>LNAC01000212.1:1532954-1561524 GCA_002007465.1 Ailurus styani
AGGGATAGGGTGGATGGGTTATGGACATTGGGGAGGGTTTGTGCTTTGGTGAGTGCTGTGAAAGATGTAAGCCTGATGATTCACAGACCTGTACCCCTTGGGCAAAGAATAAAAATAAAATTAAAATTAAAAAAAAAAAGAAACCAGTGTTAAGTAATTTACATAGTAAGATGAACAGGTTTAATTTCACACAGGGATAATGGCTGTCATCACAAAACCACTTGGTTGCTTGTCAGAAACTCCTTAGAAGATTCTAACTATTGTTTAAGAGTAATAACTGTCATTGACAACAAGCAAATATGCTTTGGGCAAACAAACACAAATAAGTACAAAAGGAGATAGGATGAAACTCATGGGTCTAAATCTCTGAAGATCGGATGCCTGGATGGCTCAGCGGGTTAAAGCCTCTGCCTTCGGCTCAGGTCATGATCTCAGGGTCCTGGGATGGAGGCCCACATCAGGTTCCCTGCTCAGCGGGGAGCCTGCTTCCTCCTCTCTCTCTGCCTGCCTCTCTGCTTACTTATGATCTCTCTCTCTGTGTCAAATAAATAAAAATTTTAAAAATCTTTATGAAAAAATAATAAATAAATAAATAAATCCCTGAAGATCAATAAAAGGCATACCTTCCTCATCCAGAGGCTCAAAAATTGTAAAGAAAACTAGGAATCGGGTTCTGATGTTTTAATATCAACTTGGTTTTGCCACTGAATTCAGTTTGTGAGTCTAGCGTCAATTCCTACCTTTACTACTGAATAGTTGTGGAATCTTGAGGAAGCGACTTAACTTCTCTGGTGGGATCCATATCATCATTTGTGAAGTAGACTCATAATACCCTATATGTATGTTGGGAGAATTAAATAAAATATGATTTTTAAAGTCGTTTGTCACAAGTAGGCCCTCTTTAAGTGTTAGTTCCACTTTCCCTTTCTTGGGACTTTTTCCCTTTCTTGGATTGGCCTGGATAAACGCTGAGAGTCTGGAAGTCTTATATCATTTAGGTTCTTTAGAGAACAGGCTATTATTATGAAAAGTTTTCCTAGAGTTCCTATATTTTTACTAAGTCTAGAAATATTAGTTTGTTTTGTTTTTGTTACTCACCATGTCTCTCAGTGTAATTACTAGTAGTTAAAACAAACAAAACTAAAAAAAAAAGCAAAACAAACAAACAAAAAATTAAGCCAACAGTCAAACAAAACAAAATTTCATCATAAGATTGGGCAAGGCAGGAGTAAGGGCGGAAAAAAGCAAAGTTTCTAATAATGAAATCTACATTCCATCCACTTTCAGTAAAAATCGGAGGAGCAAATAGTTTGTGTCAGGAACTATGTAAGCATTATTTCATTTACAATCACCTTGCGAAATACTATTATAACTCCATTTTATAAATGGCTATATTAACATTCAGAAAGGACTACTGACCTTCTCAAGGACTTATAGCTAATGAGAAACAGGCTTATTCTTCATACCAGAACCTTCTGGCTCCAAGGTGCTTTTTCACCATGCTAGAATTTTTTCACCATGCTAGAATTTTTTCTACAACCAAAAGAGGTAAGGGAATAGGTAGAAATTGGAAGGGAGGGGAAAAAAAAAAAAAAAGACAGAGAAGCGGCCAAATCTTTGAGGTTTGTAAAGAACAAAAGGATTCCATGGGAAGTCTACTCAGAGCAGAAAAATAGGGTGGTTGGGGGATCCATAAGCTCTTTGACTCCCAATTCCTTTCAAAATTATCTTGATTACCATGTACTATTTTTTCACTCTTAAATCCTCTCAACACCCAGCATTGAATTGCTCCCTGGACTCAGAGGGCTCCTGTTCCCTGACTCGTGGACTACATCATGGATGGGGCTCCAGGGAGTATGAGATCATTTCAAGTCCTACAAATGTAGATCATTTTGCTTCTGCCAGCTCTGAGGAAATCACACCAGGTGATAGGACAGTCCTCAATAGTACAGCATCCTCCCCCTGTGTGAGTCTGAATGCAAAGACCAGTTGGGGCCTACAGGTAGGGCACCCCAGTCCGATTCCATGGCACCTAGGGAAAAGAGACATTTGAAATGGAGAGCCCCACACCTCTACAGAAGAAACTGAAGATAAAAGGAGGGGAAATGTTGTTTTCCCTGCTTGAGCCAGTCATGACCATTTGACCACGTAAGTCTCAGAGCACCTCCCCATCTTTCTCAATTTTTTACTTGGACTCTCAACTCTGGAGTCCTGGGTTGCAAGGATTGTTGGAAGTAATCACAGTCGAGGGCCTCCTTCTCATGTTATGCAATGACTAAAATCCTTTCCTCCATTCACTCTATCAAACAGCATGCAGGAATGCAATCATTTATTCTTTTATGTTCAGCATGCCTTAAGTCATATCTTTCATGTTCCAAGCACCATACAGTTGCTTAGGATTAAAGAATTAGATATAGTCCCTGACATGGAGGAAGTATATTTCTTTTTGTTTAAGATTTATGTATTTATTTGAGATGAGGGGAAGTTCAGAGGAAGAGGGAAAGAAGGAAACTCCCCACTGAACACAGAACTGGACATGGGGCTTGATCTCACGACCCTGAGATCATGACCTGAGCTGAAATCAAGAGTCTTGTGCTTAACCCACTGAGCCACCCAGGCACCCTGAGAAATTATAAGGAAATTAATCTTTTCCTTATGGCATAAGGAAAATAATCTTTATGATACAAAGATATATAAAAGACATTCTCTTGGTTCTCTTTCAAATTCTTTGAAGAATGTATATATTTCTTAATACACATTCCCTTTCCTTCTCCTTTTCCAAAAACGTAATATTTCTCAAGGGTTGGCCTCCATACCTATTTTGGCCTCTTTTACTCTATTTCCCATAGGGACCTCATTAAGGCTTAAGACATTGACTGTCATCTTCATACAAGTAACAAATTCACAAATTCTTTTGTTTTATTTTATTATTATTATTATTTATTTGACACAGAGAGAGAGATCAGATCACAAGTAAGCAGAGAGGCAGGCAGAGAGAGAGGAGGAAGCAGGCTCCCCACTGAGCAGGGAGCCTGATGCGGGCCTCCATCCCATGACCTGAGCTGAAGGCAGAGGTTTTAACCCACTGAGCCACCCAGGGGCCCACAAATTCCCAAATTCTTTAGCATAAGCCTCTCTATCATAAATATAATAATAATGAACCATTATATAGCACTTTATTATGTGTCAAGGTCTTTCATAAGCATCATCATATTTAATCCTTATAACAATTCCGTGAAATAAATATTATCTTAGTTAATCAAAAACAGTTAGTGGGTACCCACTATATACCAAGTACAGTTATAAGAATACCCCACATTTTGGGGCCCCTGGATGGCTCAGTTGGTTAAGCATCTGACTCTTGATCTCAGCTAAAGTGTTGATCCCAGGGTTTCGAGTTCAAGCCCCATGTTGGGCTCCACGCTGGGTATGGAGCCTACTTAAAAAAGAAAAATACCCAACATTTCAAGGAGCACAATTACAGTGGTGTGTATCAAAATACAGATTTGTGGGACACAAATGAGGGGCATAATGCTAAGGAGATTGATTATTCAGTGATGTGGCAGAAAGTTTCCTATGTTACCCCTACTATCCTGCCCTAATTATTAATAATCCCCTCTTTAATTCTCAAAAATGTCCTAGTTGGAATGATAAATTTAGGTTTAGGCTACTAGTACAGAGAATGCTTTCTGCTTCTTTATAGAGGAGAACATGAGGTTCAGAAATGTTAAGTTGCTGATCCATAGTCACACCACCAAAAATGAGGACTTGAACTTGGGTCCTTAGATCTCTAATCCAAGTTCTTTTAATATGTCGTATTGTTAGGAGTTAGCTGGGTACTTAGGTAGTCAGGGCTAGGGTCCCCAACAAGAAAACAGGGAGCCAGGACAGCTAAGATGAAACCGCACTAGCATCCTGTTTTACAGCCTAGACATGACCACAGTAGGATCCTGTCTAGCAGCCCCTGCAGAAGTGGCTTTTGCAGAACATCCTGAAACAAAACAATTAACCATAAAACACTGGTCCCTTTCCCAAGTCGAAGCAGTTAATCTCCAGATGTCAGTCCAAAAGACCATTAACCAATGAACAATAACCTGACAGGTGCATGATCAAAATCCTGATTGGCACACCTTAGTGGCCAATCCACAGGGGTCCCACACTCAGGATACTCAAGATAGTTCCCCAAAACAGCTTTTAAAAAACCCTAGATTTGAATGCCAAAATGGCAACCCTCTCAGGTCCCCACCCTCTCTGGAAGCTTTGTACTATTACTCAATAAACTTGCACGGATCATGACTTACTACTTTTCCTTCTCAGGAAGATCCATTCTTCTTCCTTAGCTCTCTACTTCCTCCTATCATTTGCATGACTTTTTTCTACCAGCAAGAGACAACGATGAGTTACCAGCAATTACAAAGATGTTCAAGGCTCATCTTATCTTTTCTAATTAGGGAATTAGATTTCACTGTGTATCTAAATTCCTTTCGTTAGGCATGGACTCTCAAGCCAAATGGAGGCTCACTACAGCCATTGATTCCCAAGGTTAATAAAAAAAAGACTTAAAGTAGTCTGAAGACAAAAGGAATAATTTTAGAGCATTCTAAAATTCTATTTCAAACGAACACATTTGGGGGGGGTGCTACTATTTTCTAAATTCTAGAGATACAGGACTGAACAAGAATAGACATGGTCTCTTCATGGAACTTGCAGTCAGACTATATCCATAAACTAATTTCCAACTTTTTGTTCGTTTACCGATCTAACAAATATTTAAATGCCGGCTATTTACAAGCACTGTGATAAATACTGTAGATTTAGTGACAAATTCAGGTGTAAAAGAGGATCAGAGAACTCAATCAGGAATTATAATTAGAGGTCATAAAATTATAATTAGGCAGTTTTCATATACATTGGATTTCCAAAAAACGAGTCATAAAAGTAAAAGCTGAAAATGAAAATATCATCTTTTGGGACAAGTCACAAGCCCTTTGAATGCCAGCATTGTAATAGACAGCTAGCTGACCACAGCGCACCCTAGCGGCAGTTCTAGATTTTCAGCGTAGTCTGTTTTGTGACTTTTTCCTTCAAAATGAAGAGTTAAACTCCTAGAAGCAGAGTCAGAATGGTGGTCACCAGGGGCAGGGATGAGAGAGAAAATGGGAGCAGATCAAAGAGTATAAAGTCTCATTAAGGCAAAATGAATAAATTCTAGAGATCTGCTGCCCGACCTCGTGCTTACCGTTAACAATATTGTACCCTTAAAACTCTGTGGAGAAAGTTGATCACATTGTAAGTTTTTGCATATTTTAAGTTTACTAGAATCAAATAAAAATTAAAAGTATGAAACAAAGAACAGTTAAAGAATTAAAATACTTTTATTGCAGGAAGGACTCAAAAATTCCAACTGTTAGCAAACATTAAATACCCCATACCTGCATCTTCATATGTGAGGTAACTTCCCTAAAACCGACCTTCCCAATAATACATCTTAGCTGCTAATCTCGGAACAATTTAAAACCCCACNTCAAAAATTCCAACTGTTAGCAAACATTAAATACCCCATACCTGCATCTTCATATGTGAGGTAACTTCCCTAAAACCGACCTTCCCAATAATACATCTTAGCTGCTAATCTCAGAACAATTTAAAACCCCACGGTGAGGGCGCCTGGGTGGCTCAGTGGGTTAATGCCTCTGCTTTCGGCTCAGGTCATGATCTCAGGGTCCTGGGATCGAGGCCCGCATCGGGCTCCCTGCTCGGCGGGGAGCCTGCTTCCCCCCCTCTCTCTCTGCCTGTCTCTCTGCCTCCTTGTGATCTCTCTCCCTCTGTGAAATAAATAAATAAAATCTTTAAAAATAAAAAAAATAAAAAAATAAATAAAACCCCAGGGTGACATCCAGATTCAGTTTCTTTTTGTTCAAATGAGCATTACCAAATAAGAAATTGTTCAAACTAAGAAATATATTCAACTAGAATAATATTAATACAATCCAAATTCTAATGCTCATTTCACTGAACCACAATGCATTGCTGTCATCAATGGTGTGATGCCCACATTAACCTTTGATGAATATTTAGGGCATTTGAGGATGGCTTTGAATAACCCTAGGCATGTTCTGAAAGGGAATCAGGAGGATGGTTCTCTAGGCTAGTCTAGTTTAGGGCATTTATTGCTGCATAAATGGTTGTGGATGTTAATTAAATTATGTTCATCTGTTCAGTTTTGAGGTCTTTGTTCCCTTAGCCGTGGTGGTGTTTCATATTGCTTTGTATCCGTATTCATGAAAGAAGATGATATCTTGAGACATAAAAGGATAGATTTGCTTTACCACTCCCTAAATGTCTTTGGTAGAATCCCTAATTCTTAATTTCAGCATCACATTTATATTTAAACAAAGACTGGGTCACCTAGCTGGCTCAGTTGGCAAGCATGTGACTCTTGATCTCAGGGTTGTAACTGTAAGCACCTGTTGGGTGTAGGGATAAATAAAATAAAATAAAATCTTTTTAAAAATTAAAAAAATATATATTGGTGGCGATGAATGTGTTGGTATTGTGTCTACCACGAGTCAGCCTCTACATTCATGCTTTCATCGTCTTGTCTGCTCCAGGACCATGAGGAATCACACAGAGCTCCATGAGTTTATTCTGCTGGGAATACCTCAGACAAAGGGACTGGAGCCTGTGCTGTTTGTCATCTTCTCCTTTATTTACTTCTTCACCCTGCTTGGCAATTTACTCATCCTTACAGCAATTGTTTCTTCCTCTACCCTTCACACCCCCATGTATTTCTTCCTGGGACTCCTATCTATTTTTGACATGTTGTTCCCATCTGTAACCTGTCCCAAGATGCTATTTTATCTCTCTGGCCAAAGCCAAGCCATTTCTTATGAGGGCTGTGCTGCTCAGCTCTTCTTCTACCATTTCCTGGGGTCTACTGAAGGATGCCTCTATTCTGTGATGGCATATGACCGCTTTGTGGCCATCTGTCACCCACTGAGGTACATGCTCATCATGAGACCTGGGGTCTGTGTCAGCTTGGTCGTGGCAGCCTGGTTGGTGGGTTGTCTCCAAGCCACCATCCTGACCTCCTTCACCTTTCAGTTAACCTACTGTGGCTCTAACCGGGTGGACTACTTCTTCTGTGACATTCCTGCTGTCTTACCCCTGGCCTGTGCTGACAGTTCCCTGGCCCGGAGAGTGGGCTCCACTAATGTGGGCTGCCTGGCTTTAATGCTTTGGTTCAGTGTCTGTGTCTCCTACACGCGCATTGGGATTGCCATTCTGAGAATCCGATCGGCAGAGGGCAGGCAGAAAGCTTTCTCCACCTGCAGTGCCCACCTCACTGCAATCCTCTGTGCCTATGGTCCTGTAATCATCATCTA
Source organism: Ailurus styani (assembly GCA_002007465.1). Lineage (NCBI taxonomy): Eukaryota > Metazoa > Chordata > Mammalia > Carnivora > Ailuridae > Ailurus > Ailurus styani. The sequence goes on from LNAC01000212.1 coordinate 1,540,340, forward strand.
TCTGCAGCCCACACCCAACCCCTTGCTTGGGGCCGTGGTGCAGATATTAAATAATATTGTCTCTCCCATGCTGAACTCATTAATCTATTCTTTAAGAAACAGAGAAGTGAAAAGTTCCCTAAAAAGAGTGTTCCGCAATGTAGTATTTATTTCTCTGGAATAAATTATGGTTTTTTTTAAAATGGATTTTGGAAAGTTATTCCTCAACATCATCCACATATTTCCTCCTTTTAAATAATAGAAAATGCTGGGGCACCTGGGTGACTCAGTGGGTTAAAGCCTCTGCCTTCGGCTCAGGTCATGATCTCAGGATCCTGGGCCCTAGCAGGGAGCCTGCTTCTTCTCCTCTCTCTGCCTGCCTCTCTGCCTACTTGTAAACTCTCTCTCTCTCTCTGTCAAATAAATAAAATCTTTAAAAACTAATAATAAATAAATAATAATAAATGCTTCCTTGAAAGCATCCTTTTTTCCTAATACCATTTTCTGTGTTTGTTGTCTCTGTAACCCCTGGGGCCTTAGAAATAATTCCACAACTAATGTCATCCTCAGTGCCTCATTCTTGGATAAGGAACCCATGGGGCATAGTAAGCATCTGGAGACAGATTTCTTATTCCTCTAGTGGGCAGCCAATTTTGTCTGGTTGAGGATAGTGAGGACCTGTGGTGGTCCCAGAAGCACCCCTTACTAGTCCATCTCTGTGCCAGATCACTCTCATTTCATTTGTCTGGCTGAACTTGGAATATCCTTTTCTGCCTATAAACATTTCAGTTCCTCCATGTTGCCAAGAACAGTATTAATTAACATTTGTAGAGCATGATCTGTTCTCCAGGAACTGTGATGAACATTTCACGGGTATTATTTACTCTTCATGTCACCTTCATATAGTAGAGTTTTTGTTTTGTAAAACAAAGAAACAAACAAAAAAACAGCTTTGAGGATAATGCTATGATATCTGGTAAAGCCTGGATGGTGTTTTCAGGCAGATATTCATCACACTAATACTGATAATTGTTGAGCAGATTTCTTTGGTCTTATTCACTGTCATGTACTCAGGACATCACCCAGTGACATAGTAAGCATCTAGTATAAGTTTGTTGAATGAATGAATGAATGTGTAAATACTACTTAACCATTCAAATTATGATATATTGCATATTTATTCACACAAAAAGAACATGAATGAAATAATTAGCATGCAGGACAATAGTCACTAATTGAAATATAGATCTACATTTGAGTAAAATTAAAGGTAGATAAAAGCTGAAATGTGAATGGGCTCTGGCCACTTTTTTGACCACTTCTAAATCAGTGTTGTAATGACCGTTTGGCATTGAAACAAACCTTTAAAACAGTTTAAATCTTTCTTATCTAAAACATTAGCAGGCATTCAACATAACATTTTATTTAAAACATATGCACACACATGTGTGCAAACCACTTCTTAAAATCTTACTTTATCAACAACAAAAAAACCAAATAACTTGATCTAGAAATGGGCAGTTCCATTTTTAAATAGATACTTTTCCAAAGAAGACATACGAATGGCCAACAAACATATAAAAAGATGCTCAATAACACTGATCATTAGGGAAATGTAAGTCAAACTCACAGTGAGATATCACTTCTTACCCTTTAGAGGCTATTACTTAAAAAAGGAAAATAGTAAGTGTTGGCAAGGATGTGCAGAAAGGGGAAACTTTGTGCACTCTAGGTGGGAATGTAAAATGGTGTAGCCACCATGGAAAATAGTATGGTGCTTCCTCAAAAAATTTTAAAATTGGGTGCCTGGGTGGCTCAGTCGGTTAAGCCACTGCCTTTGGCTCAGGTCATGATCTCAGGGTCCTGGGATCAAGTCCCATGTTGGGCTCCCTGTTCAGCGGAGAGCCTGCTTCTCCTCTCCCTCTGCCTGTCACTCTGCCTACTTGTGCTCTCTCTCTGTCAAATAAATAAATAAATAAATCTTTTAAAAAAATTTAAAATTACCATGGGATCCAGCAATTCCATTTCTGAGCATATATCAAAAAAAAACTGAAAGCAAGGTTTGGAGAAGATATTTGTTTTCATAGCATGTTCATAGCAGCATTATTCACAAAGCAAGGAGGTGGAAACAATCCAAGTATCCACTGATAGTGAATGGATAAACAAAATGTGGTATATACATACATGGAATATTATTCAACCTTAAAAAGAAAGGAAATTCTGACACATGCTACAACATGGATAAACTTTGAGGATATGCTGTTAAGTGAAATACACCAGTCACAAAAAGGCAAATGCTGTGTGATTCCAGTTGTATGAGATATTTAGAGTAGTCAAATCGATAGGAAAGAAAATAGAATGGTGATTGCCAAGGGCTGGGAGAAGGGAAAATGGGGAGTTGTTTAATGAAGATAGGGTTTCAGTTTTGCAAGAAATTCTGGAGATTGGTAGCACAGCAGTACAAATATACTTAACACTGCTGAACTGTACACTTAACAATGGTAAAGATAGAACCACCTTCGTGGATCGCTTGGTTAAGTATTGACTCTTGGTTTCAGCTCAGGTCATGATCTCAGGGTCATTAGATTGAGCCCCGAGTGAGGCTCCATGCTCAGCACAGAATCTGGTCAAGATTCTCAATCCCTCCCCTTCTGCTCCCCCCCTGCTCGCAAATGCTCTCTCACTCTCAAATACATAAAGCTTTTAAAAATGGTAAAGACAGTAAATTTTATGCTATGTGTCATTTACAAAAACTTAAAAATAAACCTGATTATCCGGTTTTCACATATTCTGTGGTTTTTGAATTTGCTAGTTCTCTCCCTTGTCTTGTAACTACATATACTGCTGAACCCTCTCAGATCGTAGTTAATTGTTAAATACCTTAGTCTGGTGTGAGAGAAGAGATGTAACCTGAGGTAACCTTCAGGAGATCTGCCTAGAGTTACCATTCACTGAGTCCTCACCCCTTACCCAGCACCGTGAAGCCGATTTGTGTATATTATCTAACTTATCTATGTAAGAATGCTGAGATCATTTTATAGAAGGTGAAACAAGGTTTGGGGATGTCAGCTAAATTCCCCTAAGCCACACAGCTTGCTTGTGGATCAAACTCGGATTCTAGTTCACATCCCCATGCAGCTGTACAAAATCTAGCAATTTTACTGAAATTTTGAAAATAAATGTTTGACCTTCTACACACACAGCCCAAAAACTCTTATTCCAGCTTTTTTCCTTTTACTACCTCTGATGTATGAGAGCTATCCCACATTATTTCTTATTCCTGTCTTCAAGCCCTTCACAAATCCATTCTCTTAGCCAACTGCAATTCTTCCTTTTATTTTCCACCAGTCACTCTGGCTTTTTCTATTATTCATTAATCTTTCCTTCTCCTTACCCAATATATTGACGCTATAAAACAAAGGTCCGGGAAACAGGACAGTCAAAAACAAAATCCCTATACGAAGCAACGAAAAGATTGTGAATACTTGAGGCGCCTGGGTGGCTCAGTCATTAAGCATCTGCCTTTGGCTCAGGTCATGATCCCAGGGTCCTGGGATTGAGCCCCTCATTGGGCTCCCTGCTCTGCGGGAGGGTCTGCTTCTCCCTCTCCCACTCCCCCTGCTGGTGGCCCTCTCTCTCTGTGTCTCTCTCTGTCAAATAAATAAATAAAATCTTTAAAAAAAAGATTGTGAATACTTATGCCTTCTTTTTTATCTTCATATAAATGTGTCTGTGTATAAATGGATGCTTGAAAAAGTGTTCACCCAAATATTAAAAATGGGTACTCCAATCTGGGCTGATTTCTACTTTCTTCTTTATGGGTCTGCTTTACTCTTAACAATTTTACAATGAGATTGTAACATTTAATTTTTAAAAGAACCACTTTCTTTATTCTTTTATTTACATTCAATTAGCCAACATATAGTACATCATTAGCTTTTGATGTAGCGTTCATTGATTCATTAGTTGCATATAAGACCCAGAGCTCATCACATCATGTGCCCTCCTGAATGCCCATCACCCAATTACCCCTTACCCCCTCTCCTTCCACAACCCTCAGCTTGTTTCCTGTGGTGAAGAGTCTCTCACGGTTTGTCTCCCTCTCTGACTCTCCACATTCAGTTTTCCCCCCTTCCTCCATGATCCCATGTGCTATTCCTTATACTCCAAATATGAGTGAGACCACATGATAATGGTCTTTCTCTGATTGTCTTATTTCACTTAGCAGAGTACCCTAGAGTTCTATCCACATCAGTGTAAATGGGAGGTATTCATCCTTTCTGATGGCTGAGTAAAATTCCATTGCATATATGGACCACATATTCTTTATCCATTCATCTGTTGAAGGACATCTTGGCTCCTTTTACAGTTTGGGTATTGTGGACATTGCTGCTATGAACATTGGGGTGCATGGGCCCCTTCTTTTCACTATATCTGTACCTTTGAGGTAAATACCCGATAGTGCAATTGCTGGGTCATAGTGTTAAAAGAGCTGTTTTCAAGAGAAAAAAGAAAATAGACATCTCATTATGGGATCGAGAGGCTAATTATGCAAACTAGAAAGTCAAAAAAAAAAAACCAACAATCGCTTTGGAAGAAAAACTGGACAATTATTTCTAAAACCAATGGAATAATGTGTATTATGTTGTTTATAAATTGTGTCTAACTCATTGGTAATAAAATGTCAATCCCATAGAGTGTGGTTCTGTTTTTCTCATCCTCATTAGTTTCTATCCTCAGTTAGCTCTAATCTTCTGAGCGTTCCCAGAAGATACCTGTGTGGGGGATTTCCCTGATTAGCAGAATCAAAGTCTGGTTCTCAGTGTATGTTCACATATGGAAATTCGAAGAGAAAAATATTAACTTCTGTTCTGTTATCATCAGATTAGGCTAAAGCAGGCCAATAATCCACATACATTCTCAGTAGCATCTCTCTGACCCAGTGACTGTCTTTTCCCCTTTTCTCCTGACCAAGTATCTCAAATTCTGTAGTGCAAAGATCTTCCTTATTTATTGCCCTCAGTATATTCTAGCTCCCTCCAACAGCTAGGATCATCTCTTCGTACTACCTCACTCCCATAATACACTCAAATGCAAGGCTGCTGAAAACCCTCTTAGCATTTCTTCAAGCTCCTCATAGAGAGACCATCCATCGCCTTTACAGTGAGCCGCTGAGCCCTGAATAATCATTTCCCATTCAGCCTCTGAAGCCTCATCTCACAATTCTCTTCTTCTCTTTCCTGGAGTTCTTTAAATGGGCTGTGCCCCCTTTCAAAGTGTTTGCACATGCTTTGCCCCACCTAGAACGTGCTGTGCTTTCCCCTTCCTGCACTCTTACTCACTCTTCAGGTCTCACATCGGATGACATTTTCCCAGGGAAGTCCTCCCTGACTTTCAGGGATCACCAGGAAACTACAAAGTATTATGTGCACCTATGTTTACTGACAGGCAGGAGGAACATGAGCAAACACAAATACTCTCCCCTTATAACTTTTCAATCCATTGAACTTTTCATCCTAGCATTTGCCACATTGAATAATTATAAGTTATATGTATGATTATTTCATTAATGTCTTTCTTCTTTTACTAGACTGTCAGCTCTTTGAGGGCAGAGACCAATGACGATCCCTGTTCACCAGAACATAGCACTGTTATTTTTTATTTATGAAACAGAGAGAGAGAGAGAGAGAGAGAGAGAGAGAGGATAAGTGGGGGTAGGGGCAGAGGAACAAGCAGACTCCCGGATGAGCAGGGAGCCCAACATGGAACTCTATCCCAGGACCCTGACCACATGACCTGAGCCTAAGGCAGACGCTTAACTGACAGAGCCACGGAGGAGCCACAAAGATTTTATTTACTTATTTATTTATTTATTTATTTAGTGAGTGTGCACATGAGCAGTGGGAAGGGTGAGAGGAGGGGCAGAGGGAGAGGAAAAGAGGGAATCCCAAGCAGACTCCACGTTGAACATGGAGCCTGACTCGGGGCTCCATCCCAAGACCCCGAGCTGAAATCAAGAGTCAGATGCACAACCAACTGAGTCACCCAAATGCCCCCTAAACACTCCTTACACACTGAATTCTGAAGATCAGAAACTGTATGGCCAAAAGTCCTAAGGATAAGCCAAATCCCAGTTCCTTTAAGAGGGGCCTCCATGATTTGTTCTTTTTTTTTTTTTTTAAAGATTTTTTATTTATTTGACAGAGAGAGAGGTTACAAGTAGGCAGAGAGGCAAGCAGAGAGAGAGGAGAAAGCAGGCTCCCCGCTGAGCAGGGAACCCGATGCGGGCCTCAATCCCAGGACCCTGAGATCATGACCTGAGCCGAAAGCAGAGGCTTCAACCCACTGAGCCACCCAGGCGCCCCATGATTTGTTCTTTTATCCTAACTTTCCTCATCACAGAAGACTTCATCAGAGTTTTATAAGATTAAAATAAGACTATAAAAAACTCTTTACCTCTCAGACTCATATTTTTGAGCAGAGGGACTATGTCTGACCACTACTTCCTTGATCGTTCTGGTTCTCCTGGCACATAATCTGTGCCTTGCCTGGCATAACTGGTATTTGTTGGAACAAATGAATCCATGTATGCACAAATAAGCAAATGAATGAATGTATTTAAGGAGGAATTTGGTAAACCGTTCCTTGCCAAAAAAATACTTCTAGAGTATACGAGGCATTTAACTTGGAAGCTTGAACAAATGCCAGGCAATATAAGACAGATGTTTTGAGTGATAGCAAAACTTCTCTTGGCCTCTTAGCATGCTTCTTCTTTTTTTCCTGGCAATTAGCCTTTCTACTCTCCTTTGGAGAGCTGCCCATCTCCATTCCACTGTACCCCATACACTGGCCACAGAGGTAGGCATATGACCCAGCTAAGGAAATCAGATTTGAATCTGGAGCTGAGGCATATGGAAGCAAAAGGCAGCTGAAGCTGCCTCATCTGGTGGTGGTGCTCAGAGGACTACTCCATAAATTCCTACTGCTGAGGGCCCTAGGCTGCCCTCGTTCCCACCCTTCCATGCAACTGGATTTCTGCTCATTTATTTAATTCTCTGGCTTACCCCAGTTACTGTTGCTTGCAATAAGTCAACCATATCATACAGTGCAATAAAATAACATAATTTGTTTACTATGATAACATACACATAACATACACATATATAGTAAACACATATATGTCCATATACAACGTGTGATATATGCACCGAATGAATTTTTCAAAATTATTAAATTATTATTCCACTGAAGTATATTTTACAATGGAAATAATAAAAGATCTAATCTTTAATTACTTTCCTTAACTGCTTTCTCTCTCTCTCTCTCTCTCCCTCATTTCTAAGGGCCAATTAGTCTAAGTCTCTAATTGCTCTTTTGCTCAATAGGGGACTTGGGGGATTAGTATCCAAAGGAAGAGAAAGTTATTTAAAATCTTCCACATTTGGGAATGATTGCAGCTCCTGGAGTCAGAGAGGAGTCTGTGAGGGAATTAATGTGCATTCAGATTTGTGACATTTCACTTGAAAGTGATTAAAAAAGGAAGAATTCAGGACATCCATCGGCAGACTATAAGCGGATGGGAATTTAGCTGAGGAGGGCTCCTTCCTTCACTGGAGAAGGAAAAGAAAGCAGCGTTCAGTAGCACCAGCCAGTCACATCCCCTGTTTGCCATGTAAGTGCCCAAACCTTGCCCTTCACTTCTCTTATGTTGACCCTCACTCCCCTCATAATCACCAAAAAATTAAAAAATAAAAAGTGGAGATAGATAGATAGATAGATAGATAGATAGATAGATAGATAGATAAAGGGCTTAGGCAATAGCATTCACGAGTTGATTTATAATTTAAGGATCTCAGTGTATTGGAAAAGTTAAAACAAATTGAAAAAGATATCAGAATTTTTTAAGACATGGAAATTGGACCGGAGCCTCCTCTACTACCCCCTGGGCCTTCTGCCAAGATTAAGTCTGATTTGGGGCTAGCTTGCGTCTGGGTAGACAATTGTAGACTATGGACACTGAAATGGAGACTACCAGTTACTCATTGTGCTAAATTCAGGAAAATGGAGGCTACTGGTTACTAACAAGCGCTAAAATCCGGAGCATATGGACCCCGTTAATGTAATCTTGTGTTCATGAAGAGCTATCTGAGACCGTTCATCAGATAGCTTCCCACTGTTGACCTCATACCTAGGAAGACAATGTGGGAAAGATTCTGTATTTTGTATGGCTTATAGGATCATAAATGGTTTTTGGAGAGTTAATGTGACCAAATTATCTTAGGCAAATATAAGAAACTTGGATGGGACCTTATTTGCAATGAAGACATTGAGTCTTCCTATTTACCCTCTTAAAATCACAAAGCAGCACCAGGAATCAATGCGATTTAGTAGTGTACATGAAGAATGGAAGATAGGAGACTGGTCACATAGGGCTTCTTGGTGAGATCGCAACAAGGGGCATCTGTAAGTAGGAACTGCACCTGCAGAAAGAGACCCAGTATGGAGAGAAGCAAGCAGATGAAGACAAGTCTATCAGGAACCACTACTCTATAAACATCTACATCATCTGGCTCCTTTTCCATTTCACTGCCTTAAGCACAGTTAATTTACATACATATTAAATTTAACCACAGATTTCTTTCCACAGACTTTTCCACATTCCTCCATAAAAATGAGAAATCACACAGTGGTGACTGAATTCATCCTGCTGGGAATCCCTGAGACAGAGGGTCTAGAGACGGTCCTCTTTTTCCTCTTCTCCTCATTCTATTTATGTACCCTCTTGGGAAATGTGCTCATCCTCGCAGCCATCATCTCTTCCTCTCGGCTACACACCCCTATGTATTTTTTCCTGGGAAACCTCTCCATGTTTGACCTGGGTTTCTCTTCAACAACTATTCCCAAGATGCTGTTATACCTTTCAGGGCTAAGTCAAGGTATCTCTTTTCAGGGCTGCGTGTCCCAGCTCTTCTTCTACCATTTCCTGGGCTGCACTGAGTGCTTCTTGTACACAGTGATGGCCTATGACCGCTTTGTTGCCATCTGTTACCCCCTGAGATACATGGTCATCATGAACCACAAGGTCTGCGCCATCTTGGCCACAGGGACCTGGTTGGGTGGCTGTGTTCATGCCATTATTCTAACCTCCCTCACCTTCCAGTTGTCCTACTGTGCCTCTAACGAGGTGGACTACTACTTCTGTGACATACCCGCTGTCTTACCTCTAGCCTGTGGGGACACATCTCTAGCCCAGAGGGTAGGTTTTACAAATGTTGGTCTTTTGTCTCTCATTTGCTTTTCTCTCATCCTTGTTTCCTACACTCGCATTGGGATCTCCATATCAAAAATGCGCTCATCAGAGGGCAGGCAGCGAGCCTTCTCCACCTGCAGTGCCCACATCACTGCAATTCTTTGTGCTTTTGGGCCGGTAATTATCATCTATCTCCAGCCCAATCCCAGTGCCTTGCTCGGTGCAATAATTCAGATATTGAATAATCTCATCACCCCCATGCTGAACCCACTAATCTACAGCCTGAGGAATAAGGATGTAAAATCAGCCCTGCGAAGTGCATTTCATAAGAGAGGCTTTGGTATGGAGAATAAGTAGGAAAACCTACAGCTTTGCTGGGCAAAGTTGGAGTCTCCACTTCTTAGGACAAATTCTCATTTGCAGCTTCCAAGATATGAGATTCAATGTACGCTGAATCAATCTACCACTTAACCTCGCTACGTTTAAAAGATAGATGTCTGTTTTCCTGTTTCCGTCTGTTTTATAATGAAAGATGACGAACAGACTCACTTAGCAGGCAGTGAGCTGATTCCTATGCTTCATAAAACTCTCTCCCACAACCACCATCCTCCCTAAAGCATTTCTTAGTTGTTTAAATCTCTGACAGTTAAGAAAACATATTTCTTTTCTCATAATCTCGGTAAAAAGCACATTCACAAAAATCTAGAGAGAAAGGAGGATAGAAAAAATTTCAAGGATTTCCAGATTAATACAGAATACCAGAATGGAATATCCTTCCTTTTTGTAGAGTATAACCGCCAATTTTCAGCCGGCCAACACCAAAACTCAAACTAAATTAAGTAATGTTTAAAGTAAGAACTTTGTCCGTGCATAGTCAAGTGTGGTTTAAAGATTTTTCTAGTGTGCACATTCCTCCAGGATCTGAATTCTTCTTGAATTATTGGCTGCCCGAAAGCCTATGGACTTGAATCATTTTTTTATTAGCTCCTAAAGGAATCAGCTTTAGTTTTGTAAAAAAAAAATAGTAAAAAACAAACAACCCAAATAGTTTAAATATGTTACTACATGTTTTTCCAAAACAAGGAACACTGATTTATCTTTGTTATAGAAAGCCCATGTTAGAATTTTCACTCAAATTCAAGTAGCAGTAATAAATTTCTCTCTCCAGGGCACATAGGTGGCTCAGTCAGTCAAGTCACAGGCTCTTGATTTCAGCTCAGGTCATGATCTCAATGTCCTGGGATCAACCATTGCTGGGCTCTGCACTTGGCATGGAGCCTGCTTAAGGTTCTCTCTCCTTTTCCCTCTGTCCCTCCCCCTGCTCATGCTCTCTCTCTCTCTCTTTCAAATAAATAGATTTTAAAAAATTTTTTTAAATAAATAAGTTTCCCTTTCCATTGAAAAGAGCATATTTCTTTCTTTTCTCATAATAAGATCAATGTAATTTATCTTGACTCCTTTAATTTCTATGTTCCATAATGCTAAGGGAAAAAAATGAGTAAATTTTATTTGTAGAAACAACGTTAAATTTTGTATGTAAATATGAAATTTAAAATCTTCTTTTCTTGATTTTTTTCTTTGTATATTTCACCTACCAGTTGTTTATGGTTTTTCCTGTAAGCCACTTTAAATCCTTTTTTGAAGGAATCAGAGAATAAATAATTCACTAAAACAAAAAGAAAGAGAGGGAGGAGGGAAGGAAGGAAGGAAGGAAGGAAGGAAGGAAGGAAGGAAGGAAGGAAGGGAGGGAGGAAGGGAGGGAGAAATGTAGGTAGGTTGGCTTTCTTTCATCAAGAATAGTTCCTGAGTCATGCTTTGTATTCCAAGATAGTAATGTTTTTGAGGATTTAAGGCCTGGTATTTTGTAAAATATCCATCAGTTTGAATTTTTCTGATATTCCCTCCTCATTAGGTTCAGGTTAGGCATTTTGGGAAGAACGGACTCAGAAATGATGTTTTGTTCTTCCCAATATATCATACCAGAGGCTCTTGCTGTGGCTTAGGCTCTTTGTCCTATTACTAGTGAGGTTAATTTTGAACATTTGGTTAAGGTGGTATCTGCCAGATTACTCAACTACAAAGTTACTATTTTACTTTCCTCATTACTAGAATCTTTTATGGGGTGGAGGGATACTTTGAGATGATGTAAAGATTCTGTTACTCTTTGAATTTTTACCTGCTAGTTTTACATCCTTGTATGGTTCTTGCCTGAATCAATTATTATGATGGTTACCAAGGAATTATTATCCAATTTAATCATTCCAACTATACTTACTAATTGGCTTTCTACTGTAAGGGAGAGCTTTCTCATCTCCCTTATTTATTAATGGAAAAATGATTCTCTAACAAACTGAATAAAACATATGATACCTATCTTGTTGAGAATATGACAAAGGCTGTCAGCTGGAATCATAGGATAAGGTGATCATACTAGCACCCTATCATATTGAGGAGGAACATCCCTTTTTAAAAAAGGAGATATAAGAGATATCAAAATGAGTTTCTTCCACTGGACTAAATGACTTCCAAATTCCCTTCCAGCTCTGAAATACTAATTCTGTTATTTCATATAGCTATCTTGTAACTGTGGACCAATTTCTCTGGTTGGGGAAATGGGAGTATGGAAAGAGAAAGAAATGCAAATGGGAGATGAAAATGGAACAGAAAGAAATATTTCTTTCTTCGTTTGAAATCCTTGCTGAATTATCCAACGAATAAGAAATAAACAATTTCTCCTTCATTTGTTTAATGCCAGCTAGTAGAAATATTAGTATGAAACACAAGTCAAGGACACCAGTCAACCAAATAACCAAATTTATTTATTTAAAGGATATAGAAGATAAGTAGCATAATCAGGATACATTCCAAAGACAATAGCAACATTTTTCAAGACAGAAAATGCAAGGTTCTTTGACTTACATATCACCATTAAATACAGGGTTGTTCACGATAACATAGGAATGAAGCCCTGATGGCAAATGGCCTGGGGCCAGAAGACTTCTTAAACATGGTGGGTTTGCCCATTACCATATTAATATTAAATCTTCATATTTTGCTTTAAACGGTCATCTTTGAGCAATGATATGAAAGAACTCTTCTAAAACCCACTTACATGGGGCAGAAAACAATGAAATGGCAAATCCCTAACATTTTGGAACAATTATGGGGGTGGGCATTGAGTAGCATGGGATACAGTGTTGTGCAGTCAAACTTAGAGCAGATCACATCTATGGAGGGAAGGAGATTTGGGCAGAGTAGAATACAAGGCCATTTTTGCTTCCAGAGTTACCAGTGTGGGTTACCTTGATTATAAGGTGAGTTAGAATGACTGTAATTCATTCATACATGACAAAAACACAGGCCTCCAAAGAAATGGGAATTAGTAGGTTAAGCCTGTATTGGAGAATGTGTTATCAGTCAACATGTATGTATTGATTACTTATTATGTACAATAGTTAGTATCTATACAATCATTAGAAAGTGAATAAAATGAATGTGGGCCCAATCTTTGGAAAACTTGCATCAAAGGAAGGGAGACTTAAGTAAAACCTGGAAATTAGGAAGTCATCATTGTACATTTTTGAATATTGCAAGAAACAGGAATATCTGAAAATCCTCTATTAAAGAAAGTATCTCTAGGTGAATCCTTCCCCAGGATATGGTAGCCTAATATAGTAATAAACCTTCCAGTAAGATAGTTCTCACAATTGAATATTGAGTCCAAATCCACACTTCATAGACTCTAGGCAAACTACACAGGCTGACAGGCATTCTGACAGCTAATATGAAGATTAATTCTCTTCTCTCACACTGCTCTGCCTACATTCCTACCCCCAGAACCACTAGGTCTCTTATGTAGTTTTCATTTAGAATAGCAGTTGGGTTGAAGTCATGTCATGCACTGGGTCATGCAAATATTATTTTGCTTGGCATATTACTACATGGCTAGGAATTTCCCTTTGTTTTTAGTATTTTAGGTACCATCCTGGTTTTGTGAAAATGATTAATTTCCACATGGAAAAATAGAAATTAATTGAAAGCTTCCACAGTAGGGCAATTCAAATTGGGAAGTACAAAATGGGGTTCATCCCATTCCATCAGGAAAGAGCCCAGAAATGAGCCACAGAAGAAGGAACCATGACCCTAAATGAGGCCCCTCAACCTTAGAATAAGATGAATATTAACTTATAGAGGGAAGAATTTTGTACCCTTAATTCTTTGCACTTTAATATGCAACCAAAGGGTATTTCATATTTATATTTTAATTTCTTTCTGAAATTTTAATAAGATTCATATTCAGAACTGATAGCCATATGCAGCTTAATTTGCTGGCATTATATTAGTTGGCATATTTTCACACTGTTAAGAGTGCTCATTTGACAGTGTCTTCTGTTGGGTTATATTGAAAAACGTGACTAGACATAATTTGTGATGAGAAATAGATTAGAGATGCATTTTTGGCTGAGAGTGCAGTGTGTCCTTGATATTAAATCAATTTATCTTCTGTTGTGAAGAGACCAGCAGGAGAGTCTGTTGGTTGATCCAGGCAGATCTCCCTAGGTTGCCAGGCAACCAGCAGGCTGAAGTAGGTGTGCTGCCTGTCCCCAGCTGAAGGGGGAGAGTAAATCAAGATGCTGCTGGTCCCAAGTTTTAAGGGGAGATAAACTCTTCTTGTGCATGATCGATCCAACTTTATTAGTAATAAAATCAACATTTTCTTCGACCATCAAATAGATCCTTAGGTTTATGCATCAATTTTAGCACTCAGACATGAAGAAGTAGGCAGAAAGATGATTGATAGACTCCCTCGATACACATGATGACATTATTCTGTCCTTGGGTTGTTGTGATACTGCACACAGCCCAACTTGCTTATAGATGAATTCTTGAATTTGTGCAATGTTATTCAATATTTAAAATTCTGACCTCAGCCTAATATGTATAAAGAATCACCTCAAATGCTTTCCAAGTGGATGCCAAGTAAGCTCTATACTGAGCACAAGCTAAAGAAAGTAATTCTTTATCAATCATCAGCCCCTTTTTAAGTGATTAAAATAGTACACAAGAGAAATTAGAAGCTCCCCTCTTCCCTTCCAATCTTTTGAGTGATGACAACATGCCCAGATCCCCAAGTCACCGGGAGCACACTCTACCTTCTCACACTCTCACTCAGAATCACCCGCGAAGTTCCACTACTCAATTTCTTAACTATGTTCTGCTAATTATCATCCACTCTCCTTCCTAAATGCCAGTGCCTCTTTTCACATCCTCATCACATGGGAATGGCCTCCTACATGGAATCCTGAACATGCCCTAACCTGGGTCCAGCCTCCTGTTCACGCTGATTCCTATTCCCCTTTTAGAACTCTGTCAGATCACACTGCTTACCAACAACACTCTACAGTCTATGGTAAGAAGTACAGACCTTCCAGCACATCATATAAAACCCTGCACAGCCTGACTTCCACAGAACTTTCTATTCACGTGACCACGTATGAAACTGAGTTGCGTTTTCTTGAGCACATGCAATAGGTCCAAGAATGTTTGATGAACCCCTACTTATCTCTTCAATCTAGACTTCTCTCAAATAGTAGCTCTTCCTTGATGTCAACCTGGAGAAGCTGATTTTTCCCCTGTTTGTCTAGCACATGTGCAGTTTTACTAGTGGGCTTCCTTCAGCATCGTGCTTTAGTGAGAGTGAGAAATATAGACTTGGGTTCAATTCTCACACTTGCTGTGTGACATTGGGTTTATTAAACTTTCCAGGTCTTAGTTTCCACCCCTTCAATTCTGAATAATAACACCTCCCTCATGTGGACATTACCAGGATTAAAGAATATTCTAAGCACCTATCATGATCCATCATCATAGAGCTAACACCATAATTTTTAAATTATTTTTCCCTTTTCTTCTCCTTCCCACCTAAGTTGTAAAGATTCCTTGATACAACTGTAAATCTTAAGCACTTCACACGATGCTTTCCCAAGGATGTTCAGGAAGTGTTCAGAAGCAAAATATGTCATTAACAAATACATCTATAAACCAGAGTCAATGTACAAACATTTATTAACTATGTTATTCAAGGAATTAATTTGTGTGCTTTCAGAGATACAAAGCAACTTAAAATTAGCCTCAGAAAAATAAGAAACAGTCATGTAAAATGGTTATGCTTGCCATATTATGACACACAACTAAATTGTTCTGACAACAATAGTCTGATCTTTATTTAAAACTGGTCCTACAAGGAAATCATTATCAGTTTTCATCCCAGAATTAAGTGTTTTATTATTACCAAAGTTCACAGTAAGAACAATTTAATCAATCTCTCCACAACAAGAGCTATGACTATACAGAGAAAAAAATCTCAAAGGAAGATCAAGACCAAGTTTATTTAAATTTTCATAGACTAGGAGAGATGTGTTTCTCACAAAGCAAAATAAACAGAAACTGGGATATCTATCAAAATCTGTATGAGATATTTTTTGAGAGACTTTATGCTGTGTGGATCCTAAGAATGACACTTTCAGGCCAGTCCTTATTTTTTTTTAGAGACAGTGCTCTTGTCTCCTCCATCATCTTTGATTCTCCCATATAATGAGGTGTGTTCTGAAGTGGGATAAAATAAGTGTCTGGTCCTTATGTGAAGACATTTTAATTATTCTTAGAGAAGGGTCTATAGTTTTAATGAAATCAGATAAGCACAGAGATGAGACCAATGCTGGAGTGGGGGCAGGAGTTAATGTGCACAGACTCTGCTGGTCTGGAGTCGGGGCAGGAGCTAATGGGTACAAACTAGACTGGACTGGAGTACAGGCAGGAGCTAATGGGCACAGACCGCTGGTCTGGAATGGGGGCAGGAGCTAATGGGCACAAACTGTACTGGTCTGGAGTGGAGGCAGGAGCTAATGGGCACAGACCGCTGGTCTGGAGTGGGGGCAGGAGCTAATGGGCACAGACTCCTGGTCTGGAGTGGAGGCAGGAGCTAATGGGCACAAACTGTACTGGTCTGGAGTGGAGGCAGGAGCTAATGGGCACAGACTCTGCTGCTCTGGAGTGGGGGCAGGAGCTAATGGGCACAGACTCTGCTGGTTTTGAGTACAGGCAGGAGCTAATGGGCACAGACAGTATTGGTCCAGGATGGGAAAAGGAGGGAGAAGAGGAAAGAATGCTATATGTTGGTTCTATGAAGATTTAAAAGATGAAAACATATGGAAAAATGAATTCAAGACAACACAGAGTTTCCTCTTTAGGAAAGTGCTAGTGAGGATTTCCTGAAATTAGAGGCCTGAACTTAAAGAGAGATACTGTAAAGAAGAATGGCCTATTGATCCAAATTACACATTAACAGTGCTTTGTATGACTTTTCCGTCTCATATCTCAAAGTGGTTTCTTTAACAGGATCTTTATATTATATTATATTATATTATATTATATTATATGTTAATACATTTATATTAAGCAAAACTTTTCTTTCATTGCTATTATTTTGTTGACTCTTCTCTAAAATGCAAAGTCACAGAGTGAAGTCTGAGTTTATGCTCCTGGGACTCACTGAGAGCTGGCAACTGTATTTTATTATCCTGCTCTTATCTTTTTAATTATGTATCCTCTTGGGAAACATTATATTCTGAGTTACTGTTTGTTCCTTTGGGCTTCACCCCTTTTCTTGGCTTTGACAAATGTCTCTCATGTTTGACCTGAGTTTGTTTTCAGTGATTGGCCTACCTTGCAAGCAGAGACAGGTCATCCATTTTAGGGGTTCTGCGGCCCATGTTTTCTTTTCTCACGTACAGATTTTCCCATCCACAGTGATGCACTCCCACCAAGAGGCATGAGCTCTATATGCTACTTGTCACAGGGACCTGGCCAGAAGGCTGGTTACTAGTAAATCTCCTCACTCTTCACCTTACAGTTATGCTAATCCAGTGCCAAGGAGATGGGCTAGCATTGCTGGAACATTCCTGAAGCTCACCTGTGACCCATGCAAACAAGCAGAGAGGGTACCCTTTCCTAATGTTGGTCTTTTTTTCCTTTCTCTCTCTCTCTCTCCTGTTTCCATTATTCTTGTATTTGTGAAGGAACAGTAATACCAAAAATTCTCTCAGCAGAGGGCATGCATGGAGCTTTCTCAACCTGCATCACCCACCAACCTGCAATTCTTTGTGGCCATGGGCAAAAGCCCAGATCCAGAGCCTTCCTTTATTCTGGGATTTGGCTACTGAATCTGTGTGACCATCTCGCTGAACTCCCTGATCTCTAGCTTGAGAAACAAAACTGTGAAATGAGTTCCAAATAAAATAGTTAAAAGACAAACTTTATTCATAAAGTAAATGAGAAGATTCAGAGGAATCTTTATTCTTTTCTTAGCCTTTCCAAGGAGCTGTGCTTTAACTAGTACTGTCTTTAACTTCATTCCTAAGTCCTATTTTATACTGTGGATATTTACTGCAACTCATGCATTAAAGATGAATATAGCTCGCTATGAGAATGTCAGATATTCAATTGCTATTCATAATTTGGTGTTCCTTCCCCAAAACAAAACAATTGTTTTTATTCTCTTCTCATTTTGTGGAGAAAGTACAGAAAGGGGGACTATGTCACTGCAAAACACTCACTAAATTGCAGATCTCCCTTATCTTAGAACATCAGTTTTCAAACGTTTTCTAGAAACCATTACTAAAAAAAATTAAGTCTTTTCCAATTCCTATACACGAAACAAAAATAGATAAGGTAATTCTTTTTATATATATGTATATGTGTGTGTGTGTATATATATATATGTATATATATGTATATATACATATATATATTTATAAGGCCCCACTTACCTAGAGAAAAGCTCACCTCGTTGGCACCATAGGGTAATATCTCATTATGTTCACGTGGATGAGAATTACATTATCTTCTACCCAGCTTTTTTCTATTAAAAAGAGCACAATTCAAGGACTCTCGATTATCTAAAGAAAATTATATTTTTCATGCACGCTGACTCTATTACTGAAATAATTTAGCCACTGATGCCTGAGGATTTAATCATGTACTTTCAAAGCAGCAAGTACAAGGCAATTGAAAATTGTATGACTCACTATTAAGGCTGTTGCTTATTTTTATAAAAATAATGAGGCAGAACTGAAAGGGAGAATGTAGGGGGAAAAATTACTAGACTTCTGCCTAATAATGCAAAATACTTCATCGTGAAAGAGACAATCTTGCAAATTGTCATAGTTCAAAACATATATTTCTTCCTTCTCATCAAAATAGACTTTACTGAGCCTGAGAATTAATGTTTTCATGTGGGAAGTTTGTTGGGCACGGATTCAACAGTTAACTTATAGACATGAAGATAAACAGAGGAATATCTGAAAGTGGAAGGATACAGGACCCTAGAGGTGGGGTGATGGAAGTGAGGTAGAAATTAGGCTTTTAGACATTCGATGACCAGTTCAATGATAGAGTTAGAAGAATTTTCAGAAAGACAGGGACCCGAAGGGAATGAAGGAAGATTGTGAACAAGGAACATACAGAAAGAGGGGCTCCTCTGCAAAGGGTTTACCTTCTCCAGGGAATGAACCCTGTCCTATAAGAACACTAATATTGAAGGGGAGATTTCTATCCAGGAAATCCTTTAAACATCTGGCATAGCTTCACAACTTTGTGGGTGAGTATCATAAAGAATAAGGAAAAGAAACAGGAAGAAGGGTGGCCTGCCCCAATGGAAGGAGGGGGCTTCCCAGCTGGACTTTCAAACTTCCCTCCAGGCCCAGAGATGAACAGGGATCATACTACTTACGAAAAGAATTAACATCAACTGATCATAAGTGAGGCATACTTCTAAGGTTGCCTGCTGCTTTGCAGCCTTTCTCAGAGCAACCAGAACCTCGTTATTGAGATTCTCTGTTGTAAAATATAATTCATGTGATCCAGCTGCAGGACAACTGAGAGCAAGGGCCCGCACGATTAGAAGAGACGCCATCTTCCTTGCGCCAAGAATGCTCCTGCACGTTGCCTCACCTGTTCCGTACGCGCATGGCCGGTGCAGGGGTGGGGCCTGGAAGCTGTGCCTGGCTGGTGAATTCTCACTAGGAAGGCTGTGCTTCCTCTCCTGCACCAGTGTTTAAAGCCAGATGAACGTGGTCCTGAGAGCTCATCAAACTGTAAAGTCCTTAAATCTCTGCAGGTGGCAACTCGTTCACATTCTGTCCTCTGTGGTGACCCAAGTAGAAAGTAAAACAGTCTCTCTAGGGACTCTGTCCAAGAGTTGCAGGTGTTGAAATGATCAGAGCCCATCACAGAGCTTAGAAATAACAGGTTCTTGGGGCACAACTTCCAGAGGGATAACTGAGATGAGATATTAGGACAAGTTGTTCTTCCCTTGCTAGGTACATAACCCACCAAGAGAGTGATGGTGGATACACAGGCCGGGCTGTGGCCCAAGGATCTCAGAACTACAATATAGTGAAAGGACTTCAAGATTACTCTTTCTATGCCCTTACCTGTCCTTTTTTCCTCTTCTTACTACCCAATCAAAGACTCGGGGAAGTTTCTCAATGGAAACAAAGTTGCCTCCACTGCAGGTAGAGTGAAAGATCAGATGCTGTCAAGGAAGTGAATGTGTCAATGGGAGAAAATCACCAAACAACTCTTTATCATCATAGCAAAATCTATATAACAAAATAACCAGAGAGATGGCCAGAAATGAATATTTAGCAAATCATAAGTGACATGAAGGGCATGGAAAGTCCTCAGAGATAAATGATAACCTGATGGAAAGTGAGATAATCCTGTCAAATAGTGAACATTGATTTGACATGCAAATCGGTTTCCCCTTATCTCTCCGAGACACACACCAGATTATTTTCACAGTGGTGTGATGGAGCATAGTTTGCGATGTTTTCCAGTGTTTTCCCTGGGGGGCCCACACTAGCCTCCAGCTCATTAGTACTGACTGTCCTGTGCCCACGTCTTGGAACTGACATTGCTTGTTATACAACTCCTTCGAATTATTCAAAAGTCCTATAGAATCAACCTGCGGTCCACTTTTATTCCCAACTCCCACTCTTCACTTTTTCCCATCTGGGTTTTAGTCTCTCTAGGCAAAAGAATGTGAAAAGAGACAAACTTCCCAGAGTACTGAAGCTCCAGGGAGCCAAACCCACTACATCTTTTTAATTCCAAAGGTTTTACCATGGATCAACACAGGGTGTGGGAAAAGCAGAAGTATAAAAAGCTTATGAAGTTATAATGTAAGAAATTACATCCTGGGCATCTGATTCTAGAAGAAAGAGTAAGTCCACACTGAAACATTGATCTCTTTCTCGAAACACAGAGAAATTAGAGAAAATTTTAATAAATATATAACTGCAGATGAAAACAAGTAAAAAGAATTCTCTAGGAATAAGAAATTGAAAATACTCAGCCAGGACACCCAGAGCACCCATCTGAGGCTGAGAACCAGAGCCGCCCTGTCCAAATTAGGCTCAGACTAGAACTGCACAACCCAAGCCAGCTCCAGGCCAGAGCCACACCCACAAAATAATCAGCACCCTGTGGGGACTCACAACTGAGAACTATTTTTTGAGTTTTCAACAGCTATTCAAGGAAACCGGCATTCTGAAGAGACATACAAAAAATAAAAATAAAAAGATCAGAAGTTGTAGGAAATTTTAAAATGGGGCATCTAAAAGAATTTAAAATATAAGTATAAAAGAGGCAATTAAAGCAATAATATTATTATGAAACAAGAACAAGGAATTCTGAGGTAAGGACAAGAAAAGTCATGAAAAGAAACCAATGGGCGCCTGGGTGGCTCAGTGGGTTAAGGCCTCTGCTTTCGGCTCAGGTCATGATCTCAGGGTCCTGGGATCGAGGCCCGCATCGGGCTCCCTGCTCAGCAGGGAGCCTGCTTCCTCCTCTCTCTCTCCCTGCCTCTCTGCCTACTTGTAATCTCTCTCTCTGT
>LNAC01000212.1:1561555-1591983 GCA_002007465.1 Ailurus styani
AAAAAGAAAAGAAACCAATGGAAGTATTATTAAAATGATATTTTTTTATTTTTATTTTTTATTTTTCATTATGTTCAGTTAGCCATCATAGAGTATATCATAAGTTTTTGTTGTAGTGCACAACGATTTCATTAGTTGCGTATAACACCCAGTGCTCCTCCCAACACATGCCATAATAATAAGAAATATCATTCAGTTTAAAAATACAATATGATATATGCCTGAAGAACAGACAAAAGGGAATAAATTGCTAAACCAGAAGATTTAACTCTGAAAATCACGAGAATGTAGCACACACACAAAAAGATTTAAAACAGAAAACGTAAAATCTGGAAGTCTTCTTTTGGTTTTATCATTTTTTTTTAAGATTTTTTTTTTTATTTATTCATTTGACACAGAGAGAGAGAGATGACAAGTAGGCAGAGAGGCAGGCAGAGAGAGAGGAGAGAGGAGGAAGCAGGCTCCCTGCTGAGCAGAGAGCCCGATGTGGGCCTCGATCCCAGGACCCTGGGATCATGACCTGAGCCGAAGGCAGCGGCTTTAACCCACTGAGCCACCCAGGCGCCCTATCATTCTTATTTTTGAGAGTACATTGAGAGCTCGATGAGCTTCTTTTCCTTTCTTCTAGCTTTCTGCAGTGGGCCCAGTAGATTCCAATCCTGTCAGGGGAGAACAATTACTAGAAGATTCATTCAAGAAGATTGTTGTTTTTCTTTTCTTTTAAGAACTACATAATTTTTTAAAAAATAAGGTGCTACTGATGCCATAAACAAAAAAAAAACACACACACAAGGAAAAAAATTTTTTATCCACTAAAAATCTCACTACTCATTAAAAACCACTGATATTAGAGGTGCCTGGGTGGCTCAGTGGTTAAGCGTCAGACTCTTGATTTTGACTCAGGTTGTGATCGCATGGCTCCACGTTCAGCAAGAAGTCTGCTTGAAGATTCTCTCCGTCTGCGCTCCATCCCCACCTCACCCCTGCCACTCACGCACACACATGCACGCACGTGACCTATCTCTCAAATAAATTTAAAAAAAGGACCACTAATAATAATTTGATGGATCTTCCCCCCAAACACACATATGTATACCCACATATATACAAATTTAAACAAATGAAATAATATTGTAGTTATAATTTTGTACTCTAATATTCCTATTTCTTAAACATTTTGCACATCAATACATAAAGATAAAAAAATACATAAAGATAACTATCTCAATTAAAGTAGATACCAAAAAAACAATGTTATAGCCTCAGAATGTATGTAATCCACTAATGGAAATATTGTTTCTTAACTGTTCGCTATCCTAAACCACCATGTTTAATCCTCCCAATTGAGATGCTTACTTTTATAAGGCTATTTCATCCATATATGCATAACCTCAGTTTATTCCTTGGTTTAGGAAGGCAATGTAACATAGCTATAGTCTCACATCTTTTCCCAGATTATTTTTGCATTATCTTAAAAGGGAAATCTCTAATTTTATTACTTTTACAAAATTTTCTTTGGGTTAGAAAATTTGGGAGTGAGCATTCTAAAATGCAAAGAAAGGAAACTCACATTTAAAAACCAAGTAGTTCAAATAGAGGCTATTTAGAAGGACAGCCTGAAAGGAAGAAAATTATAAATACCCTTTCCCACAGGGATATGCACTTAAGAAGATGTGGGGAGGAAGGCAAAGTTTCACCCCTCCTTCATTGCTTACAGTTACTCATGGTCTTACAAGAGCAAAAGGAAAATATATAGGGCCCCTATCCACCTATTATGATTTGTGCTAACTACAAAGAGACAAAGGCTTTCAAAGACTTTGCTTAAATAAGAAACACACTGGGCTAATAGGTTTATATTATACCTTTATGAATACACAGAAGAAAGGCGTTGGAGAGATCATCGAAAGGATGTGACCACAGGTTGACCTTGAGCTGACCCTGGCAATCTGAGGCTCCTCGCCCCTCCCCTGTCCATGGAATGTGCAGGCCATTTGGCTTCTCCACTCCCAGAAGCTGCCCCAAGGTACTCAGCTTTATTTATTTATTTTTTTTAAAGACTTTATTTATTTATTTCACAGAGGGAGAGAGATCACAAGGAGGCAGAGAGGAAGGCAGAGAGAGAGANGGTACTCAGCTTTAGATAGTGATGTGATATGGGGCCCAGTTTCAGATTATACTGGAAAGATCCCGAGGTTTTGAACTAACAAGAGGAAAACAATTCTGCCTGAAAATAAATTTTTCAAGTGGTAATACTTTCAAAAAATACAGGTATGTTTAAGTCCTAAAATTAATGCAACGAACTATCAACCAAAGTAACCAAATAGGAAACCAGAAATTTTAGGCAGCAAAAGCTACATTTCAGAGGACATAGAACAAATTCCCTAGTACAAGTGGGTGTCCTAAAGGTTCCTATTATTAAAGTAACATTTACAGAGGCAATTTTATAAAAATCAAGGACAGAAATACGGCACTATACATTTTCTCAAGACCTGGAGTTTTGTAAGTGTTTTCATTTTATCATTTCACCGAAAGGGACTTGACAATACCCAATGGTATAGATTGCTACAGTTACTATCAAGGAATGATGATAATACCCCATAGCTAAGAAATTTCCTCTGTTGTTTCCTTATGTCGAAACTAAAAGTTGGTAACATGTTATCATCACACAATTTCTAGGCTAAAATCAATCCCTGGGGCTTCTTGATAAAGGAGATGAAGTCTCTTTCTATGATAAAGAAAATACCCAATTCTCTTCCTCCTTTAGTAGCTAAGAGGGGGATAATGAAGATATAGGCTAGAACAGATCTGTGCCTTAGCATCAGAGTAGTGCTTTTGCATTCTGTAAGTGCAATGTGGTGTCCTGTAACCTGTGCCAGCCATATTCCTATCAAGGTTTTCTCTCTTCTGACCTAAATTACTTCCATGGCACACAGTACAATGCATATAGTGGCACCCACCAGTAAAAATGACAGTAATTTGAAGCTGTTTCTCTAGAAAGAGATTTATACGCAGTAGTATCATCAGAAAACCATAAGCTTCCCAAACCTCTCTCGCATGGTTGTTATCATCATTTCAACCATTCTTTATCCTTTCAATTCAGACCCAGGATCTTTTTTGCGGCCTCTCAGTGTGCAGAAATGAATCTAGCTTGTCGATGTCCCAATGGTGCCATCTGCCGACCAATATGGGGCATTCACCTTGATTCAGAGGTCAATCTCAATGGCAGGATTCAAAATCAAGTGTCTTAATTCAAAGCATAATCTATTCTGAGCATAACTGAAATCAGTTTATTAGGCGTAAAGGCAGGACCTAAGGAATTAATATCATATAGGAATCTAAACTAGGTAGAATTAAATGGTACCAGAATTATTTTATTCCGAAATTATTAAAATTGTCAGTTATTGATAAGTGACAATAATAAAAAATGTCAATTACTGCCTTGCAATAGTTGATCATTTCTAAAAGATTTTCATTAATATAATAATCCATTTCTCTTTTCTTCTTATTCAAAACCATGAAGATATATCATCCTGGCACAATGGGGAAATATTCCATTCTTCTTACCTCTTCTCTAGATTTATTATTCATAACTATGTCCTATAGGTTATTCTTCTTTGTATTAATTGTCAGGACAAATCTGTGATTTTAAATAAGATCCAGATAGTTGTCTCTGAGTTAGCCTTTAATGATTTCCCATAAAGTATTTATGAAAAATCAGAAATTAAAAAAAACCCGAGGAAGACAGAAATATACTAATAACATCCACATTATTTCATCTAGAAGAATATCTCTTTTTTTTAAATTTTATTTTTATTCTTTGCCCAAGGGGTACAGGTCTGTGAATCATCAGGCTTACATCTTTCACAGCACTCACCAAAGCACAAACCCTCCCCAATGTCCATAACCCATCCACCCTATCCCTACCCTCCCACCCCCCAGTAACCCTCAGTTTGTTTTGTGAGATCAGGAGTCTCTTATGGTTTGTGTCCTTCCCCATCCCATCTTGTTTCATTATTTTTCCCTCCCTACCCCCCACGACCCCCCACCCTGCCCCTCAAGTTCCTCATATCAGAGAGATCATATGATAATTGTCTTTCTCTGATTGACTTATTTCGCTCAGCATAATACCCTCCAGTTCCATCCATGTCGTTGCAAATGGCAAGATTTCGTTTCTTTTGATAGCTGCATAATATTCCATTGTATATATATACCACATCTTCTTTATCCATTCATCTGTTGATGGACATCTAGGTTCTTTCCATAGTTTGGCTATTGTGGACATTGCTGCTATAAACATTCGGGTGCACGTGCCCCTGAGGATCACTACCTTTGTGTCTTTAGGATAAATACCCAGTAGTGCGATTGCTGGGTCGTAGGGTAGCTCCATTTTCAACTTTTTGAGGAATCTCCATACTGTTTTCCAGAGTGGCTGCACCAGCTTGCATTCCCACCAACAGTGTAGGAGGGTTCCCCTTTCTCCGCAACCTCGCCAACATCTGTCGTTTCCTGACTTGTTGATTTTAGCCATTCTGACTGGTGTAAGGTGGTATCTCGCTGTGGTTTTGATTTGTATTTCTCTGATGCCGAATGATGTTGAGCACTTTCTCATGTGTCTGTTGGCCATTTGGATGTTAGAAGAATATCTCTTAAACAAAATTTATGGAGCTAAATTGTGAATCACAGCCCATGGCTGACGAATGCAAACTTCCAAAGATCATGCCCCGCTAAGAATGGGGATCAGGATGTTACAAGGTCTACAGTTATTAAGTGTTAGATTAAAGATAAGGTAAAAAATATCACATGTTTTCTGCAACTAGGGTATCATTATGTTCATTATACATTGGTTATTAAATCCCAAAAGCTTGCATTTTGCAATCTAATTTTAAAATGAAAATCTTTCCCGGGTCTTCCTTAGCATTATATATTATTGGGGGAATTTTGAAAGGTGTGAGAGCCTTCTCTTTACGCATATGAGTTTTGCCCACATGAAATTGAGCTTGTTTAGTCGATACCTAGCTTTAAAACTTGACCTAGAAACACTATCAATGTACTGTGGTACGGCTACTCCCTGAAACTTTAGATGGTAACCATGACATAGAGCTGACTGTGTAATTGGGAACTAATGAATGTAGTTCTGGAAACATAACCCTGGAATTGGGAGAATGTGGACAGATAGTTGGGTTATTCACAGTATTGCACATGAGATCTAAGACCTTGGTCTGTTAACTAAAAGAAATGAGTCAATGTGTGTTGTGTAATTATGCTCATTAAGCAAATTAATTTATTAAGAATAACATTAATACTGACTATTGGACCTGAAAAAAAATGAAAGTGGGAAAACAAAAAACTTGGAGCATTGTTTAAAGAAACAATTAATTCCATTTATTTCAAAAATATATTTAGTTCCTTCTATGTTCCTCTGTACTATGGTAGGTACCTGAGATTTAGTCTCTGTCCATGTGTAGTTTATAGGCTTGTGTTTATGTGAATGCGGGCTGGGGAGGGTTACGTTAACAAATTTCAAATCACTATTTTAAGTTCAACAATAATAATGTATTAGCCACAGCAAAAGCAAAGAGCAGGGAGAAATCCATGTGGTTAAGCTGGATTAGGCAGAGCTTCCCAGAATAGAAGATAATTGAGTTCTGTTACTAAGAATGGGAATGTTAGAAAATTACTTCTTTCTGAAAGCATACCCATGGTCCTGATATGTGTAAAATGCTTTGTACACATTATCTCATTTAATTCTTACAGCAGAATCTTACAGAAAGCTGTGAAGTTTGAGTTTTTACACCATTTTTGCAGATGATGACACTGGCACCCAGTGTGATGAGTCTAGAATCTGAAGCCAAAATTTCTGGTCTTCAAATCTCATATAACTGTTCCATCATTTCTATTTGGGAGCTTAGAAAGGGGAAGTGAAAGATGCTTATGGAATAATATAGAGACACAACTCATAAAAGAGCTCTCTTGGAGTTTTAGTATGGTAAAATGGCTGAGATGTGGGTGTGTGTGAAAAGAGTAATTGTGTATGAGAACAGACAAAAAGATAGGAGGCTGGTCTACTGAGAGGTTTGAACACTCAACTTTCAGTCAAAGTCTTCTTTGTGATATATTTAGGAAGTTATGATTTTTTTACATGCTGTAAAAAGATTAGGCTGAGGGAACCGAGGATGATGGGACTCGGCACCAAGAAACCTATCTGAAAACAATAGGAAGAAGACATGTGGAGCGATATGTTCAAAGAAGAATAGAGAAGAAGGTAAATGGAAGAGAAAACAGTGGGGGAAATTATAGACAAGAGATTTCAGTGAGGTAGAAGTGAAAGTCTAGTGGGAGAATGGAGTGACAAATTTGAAAGAAAGGAGGTTATATTCAGAGTGGGATGTTCGAGTTTGAAAGTTCAGACCTACGGTAGGTAAGGGTGATGACAGGTTCCAAGGAATGGCCCCAGGTTGGGATTCTGGAGTAGAGTGGATGTGAGGGTACCTCCATGAGAGCTTTGAGGTGAAGGTGTTGAATGGTTCATCATTGAAGACCTGAGAATGGAGTTGACTTTAGTGAGGGAAAGAAAGTTCACTTGCTACCAAGGGTTTCAGTGTTTAGGCATGACTGTTAGAATAACTGATGATAAGGGATGAATCCGGAAGACCTATCTGGACTTTTTTGAAGAAAAAATTTTTGCAGGACAGGAGTAATGAACTAAAGAAGTTCAAACCTGACTTAGTGGGTTGGATGATAAATATTTTTTCTATTAAGTTGGTTGCAACATGTAAAAATTGGTAAGCTTTACATAAATACCTGCATTTCTGGGTTATTTGAAAAATCAGAGGCACTATCAACAACTAACTTAATTACCAATATGGCAACTAACACAGCTGGCTTTTTGCTCATATGGAATTTCCAGATAAAGCAAATACAAATTCTTCTGAAGGGAAGACTCTTCTTTCAGTTAAGACAGAAAGCATAAGTAACATTCTAAAAAGAGTTTTGCAGAAGACAAAAGGAAGGGTTAAGGAAGAGGTCAGTGGTGCTTGGAAAATCACTGTGGAGAAAGCAATGCAGTTTGAATATGTAAGCAAGGCAGAAGGTACAGAGTTTATGCATGGAGTTAGGGGAGGGCTTATGTGTATAGTTATCGGGAATAACTAGGGTGAGAGTCATGGTAGGATTAAAGGGACCCGAGGCTTTATGCAGATGCAAAGAGCTAGTATTAGGGGCTTGGTACAATTAGAAGAAAATAGCCTGATTTGTGAAAGACTGAGGTTAATAGAAGCTAAAACTGGAACACCTGCGTGGCTCAGTGGGTTAAGCCTCTGCGTTCAGCTCAGGTATATGAAGACAGTGACACAACTTGATCACATGTGAGAATATAAAAAAATCTTTAATTGATTCCCAAATATCCTACCCATTTTCTAACAACTGAGGTATAAAATAATAATTTTCAAAAAACAAAGTTTATAAAAACCCTACAGCTCTTTATAATTAACCATGTGGGTAAGAGCATCATATATAGACTTACAATTTTATACAAAGCAAGAGAAAAGACCCAAGTTAAAAATACATATATTAACGATATTGGAACGAATGAGTAACAAAGATACAACCCAACATCCTTCACCTCAATGCCAAATGTCCAGATAACTAATAAATGAATTTAAAAATTTTTTGGTCAGCAAGTAACTGAATAAAAGACAAACTTTTGGCAAATCTAATTATGTAGACAGCAAGAAAGTGCAAACAAAAATTATAGTGAGAATGGGAATATAATAACAGATACAAGGAAAGAAGTTAATATTATTCTGATTAACATGAAAACCCAAATTAATTCCCAGAGTGTGCTTGTTACAGATACAGATTTTTCCTCTCTTCAGACTTTATGAATCAGAATCTCTGAAGGATGACACACAGGAACTGTGTTTTTAAATTATAATCTCTAAACCCACAGACTCAAGGTGATTTAAAGCAGCTAAAATGTGAAAGTCACTGACTTGATAAAATGAAATTTTCATTAGGAAAGTATTCATCGGGGCACCTGGTAGCTCAGTGGGTTAAGCTGCTGCCTTTGGCTCCAGTCATGGTCTCAAGGTCCTGGGATCAGGCCCCGCATCAGGCTCTCTGCTCAGCCGGGAGCCTGCTTCCTCCTCTCCCTCTGCCTGCTTCTCTGCCTACTTGTGATCTCTCTCTCTCACTCTGTCAAATAAATAAATAATAATAAAAATCTTTTTAAAACATTAAACATTTTAAAAATTGAAATTAAAAATTAAATTAAAAATAAAAATAATTAAAAAATAAAAAAGGAAAGTATTCATCACAAGAACAACTCAAGAGAAAAATAGAAAATCTGAATAAATTAATGGTTATAAAGAAAAAGAAAAACATTTTCCAAGCATTACTTATAAAAATCAAATTATAGCCAGATGATATTATAGACTATTTTAAGAAAAAGATAATCCGCCTGTGTTCTCTTTTCTATAGCGTACAAAACTTAATCACTACATTTATCTGATTTATTTTACAAAGGTAACAGATGAGACTAAAAATTAATTTTAAAAACAGGCTACCAAATCCGTAGGTGAAATAGATGTGAATCTCTGAACAAAGCTCAAACAAATGAAATCCAAGCAAATACTAAAAAGCCAATATCAATGACTAGTTTATCCTAAGCGTTCACAGATAGATTAATATTGGGAATGCATTCAAATATTAAATAATAAGACAACAGGTTGGCTATCAGAAAGATAAATAGAAATTAAATTTCCAAATTTTAATCAAGTAAATTCCAAGCACATTAATGAATTTATTGTCCAAAAAGAACACCTAGAATTCACTATTAAACATTTATTTTATAACATTTTTTTAAGATTTTATTTATTTATTTGACACAGAGAAATCACAAGTAGTCAGAGAGGCAGGCAGAGAGGAGGAAGCAGGCTCCCTGCTGAGCAGAGAGCCCGACGCAAGACTTGATCCCAGGACCCTGAGATCATGACCTGAGCCAAAGGCAGAGGCTTTAACCCACCAAGCCACCCAGGTGCCCTTAAACATTTATTTTAAAGGAGTTACAAAAACTTCTAAGTTTACACAAAAAAGGAAAAAGAATTAAAAAAAGAAAAAAAATGAAAACTTTGATTACATATAAAATAAAGAATTCTGCAAATGAAAACAAAAGATAAACAACAAAATGAGTGCAAATATAACACATATGAAAAGTTAATATTCCCAATTTCTGAAGAATACAAAATAATAAGAAAATTCCCCAAATCTACCTTAAAAAGTTTATTCAAATAAATATATAAAATTATACTGCCCCATTTGAAATACAACATTCCAACAATGAATTACTAGTTTAACAAATTTTGTGACAGTATACTGAAGGGAATATATATATTTTGGGGGTGGTTATAAGACATCTCTCTAAAGTATTTTGAGGGTGCATAAAACAAACAAAACAGCTTATATCTTTGACCCAGTAATACTACAACTAAAAACAAGTATGAGATGTGGGAAAAACTTTAAGCACAAAAGTATTCACGTACGGTATTGGCTAATGGGGAAAAATAAATCATATTATAAGGTTGGTGATACATGAATTATTATGATTATATTGATAAAATGGAATCTCATGCAGCTTTTAACAATTATGCTTATTAACAGTTTATTGTGATGAGGGGTTTCTAGCAGGACAGTGGATCTCTTCCTGGCAAAACTGACAAAAATTATAATAAACTATTTGAAGTCTCTGAAAATGGTCCTATGGATATATGGCAAATATAATACTAATAATTCAAGAAAATGTAGTATAAGTTGGTAATAACAGAGAATATCTGTAGTATCTGAACTGAGATCTGCTCCCCACCATCCCCTTCCAATCCAGTGAGATAGAACCTCTACTCCAGACTGGTGCAGCCAAGAACCAGTTCTTTCTCCCCAGCCCTCAGTCAGAGAGTACCTTCCTGGGAGGGGCAGGATGTCAGCATGTCTCATCCTGTCACCAACTACCTGTTGCTGAGGCTAAGTTCCAGGTAAGTGTGACCAAATGCGATGACTCCCTTCTTATACCCAGTTCCCATTGATGAAAGTGGAGGCTCTACCTTGAGAATACTGGGGCCCTGACTGACTTTGTCCCAGCTCGTAGGACGATGGTTCCACACCAAGAGGCATAAGCTGAGATGATGTGAGGCTACTACTCATCCCCCATTTCCACTGAGTATGACGCTCTTGAAGTAGAGGTGTAAGAGAGAAGCACACCACTGTCTCCACTCCCAGCTCTGGGGCTCTGGGTCAGACATTCTATCTGGAGAGAGAATGAAACAACCAGGGGAAAGACAAGCCTGCCTGGGGTCAGAACAAATCTCAAACCTGCACCTCATGGAACTACATCTTCAAGGACCTGAAATATGATTGGATTCATTTTTAGAGCAATTTAGGTCCCCAGACATTGTTGAAATACAATAAAGCAATCAGTCAGAAATTAGTGGAGTCTACAGCTGGGTGTGGCCAGGGAAAGAGATCGTCAGAGTGAGCCCTGCCAACACCAGTGTAGTGTGAGGATGGCTTTGTGCACCCACAGGCTATACCTGACCCTCAGGAGCAACAGCAGAGGTTTCACACTGCAGGCAGAGGAATAGACTTCACCAAAATTACCCAGCCCCTCACTGAATAAACAAATAACAATAACATGCTCTGGAGGAAGGCAGGGACCCAGCATAGATAATAAAATATATCAGCTAAAATGTCCAGTTTTCAACAACAACAAAATTATGACAAAGAAACAGGAAAATGTAACCCATACACCAGAAAAAATAAAATTCTTTACAAATGCTTCCAAAAAGTAGAAGAGGGAAGAACACTTCCTAACTCATTCTATGAAGCCTGGATGACCCTATACCAAAACCCAAAGATACCACAAGAAATCACAACTAGAAGTCAACATTTCTTATAAACGTCGATATAAAAATCCCCAAGAAAATACTCACAGGCTATATCCATCAGTGTATCAAAAGAATTATACACTGTGATCCCAGGTATGCAAGTTTGCAGTGACATCTGTAAATCAATTTATATAATGCACTATATTAAAATGCAAGTGAGAGTAGTGTGGAGGACCACAGGGGAAGGGAGGGAAAACTGAGTGGGAAGAAATCAGAGAGGGAGAGAAACCACGGGAGACTCGATTCCAGAAACCAGACTGAGGGTTACCAAAGGGAGGGGGTAGGGGATGGGGTAATCAGGTGATGGGTATTAAGATGCCACATGTGGTGATGAGCACTGGGTGTTATACACGACTAATGCTTCATTGAACACTATCAAAAAGTAATGTTATACAATATGCTGGCTAATTGAACATGATAAAAAATAGATATTACGAAAGTAAGGAAAGTTCCAAAGTAATGTATTCTTAGGTGAATGTCCTATAGTCTGCCAAAAGCTTCATTCTTTTAATTCTATAGTCATTTATCATTCTAATGAAATGTTATTTAAAAAAAGCAAGCAAAAAAACACAGAAATCACATGATCATGTCAATAGCTGCAGAAAAATCACTTGACAAAAGCAAAAACACTTCCATAATAGAAAACACTCAACAAACTAAGAATAGAAGGAAACTTCCCCAATGGGATAACTAGCATGTATGAAAAACCCACAGCCAACAGCATACTTTATGGTAAAAGACTAGATACTTTCCTTCCATGTGAGCTTACTCTTAGCACTTCTATTCAACATTGTACTAGAATTGCTAGCCAGAGAAATTAGGCAAGAAAAAGAACTAAAACACATCCATAGGAGAAAGGAAAAAGTAAAAGTATCTCTATTTGCAGATGACATGACTGTGTATATAGAAAATACAACAAAATCCACTAAAAACCTATTAGAACTAATGAAGGAGTTCAGAGAGATTACAGGATAGATCAATATACAAAATCAACTGTATTTCCACATACTGGCAATGAAAATTCCCAAACGGATATTAAATAAACAATCCCACTTATAATAGCATCCGAAAAAATAAAATACCTCAGAAATAATTTAGCCAAAGAAGTGAAAGACCTGTATACTGAAAATTAATTGACAGGAAGTTCCTGGAAGAATTACATATTTATGCTATAATCCTTACAATGCAGAGGCAGCATTAGCACCAGATAAGGACCATTCCATTTACATCCTAGCTCAGCATCTTTCTAACTGTGTGACACAAGGAAGTGTCTTAACCTCTCAATACCTTAAAATCCTCTTCAGTAAAATGGGATCATTTATCATAATCAATTATCTACTCCATGTGATGATTATGGTAATTACATACGTCAGTATTTGTAAAGTGCAGAAAATAGTGCTTGGCACCTAGTAAGCCTTATAAAAGATTTTGTTGAATAAACAATTAAATAAATATATATATATACATATATAAAAATCATACCAGAATCTATTCAACCTCACCTACTTGTCCCAAACCCCACTTGGCAATCA
Organism: Ailurus styani; assembly: GCA_002007465.1. NCBI lineage: Eukaryota > Metazoa > Chordata > Mammalia > Carnivora > Ailuridae > Ailurus > Ailurus styani. The sequence goes on from LNAC01000212.1 coordinate 1,574,022, forward strand.
CGCCAACTCTAAGGGACCAGTTGCCCCAGGTAACTACAAGGCCAAGTTGTAGGGACAGAACATGACCTAAAAGTTTATGCCCCACAAGTAGGTACTCCTTGGATTAGTGCTTTTCTCAGAGCCAACTTCACATCCTTGTTTCTCAAGGTGTATATCAAAGGATTCAGGGAAGGGGTAACAATATTATTCAACACCTGAACCACAGAATCCAGCCAGGGGCTGGAGGCAGGCCGGAGATAAATGAGGACCACTGGTCCATAGAAAAGCAGGATGGAAGTCAGGTGGGCACTGCAGGTGGAGAAGGCTCGGCGGCGACCTTCTGAGGAGCTGATTTTCAATATGGAGATAACAATGCGAGTATAGGAAGTGATGATAAGAAGAAAACACAAGAGTGCCACAACACCTACATTGGTGAAACTCACCGTCTGAGCTAGAGAGGTGTCTGCACAGGCCAGGGGCAGCACCACCGGGATATCACAGAAGAAATTGTCCACCTCATTGGGGCCACAGTAGGGCAACTTAAAGATGAGGAACGTGAGGACAGATGCATGCAGACAGCTCCCCATCCAGGTGCCTAGTGTCATGACGGTGCACAGCCTGCGGTTCATGACGACTGTGTACCGCAGGGGGTGGCAGATGGCGGCAAAACGGTCATAGGCCATCACGGTGTACAGGAAACACTCAGTGCAGCCCAGGAAGTGGTAGAAGAAGAGTTGGCAGGCACAGCCCTGGTAAGAAATGGCCCGGCTTTGCCCCATGAGGAAGAACATCATTTGGGGGGAACTCACGGAAGGGAAAAAGATGTCAAACACAGACAGGTTTCCCAGGAAGAAGTACATGGGGGTGTGCAGGGTAGAGGAAGTGAGGATGGCCAGAAGAATGAGCAGGTTCCCCAGAAGAGTGAGCAGGTAGAAGGCTAGAAAGAAGACAAAGAACACGTTTTCCAGCCCTTTTGTGTAAGGGATTCCCATCAGGAGGAACTCGGTTACAAGAGTGTGATTCCTCATCTCCAAGTCTAGTTAGTCCTGGAAGAGCAAAGAATGGCCTTGCTGAGATGAACTTTTCCCCCAAAACTAATATCTTCAGAGAACCCACTGGAAACTGGTAAGACTTCTGTTACTCTAAAGAATTTGCAAGAGGGAGTCTATCACTAATCAATGTGTTACTTTGAGTTAAGTCTTTTGTTTATTTTTTCTGTTTCTTCAGAAGAAAAACAAAGAGATAACACTACAGGCAGAATTGGAAAGACTGCCGAGAATATAGCTTAGAGTGGCTATATCTGAGTTTAAATGTCAAATCTACTTCTTGCTCTGTGACTTTGGACAACTGGGGAAAAAAAATCTCTGAATTTCCTCTGTATCTGTAGACATAGCCTAATACTATCTTACAATTCTTGTGAGGATTAATGCTTTAATGTATATGAAGTCTGTAATCTGATCCTACCCACCCCTGTTAAAAAAATCATTCCAGATACTAATAGTCTGATTTAATGAGTCTTTATTTCCACGCATTCTAACTGTTGAGTTGACTTACGGAAGTTTTGATATGACCTATTGCTGTGAATGATTTGCAAAACTGCTTTCTCCCTCATCAGCCAGACAGCTGAAAACAGAATCGTGTAGTGGGAACACGGTAAAACAGGATGGGAAAGATAATGTTTAATGTAGGGAAATGTAATAGACAAATACCAATATTCACAAAAACCACCTACTTTCGATATGAAATTTAACCTCAGAATAGCAATTATATCTGCAATATGACAGAACACATGCAATCACCATTAAGGTTTTAAGGTTGAGCTTCATTAATCAGAGACTATCTTAAGAAAGTACCATGGAGTCAACTAAGGCCATATTAGCTCAATCTCAAATATAGCCAATTCCCACATTCCCACCTTCCTCTGGTGTGTACAACCTAGCAGATGAGAAAAAGAAAGCACTCTAGAGAGAAAGCACTTACAGACCAGACTAAAGGGAAATAGCCAACTTGAGCTGAAAGCCAGGCTCCACACACATCCACCCTGTTTCCGTTGCTTTTAGATGCTGCGGAACTCGAGAGCCAGGCTCTGAGGCCAGGAAAGTCAAACACTCTTCTCGGACTCCTCCACTCAGGTCTGAAAATCTAGACCCAGTAGTTCCTCTATTCCCTGCGTGAAGGAACAGCATTCATACCCTCTAGAGAGAGTAATTGCCTTCAGGATTCCTTTGGGACCCTCTTCCCGGGTGAGTCCTGACTAGAACATCTGTAGAGCAGAGGGAGCGATTAAAGTGGGGACTCCTTTCCTCCCTCCCTCCCTCCTTCTTTCTCCCCATTGCTTCTTCCTCATTAAATTCTTAGATGAAAATGCAGTTAAGTAGCAGTATTTAGTTATATTCTGTTTTTAAATCTCTGATTAGCGGTAACTCTTGGGCATGTTTTTCCTCTGGCGGAGAACCCTCCACTGGGGTCAGAGATTGAGTTGCCCAATGACCCTGGGTTTGGAAAATGTGGGTTTGAAGAAGAGGCTGTGGATTAGCAAGGGAGCCACTCAAAGAAAAGAGGCACTTATCCCACTTGGTGTTAAAACAAACACACCTACAACTGTTGTTTCTATATTTAGCTTTATAATGCCTCATTGTTACTTCCTCAACTGCCTGAATTTATAGCTTAACATTTTCTAACATCTCTTCTCTTTATTGTCATCCTTTAAGACTGCTACTGATGTTAATCTTAGCATATTTTAATTACTGTAACTTGGTTCAAATTATATATATATTTTTTAAGCAAGATTTAGATGCTTACCAGAATTGCTTAGTGTAGAACACTTTAGAACCCTAATTTCCATTAACTTTTTCCTTTTATTTATTTTTTTTTAAAGATTTTATTTGTTTGAGAGAGAGAAGGCATGAGCAGGGGGAGAGGGAGAGGGAGAAGCAGGTGTCCCACTGAGCAGGGAGCCCGACACGGGGCTTGATCCCAAGACCCTGGGATCATGACCTGAGCCAAAGGCAGACACAACTGACTGAGCCATTCAGGAACCCCTCCATTAAGTTTTTTTTCTTTTTAAAAATCTATTTCTACTGATTTTATTTATTTTTATCATATGTAATAAATATATAATATTTAAGTAGCTCCAAGAATTAATTCTTTAAGGGGTTTATACATCTCATAATTATCATCACTAAACAAAACAAACACACATTAGATTCCTTCATTTTTTAAAATTTTATTTAATTCAGTTAATTAACATATAATGTATTATTTGTTTCAGGGGTACAGGTCTGTGATTCATCAGTCTTATATACACCCAGTGCTCATTACAACACATACCCTCCCCAATGTCCCTCACCCAGTTACCCCATCCCTCCTCCCTCCTCCCCTCCAACAATCCTCATTTTGTTTCCTATAATGAAGAGTCTCTCATGACTTGTCTCCCCTCTGGTTTCATCTTGTTTCATTTTTTTCCTCCTTCCCTTATGATCCTCTGTTTTGTTTCTTAAATTCCACATATTGGTGAAATCATATATAATTGCCTTTCTCTGATTGACCTACTTCACTTAGCATAATACCCTCTAGTTCCATCCCTGTCATTGCAAATGGCAAGATTTCATTTCCTTCTTTTTCTTTCAGTAGGCTCCACACCCAGCATGGAGCCCAATGCTGGGCTTGAACTCATGAATGTGAGATTAAGACCTGAGCTGATATCAGGAATCAGACACTTAACTGACCGAGCCACCCAGGTACCACAAAATATACACATGTTAGGAAAAGATACAAGCTATAATGAGCCTCTATGTATACCATCTCATTTTAATTTCCTAGAATTGCTGTTCATGACAAAATCTTAAGAGTCATTAAAGTCACAAGTTACAAAATAGCCCAAGATTGTATCATTCTTTATATTATTTTTCCTACACTTCCTGTATCATTAATTCATTCAACAAGTATCTGTTGCAGAAATTCATTTGTCACCCAACCAGTCAGTTTCATAGGCCATTCACTTTCAAAAGACTACCATACATATGGTTTATACATGAGTTTATGAATATATAATTTACACATTACATGTGAATATCTGTATATAAATTTACAAGAAGAAATAAAACACCATATTTACTGGAGAGCATGTGTTAGTGGGTCGGCATATTTGTTTCCAAAGTGTCACAATTTACATTCAAAGCAAAAACCCTTTTCAGGAGGGTTTTACTAAGTGTAGAGTTAAATCAGACGAAACAGGATGATTATAACCAAGTGTTCTGCTACGGTAATTTGATGCACTTTTTTTTTTACCATATCAGCATGCCTGCCTGTCAAGCAGGTCGAAATGTCCCTGTCAGCTGCTCTTTCCTCTCCCAGACACAAGAGATACACTATCCAAGTGTTCGACATCTACTTCTTTCTTATCTTCCACAGCTTTATCAAGATATAATTTACATATTATAAAATTCAACAGTTGTAAGTATACAGTTTAAATATGTTTAGTAAATTTATAGAGTCGTACAAACATTGTCAAAATTAGGAATACTTCCATCACCCCCAAAATTTCCCTGGGACCAACGTGCAATCAATTCTCACCTCTATTCCCCTCCCCAGGAAACCAACCACTAATTTGCTTTTTGTCTCTATAAATTTGTCGTTTTTAGAACTTTCATATAAATGAAATGAAATAATAGGTAGCCTTTTGAAGTTGGCTGCTTTCATTAGCCTAATGTTGTTACATTCATCCAGGATGTAACATGTAAGAATAGTTTGTCCTTTTTATTGCTAACTAATAATCCAGAGTATGAAGATACCACATTTTGTTTATCCTTTCACTAGACGATGGGCATTTAAGATGTCCTAGATTTTTTTTAATTTAAATTCCAGTTAGTTAACATACAGTGTAATATCAGTCGCAGGTGTACAATACGATTCAACACTTCCGTACAACAGCCGGTGCTCATCACAACAGGTGCACTCCTGAATCCCCATCACCTATTTAACCCATCCCCCCGCCCACCTCCCCTCTGGTAACCATCCGTTTGTTCTCTATAGTTAAGAGTCTGCTTCTTGGACTGCCTCTCTCTCTTTTCTTCCCCTATGATTGTTTTGTTTCTTAAATTCCGTGTATGACTGAACTCATATAGTATTTGTCTTTCTCTGCCTGACTTATTTAGCTTAATAAAATACTCTCTAGCTCCATCCACACCATATATATATATATATATATACACACACTACATCTTCTTTATCAGTTTATCAGTCAACAGACATTTGGGCTCTTTCCATAATTTGGCTATTGTTGATAATGCTGCTCTGAACATCAGAGTACATGTATCCCTTTGAATTAGTATTTTTATAACCTTTGGGGAAATACCCAGTACTGCAATTGCTGGATCATAGGGCAGCTCTCTTTTTAACTTTTTGAGGAACCTCCATACTGTTTTCCAGAGTGGCTGCAACATTTCTCATTCCAACCAAATTTCCCCTTTCTCAGCATCCTCGCCAACACCTGTTGTTTCCAGTATTGTTAATGTTTCCAGCTTTGACTATTATGAATAATATCCCTATGAAAAGTCCCATACAAATCTTTTTGTGTATCAATTCTCTTTTCATCTATCCTCAAAGACCGTAAATTGTTTTTTGAGATTTTGTTAAAATTATCACAATATCTTCTCTCTGATATTAGTGATCAGCCTCATAAAGTCTAAATTGTAGAATAATTTTGGTAGACATCCAATGTCACCATTCAGATGTTTATTTTTACCACTTACTGTTTCAAAGAGGGCTCTCTTCTCGATCCTTTGGGTCAGCCTTGTGCAGAACTTTATATACACAGGGCACATGGAAGGACTGTCTAATATCTTTCAGACATAAGTTCTTTCCAAAGAGTTTGAAGCCACAAAGGCTTTTTGGAAGTTGAAATACTTCACTTTGAAATATCAGCCATCACTGTGTTGAAATTTGGGGTCCTTTCTGCTTTTCTCAGTATTTCCTCACACCACAGCGCGGATGAAGAAGGGAGCCTCCGTGCCTCCCTCTCTTGCTAACGATTGAGCTACCACGTGCCACAGAAACTGATCATCCCACTAACAGCTAGGGTGAGATTCATTACCCATGTCAACATGTAAGCAAAAGGGAAACAGAAATTAAATTCTTTGAGAAAGATTCCAGAGACAGAAAAAAAAGGGGGGAAACCAAATGCTTTCATTGAGAAAAAAAATTAAGAAACATATTTGGCCACAGAGCTGAGCCATACTTTTTTAAGGTTTATTTATTTATTTGAGAGAGAGAGAGAGAGAGAGAGAGAGCATGAGCTGAGAAAGGAAGAGGGAGAGAAGGAGAGAAGCAAGCAGACTCCCCACCGAATGGGAGCTGGATGTGGGGCTCAATCCCAGTACTCCAGTTTCATGACCAGAGCTGAAGAGAGATGCTTAACCAACTGAGCCATCCAGGCACCCCGCCATATTTTTTTTTCCCACCATATTTCTTAATTTGGTAATTATATACTTAATTATCAGTAACTAAGTTGCTATTTTTATGTAGCCTAACACCTTTGTCTTGATTTCAATTGTTTCTGGACTTGGGAGGGAAATCGAGAGTGTTGTTTGTTGGGCGCCTGGGTGGCTCAGTGGGTTAAAGCCTCTGCTTTCGGCCCAGGTCATGATCTCAGGGTCCTGGGATCGAGGCCCGCATCGGGCTCTCTGCTCAGCAGGGAGCCTGCTTCCCCCCCTCTCTCTGCCTGCCTCTCTGCCTCCTTGTGATCTCTCTCCCTCTGTGAAATAAATAAATAAAATCTTTAAAAAAAAAAAAAAAAAAGAGTGTTGTTTGTTGGTCCCCCCCACACACACACATCCATAAGTAGATAATATCCCATGTTGTTAATTGCATAAGTAATGGATCAAATTTTGGGCAGCTCTGGGGAAAAAAAATCATTGAGGGCATAAGATGAATTTGTGAATACTTTTGGATGACAGTGAAATGACTTAACACGGGCGCCTGGGTGGCTCAGTGGGTTAAAGCCTGCCTTCAGCTCAGGTCATGATCCTGGGGTCCTGGGATCGAGGCCCGCATCGGGCTCTCTGCTCAGCGGGGAGCCTGCTTCCTCCTCTCTCCTCTCTCTCTGCCTGCCTCTCTGCCTACTTGTAATCCCTCTCTCTGTGTCAAATAAATAAATAAAATCTTTAAAAAAAAAATAAATAAATGACTTAACACATCTCACAATGTGAGACTATATTGAGCTCATAAAAAAGATTATGATTCAGGTGGCAAAAAATGATAGGAGTCTCTAGTCCATCAGTTGCAGAGACACCTATTACTTCTCTATCGTTTCATAGGTTTAAGTGAGCTGAATTTTCCCAAAGGTAAGGGAAATGGTTTTCTAAACTCTGATTCAGAGACAATAGTTGCTAGCTCTTTCATGGGTTTGAATACAGATAGGATTTCTAAAGTTTAGATTGCAGAAAATACCTACTATGCAAAAAGAACTGCGTGAGGTGCAATAGAGAGAAGGAGAAACATTAGGTATACATTTTTATCTCAGAAATACTGCAGACTATTTGAGAAGGTAAGCCATTCATTAATTTTTTTCTTTTCCTTTTTAAAATAATGTTTATTACAGTGAAGTTCCCTGTCAATGGAGAGCCTTCTTTTTCCTGAAAAACAGGAACACCAAGTAACTGCTCACCTTGGTGTATAAGGGATTTTTAAAATATTTTGAACAGTATTCATCAGATTTCATTTTTTTAAGGGCCATTCCATTCATTGCAAGGGCACCATTTCAATTTATTTCACAGTGCCAGCTAGGAGGAGGAGTAGTGTTCAAGTTAGCCAAATTTGGCATTACAGAACAGAAATTGAATAATATATACCAATACAGTTAATGTTCCTAGTCTCCAGGCAAATGCTATGGGTTTCCTTTTTTGCTGAATTTTCTGTTTTTCTTTCTTCCTTGGTCCTGGTCCTTTCATCTAGACCTGAGTTTTCACAGTCTTTTCTTTTTTTATTCAAAGCCTTTATTCCAATCATGTATTGTTTGTTCCATGTCTGTCTTGCCCAATATGTTTTGTCCTCTGTAAGGACAGAGACTGTATCTATCTTGCTTACAACTCCATCCTCTTTGGAAAGCACTATATAAATATATAAACAGTAAACTGCCATAAATATTTGATGTTACCCTGATGGCCGTCCTTCTGACTTAATTGTATTTTGGACCAGTCACTGATTGAAATGTTAAATAGTTACTTATGAATCATGTAACTATCAAATGATGATGATAGAAGAACTCTTATAATCTGTATTTCTTACTGACAAGTGAACAATTTAAGCAATAATAACTATCTGCTGGTAGAAGAAGCAGATCCTTGTAGAATGGGATATTTGGAGGAAGTATCATGGAAATGTTTGAGGATGAACAAGAACCCAAAATATATGTAGTTCTCATAAAGGCAGGAAGAATTATAATGGACATTCTAAACCAAGAAAACCACGTAAAGGAATATGTAGTGCAGGGTATGTCTTTAGCATATTAAATAATCCCAAATGAAGAATTACAATAAGAAAAGAAGTTTACATAAAGTGGACATATAACTACGAGGGGGCACTTTTTTTTTTTGACATTTGCTTCAAAAGGTGGAGCCTAATTTCCCACTGAAGGTGGGCTAAATGTAGTAATTCACTTCTAACAAAGAAAATAAAAGCAGGATTGATGTACACGACTTTGGAAACAGTCATAAAAGGCTTTGCATCTTCCTGTTTAGACTCTTGGATCTCTCACTTTGGTAGAAGCCAGTTGCCATGTTGCGAAGATATGCAGGTGACTATATATAAGAGACACCCAGGTACTGAGTGAAAGACTGAGTCTTTTCAGTGGCTCAGCGGACTCCTACTATGTGACTGTCAGGACTCCTAAGGAACTGGTAGTAACTTAGCCCAGTTCACTATTTGGCAACAACCCCGTTCTAAGAGTAGTGGATCTGAAGAAACTTCCCAGAGAATTTCACAGAGGAATTTCCCCTATACCTTATGCCCCCAAAATGTGGACCATTTGAGTAAATACTTTCCTCAAAGCCAATTTCACATCCTTGTTTCTTAAGGTGTAAATCAAAGGGTTAAGAGAAGGAGTGACAATATTATTTAACACCTGAATGACAGAATCTAGCCAGGGGCTGGAGGCAGGCCTGAGATAAATAAGCATCACTGGCCCGTAGAACAAGAAGATTGAAATCAGGTGGGCACTGCAGGTTGAAAAAGCTCGGCGCCTGCCTTCAGAGGTGCTGATTTTCAATATGGAAAGGACGATGTGACCATAGGAAGTAAGGATAAGGAAAAAGCATGTAAGAGTCACAACATCCACGTTAGTAAAACTCACCATCTGCGCTAGAGACGTGTCTGCACAGGCCAGGGGCAGCACCACCGGGATATCACAGAAGAAATTGTCCACCTCATTGGGGCCACAGTAGGGTAACCTAAAGACCAGAAATGTGAGGATACTTCCATGGAGACAACCACCCAGCCAAGTGCCCAAAGTCAAGCCAGCACACACCATTCATGATGATGGTGTATCGCAACGGGCGACAAATAGCCACAAAACGGTCATAGGCCATCACGGTGTACAGGAAACACTCAGTGCCCCCCAGGAAGTGGTAGAAGAAGAGTTGGCAGGCACAGCCCTAGTAAGAGATGCTCCGGCTTTGCCCCATGAGGTAGAGCATCATTTGGGGGGAACTCACGGAAGGGAAAAAGATGTCAAACACAGACAGGTTTCTCAGGAAGAAATACATGGGGGTGTGCAGGTTGGAGGAGACCAGAATGGTGAGGAAGATGAGCAGATTCCCCAGCAACGTGAAGAGATAGAAGGCCAAAAAAAAGACAAAAAGCATGTTCTCCAACCCTTCAGTAGTGGGAATTCCCAATAGGGTGAACTCTGTCACAGAGGTGTAGTTCTGCATGTTCGCACATCGAGGCATCCTGAGAAGTAAAGCAAGAGTCGTGATAGAAGACCACAAGTGACTGTGAAAATATCTTCCAAGTACAATTATCTCTGAGGCCTGGGCTATGAGCAACAGGGGGCCAAAAAAGGAAAAGGAGGCCAACACTACATCTGGCCCTGCAGCTAAGTCATGTGTCACCTCCGGCCTGTTGTTTTCATGTGTTGAATTAAATTGCAGAGTAATGTATCTTTATAGCTGGCAAACCTCTTGCAAGAATCAACTCTTATTACCAGTTTCATAATAGTTTCTCCCAATCTGATTTATCGTCACGCAGCCTGGCGCATTTCAGAGTCATCTTCTCCATGGAAAATTTGTCATCAGGTAGCCATCCTACTTTAGTGTCAGCCAAGTTGTAATCAGTTGGTGGTAAACGGGCCAACTACCCAAATATATGCATATAAAAACATGAACCTTCATAGAAATGATATGTACTTGCCTACTTATTTTTACCTTCAGCAATATTCTTTCCATTCTCCAGGGTATATATTCAAGAAAAAAGTAGACAATTCATATTTATAAGCTATCCACACACTGGAAATGTATCTCTCTGAAGCTAGACTTTATTTCTATACTACAGAGCTCACAAATCTAAATTTTAATGACATTAATATCATTTAGCTTTATTAATTAATGTCAGCAGATAAACCTAAAAATAAACCCTTGATTATATTTTCAGAAGGATGATGTCTCCTTCTGTTCATTTGTATCCCATTTTATGAAAGCCTTCCATATTTGTCATTGGATATAACCGATTTTCCTCTGTGATCAATATTTGTTCATAGGAAATCATCTGATAAATATATTCATACCAGCTTATAAGTTGCTGATCTGTTACTATTTCCTGCATTATCTTCATTTTTATGAGCATAAAGACTCATGGACAAAAATCTTAATAAGTAGAATTTCTAGCAAGAATAAGGAAGTAGAAAAAATAGGAGCTCTTCAGACCATTCTTGAAATCAATCTGTAGAGCCACACTGCTATATAAAGCTTGTCCTGCTCAAAATGTTTGAATAGATTATGATCCCAGCAAAGATAGACAGGAAGACAAAAAGATTCTTTTTCAGCCCAAAATGCAGTTTAAAAATTGAGTTTAAGCCATGGCAAGCAATTTAAGCTCAAAAACATTCATTTTTTATCAACTTGTTAGAAATATAAAGATGAACAAAATGGAGCATTTTTCTTGTAAAATCTCACTCTAGAGTTATATAAAATTGGTTAATAAACCTGACCTTGTCTCTACCATTTACTAACACTGGGGCCATAAACAATTTATTTAACATCTCTGGGCTTCATACCCTGCAAAAGAGTAAGGGGTCATAATATTGTCTGCCTCATAAGGTCTTTGTGAGGACTGAATGAAATAATGAACATGAAGTGGTTACCTCAGTTCTTGGCCCTTCGTAGTAAATGTTCAATATTAGAGTAACAATCAACCTTAGGCATGTAAGACTGTGATAGTGTGGGTGATAGTATGGTAACAACAAAAGCAGACGTGACGAAGATATAATTAGAGATGGATTTGAAAAAGATCTGTGAGATTTGAAAAAGCAGACATAACATAAATACGGTCAACTGATCTTTGGAAAAGGAGCAAAGGCAACACAATGGAGCAAAGATGGTCTTCTTAACAAATGTATCTGAAACAACAGGACATCCATAGGCAAACAAATAAATCTAGACACAAACTTTACACACTTCACAAAAATTAACTCAAAATGAATCACAGAGATAAATGTGCAATACAAAAGTATAGAATTCCTAGAAGATAACATAAGGAGAAAATCTAGATGACCTTGAGTATGGGAATGACCTTTTAGATATAGCACTTAAAGCATCATCCATGAAAGAAAAAGTTGATGAGCTGAACTTCATTATAATTTTTTAAAATTCTGCTTTGCAAAAGACAGTTAAGAGAATGAGAGAACAAGCCACAGACTAGGAGGAAATATTTTACAAAAGATGTATCTGATAGAGGACCATTATCCAAATTGTACAAAGAACTCTTAAAACTCAATAATGAGAGAGAGCTTTGTGCAGTGGCAGTATCATAGCCAATGAGGTCTATCCGAGGCGCGATTATTGCTAATTGAAAACTCAATAATGAGAAAACAAACAACCCAATTAAAAATTGGGTCAAAGACCTTCACAGACACCTTACCAAAGAAGATGTACAGATGTCAAATAAGCGTATGAAAAGATGTTTTGCATCATATGCCCATCAGGGAAATGCAAATTAAAACAACAATGAAATATTACTACAAATTTATTAGAATTGGTCAGAATCTAGAACACTGGCAACTCCAGATACTGGTGAGAATGTGAAGTAATGGGATCTCTCACTCATTTCTGGTGGCCATGTAAAATGGTACAGCTGCTTTGGAAGACAGTTTGGTTTCTTATAAAACTGAACATACTCTTCCCATACAATCCAGCAGTCATGCTCCATGGTATTTACTAAAAGGAGATGAAAACTTACGTCCACATGAAACCCTACACATGGATGTTTACAAAAGCTTTAGTCAAAATTGCCAAAACTTGGAAACAACTAAGATGTCATTCAGTAGGGCATGAGTAAATAAACTATGGTACATCCAGAAGTGGAATATTATTCACCACTAGAAAGAAATGAGCTATCAAATCATGCAAAGATATGGAGGAAACTTAAATGCATTTTACTAAGTGAAGGAATCCAATCTGAAAAGGCTACATACTGTGTAATTCCAGCTATATGACATTCTGGAGACAGTGAAGAAATCAGTGGTTGCCAGGGTTTAAGGGCAAGGGAAGGATGAATAAGAAAAGCATGGATTTTTAGGGCAGTGAAAACACTCTGTGTGATACTAAAATGGTGGACATATGTCATGATATATTTTCCAAACCCACAGAATGAATGCACAACACGGAGGGTGGGCCCTAATATAAACTATGGACTTTGAATAATTATGATGTGTCAATATAGGTTCATCATCTAACAAAGTACCACTTAATGGGGAATGTTTGATAATGGGGCAGGCTGTGCATATGCCAGCGACCGTGGTATATGGAAAATCTCTATTTTCTGTTCACTTGTGCTATGAACCTAAAATCCCTCTATAAAAAAGAAGTCTTTCCTTAAGAAAAAGGAGACAAAGACACTCAGGTTAGGAAAATGTTATTTTCATTAGACCCACAACAGAGTAATTAGGTAAATATACTGGCAGAATTAAAAGATCTCTTTGTAGGCTAGAAGCGTATAAACTGTCTCTTTAATCTGAACCCTTCTGTTTCTAGCTCAGTAACCAAATTCACAAAGGTGTCTGGTTCAAGCTCCACCCTAGGAAAAAGTGTAAATTTCACAAATTACCTTAGATCCATTTTCAAAATATTTTTCAGTCCTCCCCTGCTATCCACACTCAGTGACTCATCTCCATCCAAACCTATTCTCAAGAAAGAATGTAACATCAGTCCAAAAAAAAAGGTTTTCTAAGAACACATGTTGCATTATCATAAAGTCATTTTGAAAAGGACTAAATTTCCATCACAGAAGATTTTCAAACAGAATCTGTAGGCTCATTTCTTGGGGAAATGAATGAAGGAATTAATTCTCCTGCAAAGAAAGATAGACAACATGTTTTCCTACAACCAGAAATTCTAAAAGTTTATATTATTGGCTTTTTATAAATTTTGTGTTTCACTATCACCACATTCACTGAAATTTGCATTTTAAGCCTTCGTCTTCAATGAAGGAATGAAAATATGCCCATTATTGATAGGAAGAATAGGTTGATATTGATAAGATGTTAGAGTAGGTATAATTTCTAATTTTTATACCATCTGCAAAATAGAATTCACAAACAAAGAATCTACCCCCTCAATATCACCACCTTCCCCTACAAACCACTCTCCTGCCATACAAGCACACTTTAATTTGACATTTCTTTCTTAGAGCAGACTTCCTATGGGTCGCTGAACTCAGCCACATCTAAGAATTTTCTCAAGTTCCAGGATTCTCCTTCTTCAGTTGGTTGAGCAGGGGAAATGACCAGGACAAATACAGAGTAGAAATAGGACAGAGAGAGAGGAAAGAATCGTAAAAGCAGAACAAAAGTTAAAGAGAAGCAGGCAATGTTTTAGATACATACCAGCTAATGAAGAACACATCTAACAATATAGAGAGATTTTTCTAGTTTCTAGGCAAGAAGAATGTGTTCCTAAAGCTAAAATCCTATTTTGGTGTAAGATGCCACACACACAGCCAAGGTTTGGCACTGTCTGCTCTTAAACCCAAGATGCATAGATTCCACACTCAGCCCTGCTGTGCAGTCTGATCCCGAAATTCGGGATTTATGTTTTCAAACTGAAGAGTTTCTTTTAAGACAATATCCCCAGTGGCCCAATACTTAGACTTACAGAGCATGAATGAGCAAAGGGAATAGAGGACTTTCTCTCTTCCCTCATTCCCCTCTTCCATTATATGCCTCATTATTTCATAATAACGTATACTCATCATAAAAGGAGCATTGCAACTTTATATGCTATTTGGTAAATATCCAAAAAGCAAGAAAATATACCACAGTTCCTCTGCTTAACATTACCAATGTTAACGGTATAGTGTTTTCTTTCCAATCACTGAACAACATGGTTATGGTATATTTTTAACTACTTACAATCATACCACATATGTAGTTTTGCATGTTTGCCTTTTAATTTCAATTTTTAAATTAACAGTTTTCCTTATATTTCCCAAACTAAATTAAGTAGGTAGGTAGATAAATAGATAGGTATATGTACAAAGTACACTATGGTAAACCTCTTACTTCATACAGTTATCCATATTTGAGACCTTCTTTAAAAAAAGCTAACCTGTGTTGGGGTGGCTCAGTAGGTTAGTTGACCAACTCTTGGTTTCAGCTCAGAGCATGGTCTTGGGGTCGTGGGGTCGAGCCCCATGTCAGGCTCCTCAGTGTGGAGTCTGCTTGGAATTCTCCCTCTCCTGCTCCCACCCCTGCTCACTTGCTCTCTCTCTCTCTTTCTCTGGTAAATAGATAAAATCTTTAGAAAAAATAAGCTAACCTAAATAGAAATTCCATAAGAATTATGAATATTATGCTTTTTAAAGATAACTGGCAAATTACTTACTTTGTTGGCAGCAGTGCTTATGAGGGCCAATTTTACCAGCATTATGTAATAATGTATTTAAAAGTTGCAAAGGTTTTATCATAAGCAATTGACAACTGACTATTTTTAAATATTAATTTTTGGTAACTCCTAAGGCTAAACATGTTTACAAAAGTCTATTTATTGGTTTTCCTTATAGCAGCTAAAACAATGTGTTGATGTCACAGTAGAGTCACAGACAAATGGAATAGAAAACATAAAAACATACTCCCTGAATATATGGATAATTACCTTTAAGTCAAAGCTTATATGGAAGATCACGGAGAAATTTATTTTTCAATAAATGATGCTTGGACAACTCAATCAATAAGGAAAAGATATATTTAATCTCTTACCACATACCCTCTACAAAATCAATTCCAGGGTTTTATAAATTCAAATCAGTAAGGCAAACAATGCAGCTTTACAAGTTAAACTGAGAAAAGTCTTTCTAACCCAGATATAGAAACTAGTAACAGTAAAGCAAACACTGATAATTTTGGTTGCTTTCAAACTGAGAATAACATTAAACCTAACATTAAACATAAAAACATTAAATGGAGTACCAAAAAGAAACAGTAAAAGTCAGACATGTTATTTATAGTACATATTACTAATAATGACTCATATCACAATATGTAAATAAAGAACTCCTATAGTGTATATTTTATTTTATTACTATTTTTTCTTTTTAGTACGTATATTTTTAAAACAAGCAATCCAATATGAAAGCAGGCAAATGACTTGACTGGTCTTCACCAAAAAATAAATACAAGTAGCCAATAAACAACTACAAAAAATCTGCTCCATCACTTGAAGAAATAGGGAAATGAAAATTTAAATTGCAATACAATTTGCTTAAACTTAATATCAAAATCATCAATTACTAGAACTTTCACTTGCTGAAGGGAGTATAAATTTATAGAACCACTTTAGAAAATAGTTAATCATTTTTGTATAAGGCAAGAGATATTTCCCTCATAATACAGAAATTTCTCTGTAGAAACCCATGCACACATGGATCAAAATAATATGCATATTAAAAGCAGAACTTTTGCTATAGCTAAACTTTGAACACACAAATGTCTAAGAGTATGCTTTGCAATGAAATAATACACATCAATGTAAAGAATGAATTTATAGCTATGCATATCAAAATGTACATGTCATTCAAACACGATTTTAAATAACAGAAACTAGAAATTAAGTAGTATTACATGATCCCACAAATATAAATTCTAAAAAGACAAAGTTAAGCAATTGTTTAGTTGTAACTTCAAAATTAATAAGAAATCAGAATTACCATAGAAGTCATGAGAGTTGAATGGGAGAGGACTGGCTTCAAGGTAGGGATATGTGAAGATTGTGAGGAACATTTAATTTCTTAATTTGGGTGGTGGTGACATTAAGAGTTTGCTTTATTTTATTTTATTTTATTTTGTTTTATTATTTATGTATTTCCAGTGTTTATTTGCTCCGGGAATATGTTACTATGTGTATAAGCTTCCACAGAGTTTTCTTCACTTCCTTGTTCCTCAGAGTGTACACCACAGGGTTTAGAAGGGGTGTCAGCACTGTGTAGAAAACTGCCACAACCCCATCCACAGCATCCCGGGAGCCTGGCCTCAGGTAAATGAAAACACAGGGAACAAAGAAACAAAGGACCACAATGCAGTGGGAGGCACAGGTCTGAAAGGCTCTGTGTCTGCCCTCTGAGGTGCGGATCTTCAGGATGGACCAGACGATGGACACATAAGACAGTGCTATCAGAAGAAAGCAACCCAAGGCCACGACCCCGA
Source organism: Ailurus styani (assembly GCA_002007465.1). Classification (NCBI taxonomy): domain Eukaryota; kingdom Metazoa; phylum Chordata; class Mammalia; order Carnivora; family Ailuridae; genus Ailurus; species Ailurus styani. The sequence continues at coordinate 1,590,910 of LNAC01000212.1, forward strand.
TGTTGACAAAGATCACCATCTCATTCACGGAGGTGTCCGCACAGGCCAGCTTCAGGATGGGAGGGGCATCACAAAAGTAATGCTGGATCTGGCTGGGTCCACAGAAGGGCAGATGGAATGTCAGTGTGGTCTGGACAGCTGAGTGCAGAGAGCCACTGAGCCATGTGCTGGTGGCCAGGAGGGCACACGTCCTCCCACTCATCACGCTGGCATACCTGAGCGGGTGACTGATGGCCAGGTAGCGGTCATAGGACATGACTGTGTAGAGGAAACACTCGGTGCTCCCCAGGAAGTGGAAGGAGTAGAGCTGGGCCACACAGCTGGGAAAGGAGATGGCCCTGCCTCCTGGGGACGCCAAGGCCATCAGCATTTTGGGCACAGTGACCGTGGAGAACCACATGTCAATGAAGGACAGGTTGGTCAGGAAGTAGTACATGGGAGTGTGGAGGTGGGACTCCACCTTGATCACCAGCAGGATGAGGAGGTTCCCCACCACAGTGAGTACATAGATCACCAAGAAGAGTCCCAAGAGGGGAACGTCCATTTCTGGTGCACGGGGAAGCCCCATGAGGAAGAACGTTGTGACAAGGCTCACATTTGTCATTTTCCACGCCTTTCGTACTTCTCCCTATAGGAATAGAGGGAGCACCCAGTATTTAATTAAAAACTAAAAACCCATTTTCATGCATCAACTTCATCATCCATGGTAGATAATTCAAGAGTTATACTGAACTTGCTTCATCACCATCCTCTCTCTCTCTCTTTTTCTCTCTCTGTCTCTTGCATGTCCACAAACATGTGCACACACAAATGAGGCACACACAGATATATGTAGAAGAAAGTCATAGAAATCCATTGTATTATCTTCTGGCTATGTATCATAAATGCCCACAAACTTAGCAGCACAAAACAATGCACATTTCCATTCCTACAGTGTCTGAGTCAGGTGAGCTGAGTGTTCTGCTCAAGGTTGAAATCAAGATGTCAGCTGAGTCTGGAATCTCATTTGAGGCTTGGGACTGAGGTGTCTGGCTTTCTTGTTGGCTGTTTTTTTTTTTTTTTTTTTTTTTTTTA
>LNAC01000212.1:1591989-1685599 GCA_002007465.1 Ailurus styani
TTTTTTATTTTTTTTTAAAGATTTTATTTATTTATTTCACAGAGGGAGAGAGATCACAAGGAGGCAGAGAGGCAGGCAGAGAGAGAGAGGGGGAAGCAGGCTCCCCGCTGAGCAGGGAGCCCGATGCGGGCCTCGATCCCAGGACCCTGAGATCATGACCTGAGCCGAAGGCAGAGGCTTTAACCCACTGAGCCACCCAGGCGCCCTCTTGTTGGCTGTTAGTAGGAATCCGCACTCTCAGCTTTAAAGCGCACCCTTGGGTCCTAACCACCTGGCCATCTGATACCACGGAAGCTAACTGCTTCAAGGCCAATAGAAGAATCTGTCTCCAGTTAACTGTGACAAAGTGTGATGCAACAAAATGCATCACAAGTGATATTCTGTCACAGTCTCAGGTCTCACCCACACTCAAGGGGAGGTGATTCATCAAGGAGTGTTCACCAGGGGCCAGCAATCAGTGGGGGCTTTTGGAATTCGACTTTCTCTACAGAGTTTTTGTGGAGACTTATTGTGACATGTGTAAGCCGGGTGATTCACAGACCTGTACCGCTGGGGCAAATAATACATTATATGTTAATTTAAAATGCACATAAAATATACTATGGGATTAAAATGTAAAAAAAAAGAAAAGAAAAGAAAAACCCAAGAATTTAATTGCCGATGGGGGTGCACACTTCAAAAGTCTACAGCACAGCTGAATAATTCTCTGAGGTCCTCATAGGTAACTCAGCAGTAGTACCACCTGAGAAATTATAAGTATTAAATAAGGCAGTAGATGTGAAGTCCTTCATAAAGTGTCTGGCACTTGAAAGCTGTTCAACAAATGATAATGAATCATAGAAAATTGCCTTGTGATACAGAACTGGCTTCTTATCTATATCTACCAATATCTGTCTACCAATCTATCAGAGTGGGTGAATATGAGGGAGAATAAATTCTCTTTGTGTTATAGAAACTTCTCAATTTCAAAACTAGATCTTTGAAGAAGTTTTCATCACTGGTTTTGGGACTGGTGTCTCATTACAACCACCACCTACTTATAAAGGGACTTCCCTCAGAGGAGTTTGAGAAACTCAACTCTATGACATGATCCCTGCAATCTTCCATCTGATCCAGAAAATACCAAGCCTTGTCCACTATTGGCTCAGTGCTCCACTTGTAATAGGTTATCCTTTATGAGGTTCTAAGAACATAAAATATATACCTGTTCTCCCAAACACAATCCACTGGCAGTTTCCTAATGTATATCCTTCTATCTTAAATAGCTAGATATTTAGGCTAATTTGGTCTTGTTAGAGATAAATTCCCTCCCTCCATCTTCCACTCCTCATACTCATAAATTCAGGCAATGCCCTTATAAGGGAAGACATCTCCATCAAGGGTGTGGCTCTTATTTAAGGCCTACTACCTGAAACAGGAACAGAACCAACACCAGAGGAAAGGACATTGCCAGCTTGATGTCAAGAGTCGTTAGCCTTACTCTGGAAAACAGTGTGGAGATTCCTCAAAAAGTTGAAAATGGAGCTACCCTACGACCCAGCAATCGCACTACTGGGTATTTACCCTAAAGATACAAAGGTAGTGATCCTCAGTGGCACATGCACCCAAATGTTTATAGCAGCAATGTCCACAATAGCCAAACTATGGAAAGAACCTAGATGTCCATCAACAGATGAATGGATAAAGAAGATGTGGTATATATATACAATGGAATACTATGTGGCTATCAAAAGAAACGAAATCTTGCCGTTTGCAACGACGTGGATGGAACTGGAGGGTATTATGATGAGCGAAATAAGTCAATCAGAGAAAGACAATTATCATATGATCTCTCTGATATGAGGAACTTGAGAGTCACGGTGGGGGCTTGTGGGTGGTAGGGAGGGAAAAATAATGAAACAAGATGGGATGGGGAAGGAGACAAACCATAAGAGACTCCTAATCTCACAAAACAAACTGAGGGTTACTGGGGGGTGGGAGGGTAGGGATGGGGTGGCTGGGTTATGGACATTGGGGAGGGTTTGTGCTTTGGTGAGTGCTGTGAAAAATGTAAGCCTGATGATTCACAGACCTGTACCCCTGGGGCAAAGAATAAAAAAATAAAATAAATAAAATAAATAAATAAATTTAAAAAAAGAATCGTTGGCCTTCTGTACAATGAAAAGTGAGACAGGATTGATGGGTTTTTTAATTTAATCCAAACTAGTGTTCAGTTTGTGATCGTTATTAATTATTGTTTGAGGAAAACTGTGAAATCAGCTCCACAATATGAGAGGAGCCAGGGTCTCTGATCTCAGCAAAGCTTAGAGAAAGTGTACACTGTGTCTAGGTGATGTGGCTTAAGTTTCATCTAAGCTGTAATAGTCATGGGTGAAGGGGATTGGGAGGTTCAGGCTTCCAGGTATAGAATGAATAAGCCACGGAAGTAAAGGCACAGCATAGGAAATACAGTCAATGGTATTGTCACAGCGTTGTGTGGTGACAGATGGTGGCTGCACTTGTGGAGAGCAGAGCATGAAGTACAGAGAATGTCAATCACTATGTTGTATGACTGAAAACAGTGTAACAATGCATCAACTATACACACAAAAAGATTTTGAAATAATATTTTTCAAATAAGAGAATAAATAACAGAGACAGAATTTTCATAATCACTTATATGGATATCAGAATTCAAATAATGGCACAAATATACTTGAAATTTCTATTTCGTCATTTGAGATCCTATACCCAGGATATCTTCATATTCATATTAGATGGACTATGAACCTTTTCATCAGGTGAATTGCAAAGTAGCCTGAGATTTAACACAGGACTATCAGTTATGGTATCTGTGTGTGTGTGTGTGTGTGTGTGTGTGTGTGTGTGTGTGTGTGTGTAGTGAGGAGAAAAAGACAGACAGAAAAAGACATATTGACAGAGAGACTTGGTAACCCAATGTAGAAGGATGTCTAACAATGCCCAAGCATCTGATCTCTCAGGGGAAGTTCAAGAGGGAAAGAAGAGAGACTAAGAGAAATCTACCATTTTAAGAACTCACCTTACAGTATGTGATTCATTTCAATATAAAACTCATCTGTGGGCACCTGAGTGGCTCAGTGAGTTAAACCCTCTGCCTTCGGCTCAGGGTCCTGGGATCCAGGCCCACATCAGGTTCTCTGCTCAGCAGGGAGCCTGCTTCCTCCTCTCTCTCTGCCTGCCTGCTTACTTGTAATCTCTCTCTCTCTGTCAAATAAATAAATAAAATCTTTTTAAAAAATTAAAAAAAAATAAAACTCATCTGTGTTTTTTCCTCCAATTTTTCACTATCTCTGTCGAGGCAGTAGCTTGGAAGTTATCACTCGAAGAACAGATGTACCTGTGATTCTGTGGTGACAGTGGCTCTTTTCTATCCAAGCACCCACCTGGTGAAGTCCAGGGAGTTGAAAGGAACATGGGTAGACGGATAGGAGCTTAACTTGATTTAATGTCTCAGGGGATGGGATTCCTCTTGGGTCTTCAGGTTCCTCGATGAGCAGAAAAACAAGAAGAAACGAATGAAAGGTTTTTAATAATCATGCAAAGATTTCCCACTGTGTTTGCTTTCTGAACCCTCCTGAGAGGAGTTCATGTCTTTCTGCAACTAGTATTTATACCTAAGCGGAAGGAAGGAGGACCCAGCTACCCCTTCCCTCAACAGTGATGCAGATAAACACACAGCTGCTGACTCTCAACTTAAACTTGTCCAGAATCCATGAACGGTCACCACCTGTCCCCACTCTCCATCTCAGTGCAGCTCTCTCATCCACCACATTTTTAAGCTGTGTTTAAAACATCAAAATTCTTAAAAATTTTTGTTTTTTAGACTTTTATAGTGACTTTGCTGAAGGAAATACCTAAAGATACGTAACTATTTCCCAGCTGTATAGGTAATAGATTGCATTGCTCTGGTAAAGTTTATGGTCCTACAAGCGTGTGTAAATAATTAATATATTAAAGTGATTCTTAATTTGTAAATAAGCTTTTCATGAACAGTATTGATTTCTTTGTTTTGAGGTAATAGTCTTTTCTTATTGGTTTGCCAGGGCACTTATTAATTAAGATAACTAATTCAAGGTACTAATATCAACATCTATTGCTGGCTTGAATGAAGAAGAAAGCTTCCTCACTACATAGTGTTGGTACAAATCTGTATAGTTACAGCACCTTCTTTAGGAAAGAAATATGACATTAGTTGAAGTTAAGAATACATATACACTGAATTCCAGTAATTCAATCCAGGAATCTGTTCATGATTATAAAAGCACCAGTCATAAGTGTCTTTATTCAAACATGTGTGTTGGGGAGCCTTGCTGGCTCAATCAGATGAGCCTGTGACTCTTGATCTGGGGCCATAAGTTCAAGCCACACATTGGGTGTAGAGATTAAATAAATAAAAATAATTAATTAATAAAAGAAGTCTGTGTTCATACATGGTTTCTAGTGACAAAACAACTGAAAACCAAATGAATATCATTACAGAGAAGGTTCAAATATCCTTACAGAAAAATGGTTGAATAAATCATGGTGCTGCTACATCATGAAATGTTAAGCAGTTACTACAAGACTATAACCACACCAGTTAACTCTGAGTGGCTTTCATGGGATATTTTCAATAATGCACAGAACTGTTGTTAGCATGGTGCCATCTTTATAATGAAAATAATGCACAGACCTGTACCCCTGTGGCAAATAATAAAAAAAAATTTTTAAAAAGAAAATAATGACAATTTGTACATTTTAGGAATATAGCTAAAGGAGAAGAACGATAAAAATGAGAATATTAAATCTACAGTCAAGAGGTGGTGTTGAAAAAAGGACAAAAAAAATTTTTAGAGATGAGAACAATAGTATAGCATATATGATATAAACTGATCAATTTAAATTATATGCATTGTTATATGCCTAAAGAAACCAAAAAATTAAAGATTTGGATATTAACTTATTGGCTTGCAGTGATGTCCATAATACTAAAAAAAAAGTAAGCCAAACAAAACTTTATATTTCAGTTGAAACACATTTCCCCACACACACACACACACACACACACACACACACACACACACACACTCAGAACAAACACCTAGAAAAGCCAACGAATCAAACTTGGAGAAAGAACAGGAAATAGGAACAGGAAGAATTATTGCAAAATCACGCCTAATAAATATGTGACGACAGTCCACTGATGTTCCATGGAGGGCTCCAGTCCACAGCACTTACCATCACCCCGGGCATGAACCTCTTAACACACTGCAGGATGCTGTCACCCTGCCTTTCAAATCTCTGGGTCGTTAATCCTGTCACGGCCATCCTCTGAATCATCCTCTCTTGCACGTGCCTTTTATTGCCCTTGTTTCTAACCCAAAGTCTAAGCTGACATATCTCACTGGTCAAGTCTAGATTCCAGGTCCGTGTTCCCTATTTGCTGGAGGGAATAGGAAAACATCTGGTATTGCTGTTTCTACAGAAAAATGCAGCGCCACTTATAGGAAGAGGGTTTAAATGATCCACAGCCACAATATATGCCAACAAGGATCCATGACTGTCCACTGCAATGACTGCACACCATCTGCATACATCCTTCCCTGCCTACTTACACACACACGACGTCGGCACCTGCTACAGCGTGACCGTATTCCTCACACCACTCCCTTCACGCAGGGAGCCATTCTGATGTACCACCATTTATCCCACCCAGATCCAGACCTACCATCGGTTCTGAGGCAAGTCTCACTCAACATCATGCACTCTATGGACAAAACAGTAAAATTACCATGAACACATCCTAGATACAATAATGGACTGAATGGGGGGAAGAAAATAAAACTTGTAAACACACACATACCAAAGCAAAGTAGAAATACACGTCGAAAGTACAAAACTTATTTGGCAGCTGATTATGAGGGAATAGCTAACATGAAGGACTTCTGTCTTCTTCAACACATTGTCTCATCAGGACACTCAGCATGTCAGTGTTGCCAATGGGGTGAATCACACCATTATCTCTGCAAGACAAAACCATGTACTCGTCTTGCCAATTTATGCTGCAGTCATTTACGATTCATTCAATGTCTGGATGTAGTTATATACAGGGGCTTCCCATGGAATTACGTAGATTCACTGGGTGGGAAAGAGGCAGAGTAGAAAAAGTACTGCCTTATATGTTAGTGCACATACATTTTCAGTAGGGGGAAAAAAGCCAGTAATTCCAGAATTTTACGTCATGTGACAAGCAAGATATTTTTCATCACATAGTGTGCCAAGAAAATGAAACCTTAGAGAGCCCCCTCTGCCCTCCCCTGTGGAAACAGGGACACCAGGGGAAGTCGTGTCCTTTGTCCTATGTCAGCCTGTCACATAGATCCTTGGAATTACTTATTTGGCACTTCAGGAGTAAAATGAAATTAAAGAAACTTGAGGGCAATACAAGCTGACCTTGCTGAACATTATCAAGTTGGACCAGATTTTGTGGACTAGCCTAACTCACTGCAAGGCAGCTAGATGACCGGAAATGTCACCAAGGTGGCAGTTTGTTTCCATAGGCTTGACTCCCACAATGTGGTTCTACATATGAGTGTGCAGGGCTTCTGGGTTATGTTCTATTTCCCACACACCAGCTCCTATTAGCATGATGTCACCAGCATAGTTAACCAGCATAATATCCTGTGAGTTCGAGGGTGGGCAAGTCACTACAACTTAATCGTTACACGAAAAGCATGATCCAAAATTGTACCTGTCACATATGTGATAAAAATTAGCTTTGAATAAATAAACTCATGGTGTAGAAAAAATTATCTTTAAAAGACAAATATTGGGCACCTGGGTGGCTCAGTGGGTTAAAGCCTCTGCTTTCGGCCCAGGTCATGATCTCAGGGTCCTGGGATCGAGGCCCGCATCGGGCTCTCTGCTTGGCAGGGAGCCTGCTTCCCCCTCTCTCTCTCTCTCTGCCTGCCTCTCTGCCTCTTTGTGATCTCTCTCCCGCTGTGAAATAAATAAATAAAATCTTTAAAAAAAAATAAAATAAAATAAAAAATAAAAGACAAATATTTCATTGCTTTTTATGACTGGCTTTTATATTTCTATTTTATGTATATATATTTATATTATATATACTATATTATATATATTTATTTATGTATATTTTTTCCATTCATCAGTCAACAGACATTTGGGCTGTTTCCATAATTTGGCTATTGTTGATAATGCTGCTAAAAACTTTGGGGTACATGTGTCCCTTTGAATCAGTATTTTTGTGTCCTTTGGGTAGTACAGTCGCTGGATCATAAGGTGATGGGGATTGAGGAAGGCACTTGTGATGAGCACTGGGTGTTGTATGTAAGTGTTAAATGACTAAATTGTAACCAACTGAAATTTAGATAAACACTTAAAAAGACACAAAAAGAATTGAATAGAAATTCTTAATTTTGATATGGTCAAATTATCAAAAACATTCTAAAGACAGATATAGGGTAAGTAGTTACACATTGAAAGAAAATGCTCACTACACATAAACTAAAGAGAAAATAGCAAGTATCAGTTGTAATATGGAAAAACATATAAATTGAAAAGTAAAGAGAAATAAATACAATAGGCAAAAGTCACGTATAGACTTTTCAGAGAAATGGAAAACTAGAAAGGTTGAAAAAGCAAAAAAAACTATGCTCAACTTCTTTAGTAATCATGGAAATGCATATTAAAACTATAATAATAGGGGTGCCTAGGTGGCACAGTCAGTTAAGCGTCCAGTTCTTGATTTTGGCTCAGGTCATGATCTCAGCATCACGAGATCAAGCCCCCGGTCAGGCTCCATACTCAGTGTGGAGTCTGCTTGATATTCTCTCTCTCCCTCTGCCTCTGCCTGTCCTTCCAACTCTCTCTCTCTCTCTTTCTCAAATAGATAAATCTTTTTTTTAAATGACAATAATACATAAATTTATGCTTTCAAGATTGGAGAAAAATGTGTCATCTGTAATTATATGAAGTCCTAGCAAGAATGGGGACTCCAAGGGCTCTCTTATGCTCCTAGTTAATGTGAATATTGGTGCAAACACTAGATCTCCCATATAGTTATACATTGCATATTCAATTATTACCACAGTATTGCTTTCCTAAAGAAGTTGCTGTAACTATACAGATTTGTACCAATACTATGTGGGGGGAAGCTTTCTCCCTCATTCAAGCCAGCAACAGATGTTGATATTAGAACCTTGAATTAGGTATCTTCATTAGTAAATGTCCTGGCAAACCAATAAGAAAAAGACTATTAACCCAAAACAAAGAAATCAATATTGTTCATAAAAAGGTTATTTACAAATAAAGACCTTTAATATATCAAATGTGTACACATGCTTATAAGACCATAAACATTATGAAAGCAATGCAATCTATTACCTATACTGCTGGGAAATAGTTATGTATCCTTAGGTATTGCCTTCAGCAAAGTCACTATAAAAGTCTAAAGAACAAAAATTTTTAGGAATTTAGATGTTTTAAACACAGTTTGGTTTGTGCTATGGTGAGTGCTGTGAAATGTGTAAGCCTGATGATTCACAGACCTGTACGCCTGGGGCAAGTAATACATTATTTGTTCATTTAAAAAAAATTTTTTTAATTTTTAAAAGGTGGTGGAAGAGAGAGCTGCACTGAGATGGAGAGTGGGGACAGGTGGTGACCGTTCATGGATTCTGGACAAGTTTAAGTTGAGAGTCAGCAGCTACGTGTTTATCTGCATCACTGTCAAGGGAAAAGAGTAACTGGGTCCTCCTTCCTTCCTCTTAGGTATAAATACTAGTTTCAGAAAGACATGAACTCCTCTCAAGAGGGTTCAGAAAGCAAACACAGTGGGAAATCTTTGCATGATTATTAAAAACCTTTCATTTGTTTCTTCTTGTTTTTCTGCTCATCGAGGAATCCCATCCCCTGAGACACTAATTCAGGTTAAGTTGCTATCCATCTAGCCATGTTTCTATTCCAGGAATTCGACTAGTTGGGTCTTGGACAGAAAAGAGCCACTCTCACCACAGAATCACAGGTACATCTGTTCTTTGAGTGATAACTTGCAAGCTACTGCCTCGACATAGATAGTGAAAAATTAGAGGAAAAAAACACAGATGAGTTTTATATTGAAATGAATCACATACTGTAAGGTGAGTTCTTAAAAATGGTAGATTTCTCTTAGTCTCTCTTCTTTCCCTCTTGAACTTCCCCCGAGAGATCAGATGCTTGGGTATTGTTAGACATCCTTCTACGTTGGGTTACCAAGTCTCAGGCTGTCACTATCTCTGTCTATGTCTCTCCGTATTTCTGTTTCTCCCTTCTCTGTTTGTCTGTCTCCTCTCTCTCTGTCTCTCTGTCTCTGTCTCTGTCTCTCTCTATATATATATATATATATACACACACACACATTAATTAAAGGCCTTCAAATAAGGACAAAATTGCTGCATCACAGACAAACAAATGAAACATAGGCACCTCTAATCGATAGTCCTGCCTTAAATCTCAGGCTTCTTTGCAATTCACCTCATGAAAAGGTTCATATTTCATCTAATCTGAATATGAAGATATCCTGGATATGGAATCTCACTGGTAAAGTAGAAACTTCAGATACATTTGTACCAGTTCTTGAATTCTGATATCCATATAGGTGATTATGATAATTTTGTCTCTGTTATTTACTCTCCCACTGGAAAAATATAGCTTAAAATTTTTTGTGTGTTTGTGTAGTTGAAACACAGTGTCACACTATTTTCAGGTGTACAACGTAGTGATTGACGTTCTCTGTACTTTATGCTCTGCTCACCTCAAGTGCAGCCAACATCTGTCATCACACAACGCTGTGACAATACCACAACTGTATTTCCTATGCTGTGCATTTACTCCCATGGCTTATTCGTTCCATACCTGGAAGCCTGAACCTCCCACTCCCCTTCACCCATGAAAATTACAGCTTAGTTGTAGGTTAAGCCACATTATCTAAACATGGGATACATTTTGTCTAAGCTTTGCTGAGATCAGAGACCCCAGCTTCTCTCGTACTGTGGAGCTGATTTCACAGTTTCCCTCAAACGATAATTAATAACAATCACAAACTCAACACTAATTTGGATTAAATTAAAAAAACATCAATCCTGTCTCACTTTTCATTGTACAGAAGGCCAACGTTTCTTGACATCAAGCTGGCAATGTCTTTTCCTCTGGTGTTGGTTCTGTTCCTGTTTCAGGTAGTAGGTCTTAAATAAGAGCCACACCCTTGATGGAGATGTCTTCCCTTATAAGGACATTACCCGAATTTATGAGTATGAGGAGTGGAAGATGGAGGGAGGGAATTTAATCTCTAACAAGGCCAAATTAGCCTAAATATCTAGATATTTAGGAGAGAAGGATGTATGTTAGAGAACTGCCAGTGGATTGTGTTTGGGAGAACGGGTATGAATTTTATATTCTTAGAGCCTCACAAAATCCATTATGTAAGCTTACATATGTCAGTCTAGTGTAAGAGAAGGATGGAGATGGCAGTCAAGGTTTGGTATTCTGAATGATATGGAAGATAGCTGGTCTCATATCATAGAGGTGAGATTCTCGCCTCCTCTGAGGGAAGTCCCTTTATAAGCACGTGGTGGTTGTAGTTAGACACCAGTCCCAATAACAGTGATGAAACCTTCCTCAAAGACCTAGCTTTGAAACTGAGAAGTCTCTACAACACAAAGAGAATTTATCCTTCCACCCATTCCCCCTCCCACTGATAGGTAGATATAGGTAGATAGATAGATGGATAGATAGATAGATAGATAGATAGATAGATAGATAGATAGATAGGCAATTCTGTATCACGAGGCAACAGTTTTGTATGATTCACTATAATTTCTTGTGAAGTTCTCAACTGTCAGACACTTTAGTGTGGATTTCACAGCTATTATCTTATTTAATATTTATTTCTTAGCTGGCAATACTACTACCAAGTTACATATGAGGACCCCAAGGAATTATTCAGGTGTACCAAGGACTTTTGAGGTGTGCATTACTATCAACAATTAAATACTTGGTTCTTTAAATTTTTCCATGAACTCTGGAGAGAAAATAGAATTCCAAGAAGCCCCCCTGATGGCTGTCCCCTGGTGTACACTCCCTGCTAAATCGGCTCTGCTTTGTGTGGGTGAGACCCGAGACCATGATGGGATATCACTTATGATGCATTCTGCTACATCACACTTCATCACAGCAAACTGAAGACAGATTCTCCTACCGGCTTTATAGATGTAAGCCACCATGTTGTCAGATGGCTGGGTGATCAGGACATGAGGGCGGGCTCTAAAGCTGAGAAGGATGATCCCTACTGACAGCCAACAAGAAAAACAGACACCTCAGTCCTAAAGCTGCAAGGAACGGAATTCTGCCAACAATTTCCATGGGCTTGAAAGAGAAACCCAAGCCTCAGATGAGATTCCAGACTCAGGTGACATCTTGGTTTCAACCTTGAGCAAAATACGCAGCTCACCTGACTCAAACACTATAAGAATGGAAATTTGTACGGTTTTATACAGCTAAGTTTGTGGTTATTAACGATATATAACTAGAGATTAATACAATGGATTTCTATGATTTTCTTCTACATATATCTGTCTGTGCCTCTATTTGTGCATGCATGTGTATGTGTATGGGCAAGAGAGAGAGAAAGAGGAAGAGAGAGGATGATGAAATCATTCTATCATCTTTACCAAATAAGTTTCATAACAAGTAAAACTTAGGGTAATTCTAGAATTATCTACCATGCATGATTCAGTTGACACATGAAAATCGGTGTTCAGTTTTCAATACTGGGTTCTCTCTCCACTCCCATAGAGACACGAAAGGCGTGAAAAATGACGAACATGAGCCTCGTCACAACGTTCTTCCTCATGGGGCTTCCCCATGCACCAGCGCTGGACATCCCCCTCTTGGGACTCTTCTTGGTGATTTATGTACTCACTGTGGTGGGGAACCTCCTCATCCTGCTGGTGATCAAGGTGGAGTCCCACCTCCACACCCCCATGTACTACTTCCTGACCAACCTGTCCTTCATTGACATGTGGTTCTCCACGGTCACTGTGCCCAAAATGCTGATGGCCTTGGTGTCCCCAGGAGGCAGGGCCATCTCCTTTCCCAGCTGTGTGGCCCAGCTCTACTCCTTCCACTTCCTGGGGAGCACCGAGTGTTTCCTCTACACAGTCATGTCCTATGACCGCTACCTGGCCATCAGTCACCCGCTCAGGTATGCCAGTGTGATGAGTGGGAGGACGTGTGCCCTCCTGGCCACCAGCACATGGCTCACTGGCTCTCTGCACTCAGCTGTCCAGACCACACTGACATTCCGTTTGCCCTACTGTGGGCCCAGCCAGATCCAGCATTACTTCTGTGATGGACCTCCTATCCTGAAGCTGGCCTGTGCAGACACCTCCGTGAATGAGATGGTGATCTTTGTCAACATCGGGGTTGTGGCCTCGGGCTGCTTTCTCCTGATAGCACTGTCTTATGTGTCCATTGTCTGGTCCATCCTGAAGATCCACACCTCAGAGGGCAGACACAGAGCCTTTCAGACCTGTGCCTCCCACTGCATTGTGGTCCTTTGTTTCTTTGTTCCCTGTGTTTTCATTTACCTGAGGCCAGGCTCCCGGGATGCTGTGGATGGGGTTGTGGCAGTTTTCTACACGGTGCTGACACCCCTTCTAAACCCTGTGGTGTACACCCTGAGGAACAAGGAAGTGAAGAAAGCTCTGTGGAAGCTTATACACATAGTAACATATTCCCGGAGCAAATAAACACTGGAAATAGATGTGATAATTTTTCTAAAAAAATACTAATATAGGGTACCTGGGTGGCTTAGTTGATTAAGCAACTGCTTTCGGCTCAGGTCATGATCCCAGAGTCCCAGGATCAAGTCCCACATCGGGCTCCCAGCTTCATGGGAAGTCTGCTTCTCCCTCTGACCTTCTCCCCTCTCATGCTCTTGCTTACTCTCTCTCTCTCTCAAATAAATAAATAAAATCTTAAAAAAAAAACACTAATATAGTTCAGTCATCAACATGCAACATATTACATGTGTAGTTCTCAGTGTTAAATGTTCTCCAAAACCATCTGCTCAGAAATATTTGTTTCACGTATTTTCTGAGGAATTTTTAAAAATCAGAATTAAATTTTATTGATGATGAACTTGCTTAAATTTTGGTCTATCAAATTTTTCTCTGTGATTTTTTCTATCTTTTATTCAATTTTATTAAGCTACAGTTGACATACAATATTGTTTTGCCTTCTTAAAAATTATGTATTCTGCTTGGATCTCAGACACAAGGGTTGTTTTAGTCACATACCTAAGTTTGTAATATGCCTTTTTTTTTTTTAATTTTGCTTAAGACTTCCGTATACAACTTGGCAACTAGACTCCTGAGCATAGTGTCCAAGGACAGCAGCAAATGTCAGAGTCACTAATTCATGGTTGCAGCTGTGTGACTGCCTTCTCCATCTGTTAGTGGCTGTGTGTGTGTGTGTGTGTGTGTGTGTGTGTGTGTGTGTGTGTTATGTGTATCCCCATAGGACGACCTCACTTCCTGGCACACAGTGACTGTGTTAATGGCTCCCACATTGAAAGAGTTCTAAGCTCTGAGCAGCTCCTTAACTCTCCAGGTGGGCCTGTCAGGACAGGCTGTGGAGCTAACCCGTGCTCCTCTCAGGAACTGCCAACAACCGCCACCTTGCCAAGGGTCCTGAAGTTTCCCAGGCTGGGTGAGGCAGATCAGGAGGAAGGTAAGGACAGAAACCACTAATCTCCACCACATATTCTGGCCTTGATTTCCTGTGCTACCTGATCAGATGTTCACAGTTAGCACTGAAAAATTCAACACTGGGTTCTTTTACTGCAGCTGGTGGCAGCTGGTCAATTACGTATCTGTGCTTATCAGTAATTCATTTCTCACTGGATGGTAGTCCATCATAAAGGTATGTCATGATTTATCACCTATTGTTTAACATTTATCTTGCTTGCAGTCTGGGCATGTTGTTTATCAAGATGTTATGTAGATTCACTTGCAAATATTTGTGTGGACATATTTTTGCAACTCTCTTGAGTAAACATCATATGCTAGAATTGCTAAGTGAAATGGTAAGTCAAATTACAGGTGTACGTTTAATACCTTAAGAAATTATCTGATTGTTCTGCAAACTGATTATAGCATTTTGTATATCCACTAGCAATATATGAGTTCCAGTTGTTTTGCATTTCTATGCATATTTGATATCGTCAGTTTTTTATTTTAGCCATTTGATTATGTGTGGTAGTATCTTATGGCTTAATTGAGATTTCACTATTTATTAATAATGCTGAGTACTTTTTCATCTTTCTGTTGGCCACTCATGTTTTTCTTGTGAAGTGTGCCCCCAACTCTTACGCCCATTTCTCATTAGTCATTTATTTCTGAGTATTGACTTGTGGGATATCTTGACACATTTGGGGTTTGAATTTTTTCTTGGACATATGCATTACTAATGTGTGTATTCAGTGTGTATCTTGACTACTCATGTCCTCATTAATCTCATCTGGAGGACATAGTTTCTATTTCATTTTAACAAAGGTGTTTTTCATTTACTTTCATGGCTCATGCTTTCCTGTCCTTTCTAAGAGATCCATAATACTTCATGTATACAAATGTTTTCTCTTGATTTTTTTCCCCTACAAATGTAATAACTTTAGCTTTCACAGTGGGGTCAGTAATCCAATCCAAGACAACTGCTGTGTATGCCGTGAAGTAGTAGTCAACAGTCAGTATTTATTGATGCGTAGCCTGCTTTTTAAGCATCATTTGTTCAAAGCACATATTTTCCCCCTTTGAAGTGCTTTGGCATTTTAGTTAAAAGTCAACTGAGTGATATGTGTGGATCTGGACTCGCACGCTTGTCCATTGATCTGTACGTCAATATTTATGCTAATTGTGCACACTCTAGGCTACTATGAGTTACAGGGCTTATCACTGTCTTTAAATGCCCAACTTGTATGTTTCCATGGATACTATGTGCACTATGTGCCTACTCTGTGCACCTTCATCCCCCAAACCCTCCAGCTCCCCCTTCATGATTTATGTTAGTGCTTTTGACTTCACTTCCTTCTCATCTGCTTCAGATATGCTCCTCGTGCTATTTACACGTAATCTGCATAGCGGAATCATTCAATAACCTTAGGGAACTGGCGGAACAGCAGTTTGGGACCTTCCATCTCTTGGGATCTCCCAGGACCTTACCATCGAGAAGTAGCTGCTCTTCCAAGCACTATCTTCAGGGATCTTTAACTTTACAATCTCTATAAAGGTTTTCAGGTGTTATTGTAACAAATAATTCTGTAAGGTTCAACAAGAGATTTGTACAAATCTCCCGAACTATGTTTCTTGGGCTTGTGTGGAAAAGTAAGAAAGGGGGAGGTTGCTCTTTCCAGATCTGGTCCTTGCTTATGCTCCTCACTGAACAGGAAAAGGTTCTTTCTCCACATTTAGGGGAATGGATGTTTAAGGCCAGCACAAACGACAGAATGTGTGGCCAGTCCACTTGCTTACTTAAAGTTGTAGGCTTTACCTGCCTCGTCTCCTGCGCTACACTGTCAACAAGATAATTTTACCTAAAACTTCTTTAGGTACTTAGCCCAAACAGTTCCAAAACTAGACTCTTCGTTGTACCCTCAGAACTCACTCATTACTTTCTCTACTTTGTTATGTCACAACTGCCAAAGCCTACTAACTTCTCCACTGACTCGACCTCCTCAGTTGGCTACCTTTTACCACCCCTTGCACCAGTCTCTGTTCCTGCTGCCACTGACTGACCTGGATAGTCATGAGGGTGTGTTTCTCTCTTTTCTGAGATGCAGTTGCAAAGGCTCTTGAGTTTATCTTTCTCTCTTAAAGCTTGCCTTCCTCCAAACTATCTTCCATGTTGTTATTAGTTATATCTCTAAATGGAAATACCATCATATTACTGTTACAATTTGTTGTATTTCGATAACTTTCCAAAATGTGCGAGATGAAAATCCTTTTTCTTTGTGCGGTAGACAAGTTCTTTCCTGATTTGTCTACTTTTTCTGACTCCTCTTCTTATGCCCCTATGCTTCTTTCTTATCGAGACTGCAAGCTCCTTGAAAGGAGGTCTGTGTCTATTTAATCTTTGTGCTCCTGGTACATAGCACACAACAGCCAGTTCATACGTATTTATATGATGAATGAATAAGTAGGTGGATATAGGCAAGAAAGAGGAAAAAGAGAACATTAAAAAATGCTAAAGAGTGGGTAAAACAACTTTTAATTTCTTTTATCTAACCTTCTAACAAACTAGTAATATTTGATAGCTTTATTCAGTGGTCAATATTTATATTAGCTAAAAATCCTCACATGAGACATCCTTACCATCATGGAACTCTTCAAAATGCCTCTGGGAGAAACTGAGCATATTTAGGCAATAGATCTCTCCATTTGATTTGCATACAACCTTACATGATTCTACAATTATTTCAGTAAAAATTTCAACTAAAAAATAACACTGATATTTATCTTACATATCATCATTAAACACTTAAATTGCTTAATTATCTTATTACAGAATTTTGAATCTTTCAGCATTTTTCCACTTTAAACTGTGAATGGGTCTCTCCTCGGGCACTCATACTTATCACAATGTCCCCTGGATGATGCTACACTAGTTTTTCTCCCCCACCAGATGATGCCCTTCATGAATGCAGAGACTTTGTCAGTTCATTGGCTGTACCTATTGCTTTTTACATAACAAAACATTCAGTCAATGTCCCATAAGATTTTGTGCTACTGTGAGTTAAGTAAAATAGTATGATGTCACAAGAACCTACAAAGAATCCATGTGAACCCAATGGCTAAATAAGTTTGATCAAACTCATCTTCAGATTTCTCCTTTGCAAGTTGAGTAGGGTTATGGACTAAGCGATATCAATCTGGTTTATTGACGTGAACACCAGTTGTTGACCTCTTAAATAGATCACCGTTTCATAGCTTACACTGCTCATACCTTTATAGATAGTAATGATTTTCTTCCCAGAATAGCCTCATAACTCACTCAGAGCAAGATATACAACCTAGCACAGATGGGTTATCTGGCTAAAGCGTCTCTGGAAGGCAGGTGCTGCAAATCTGAGGAGTCTTACAAGTGATATCCAATTCTAACCGGTGCCTATCAGTTCCTCTTCTTCTCTTCTTGGTATGCTGGACAGTTGACGTTTATTGCATTAACAGGGTACATGTGACATTTAAATTAAGCATTTGTTCTCAGAAAAACTATGTTATGCTATAATATAGGTGTATATTTGAATGACTGCTTTTGAAGTTCATGGCCCAAGTCTTACCTCCCCAGATGGTGTCCAAAGTTCATTTTACACTTTAAGTCAAACAAATGTGAACTACAGACAATATAATTACACAGGTCTGGTTACTAGGTATGGTTCTAAAATTCGAAAATAAGTTCAATATTTATTGGTAGTATATTTTTTTCTCTAAGATTATTTTCTTATTTTTCACATATTTGCTACTTGTCCCTTATTTATTCACAAAAATAATTTTAAGACTGCTGAAATTGGAAGCTTTGCATTTAAGATAAAAGTCAGGAGCTCTGTAAACATAGAACAACAATCTAGACCATTGTAACCCAGTAAAATAGTGCATAGAACACATAAGTAGATGAATATTTACTTTAAAAAATCTTGAAAGTCAAAGTGAGAAAAGAGTTACAGAGTTTTTGTCATCTCATAAATGTGAATAAAGCCATTCTTTTCTTTTTTTAAAGATTTTATTTCTTTATTTGACAGAGAGAGAGAGAGATCACAAGTAGGCAGAGAAAGAGGAGGAAGCAGGCTCCCTGCCGAGCAGAGAGCCCGATATGGGCCTCGATCCCAGGACCCTGAGATCATGACCTGAGCTGAAAGCAGAGGCTTTAACCCACTGAGCCACCCAGGCGCCCGAATAAAGCCATTCTTGAGAATCAAGTACTTTTGGTGTGATTTTGTATAATATAAAATTTCATCATATGGATACTGTATTATATAATGAATTACAAATATTACATGTGACTTTTTCAATATAATGGCTTGAAAATTGAAAGAAAGGGATTTTTAGATTGTTTAATTTAGGTTGGCAAAATAAAATATACGTGAGTTGTATTGAAGAGCAATTCTTCAAAATATTTATTTGAGGATAGGAGTAACCACTTTTCTGATGATTTACTTGGTAGAACATTAAAGAGAATAAGCCATCATCCTGCCTCTTAGACTAACACCTAAATGGTTGCAGTTGCTTCTACTGGGATTCTGGCAAGAAATTAGGAGGGAAAATTTTTTAAATATGCAATAAATTTTAATTAAAAATTAGGATAATTGAAATGTTCCTTATAAGTATAAGCATTGGTGGTTTAATTCAATTCTAAGCAAATAAAAAAGAAGCTAGTCATATCTGGCCTTTCTTCATTATTTACACCAAGTAAATACTAACTTACTTCTCACCTTGAGCAGAGCTTTCTTCACTTCCTTGTTCCTCAGAGTGTACACCACAGGGTTTAGAAGGGGTGTCAGCACTGTGTAGAAAACGGCCACAACCCCATCCACAGCATCCCGGGAGCTTGGCCTCAGGTAAATGAAAAGACCAGGGCCAAAGAAACAAAGGACCACAATGCAGTGGGAGGCACAGGTCTGAAAGGCTCTGTGTCTGCCCTCTGAGGTGCGGATCTTCAGGATGGACCAGACGATGGACACATAAGACAGTGCTATCAGGAGAAAGCAACCCAAGGCCACGACCCCGATGTTGACAAAGATCACCATCTCATTCACGGAGGTGTCCGCACAGGCCAGCTTCAGGATGGGAGGGGCATCACAAAAGTAATGCTGGATCTGGCTGGGTCCACAGAAGGGCAGATGGAATGTCAGTGTGGTCTGGACAGCTGAGTGCAGAGAGCCACTGAGCCATGTGCTGGTGGCCAGGAGGGCACACGTCCTCCCACTCATCACGCTGGCATACCTGAGCGGGTGACTGATGGCCAGGTAGCGGTCATAGGACATGACTGTGTAGAGGAAACACTCGGTGCTCCCCAGGAAGTGGAAGGAGTAGAGCTGGGCCACACAGCTGGGAAAGGAGATGGCCCTGCCTCCTGGGGACACCAAGGCCATCAGCATTTTGGGCACAGTGACCGTGGAGAACCACATGTCAATGAAGGACAGGTTGGTCAGGAAGTAGTACATGGGGGTGTGGAGGTGGGACTCCACCTTGATCACCAGCAGGATGAGGAGGTTCCCCACCACAGTGAGTACATAGATCACCAAGAAGAGTCCCAAGAGGGGGATGTCCAGCGCTGGTGCACGAGGAAGCCCCATGAGGAAGAATGTTGTGACGAGGCTCACATTTGTCATTTTCCACGCCTTTGGTACCTCTCCCTATGGGAATAGAGGGAGCACCCAGTATTTAATTGAAAACTGAAAACCCATTTTTATGTGTCAACTTCATCATCCATGGTAGATAATTCTAAAGTCAAACTCAACTTTGCTTGTTACAAAAATTATTTGATAAGATGATAGAATGATTTCAACACCATCCCCCCACCCTCACACACAGACACATGCACACAAACTGAGGCACACACAGATCTATGCAGCAGAAAGTCATAGAAATCCATTACATGAATTTCTAGTTATATATATCATAAGTATACTTATGTATGTATATTTAACTTAGTTTATGTATATTTAGATACATAAACTTAGTATATTTAACTTATTTATTTAACTTAGTTATAAAACTTAGTATATTTAATTTATTTATGTATATTTAATTTAATAATTTAAGTTATTATATAATTTAAACTTAGCACAAAGGAAATGCAAATTTCCTTTCTTACAGTGTTTGAGTCAGGTGAGCTGGGTGTTCTGCTCAAGGTTAAAATCAAGATGTCAGCTAAGTCTGGAATCTCATCTGGGGCTTGGGTTTTACTTCCAAGCCAATCGTACGCAGAATTCGGTTCTTTGTAGTTTTAGGACTGAGATGTCTGTCTTTCTTGCTGGCTATTAGTAGGAATCCTCACCCCCAGATTTAGAGCCCACCCTTAAGTCCTAACCACCTTAACCAAGCTGTATGTTGCCAGCTTGATGTCCCATCTGATAACACAGCAGCTTACTTCTTTAAAGCCAGTAGGAGAACCTCTTCCAGTCTGCTGTGATAAAGTATGATGTAACAGAATGCATCATGACTGATAACCCATCATAGTCACAAGTCTCACCCATACTCAAGGGGAGGCAATTTAGCAGGGTGTCGGGGAGTATACACCATGGAGCAGCAATGGAGCAAGGGGGGGGGGCGGTTGGAATTCTATCTTCTCTCCAGAGTTCATGTGGTAACTTAATGAATCAAGAATTTTATTGTTGATAGCAATGCACACTTCAAATGTCTATACTATACCTGAATAATTTTGGGGGATTGTCATATATAACTTGACACTAGTAATACTAGTTGAAATATTATAAGTATTAAATAAGATAATAGCTGTGATCCTTAATAAAGTCTTGGCACTTGGGAGCTGTTCAAAGAATAATAATGACTCATACAAAATTGTTGCCATGTGATTCAGGACTGCCTGCCTATCTATCTATTTATCTATCTATAGAGAGGGAGGAATGAGAGGGAAAATAAATAAATAAATAAATAAATAAATAAATTCTCACTGTGCTCAATTTCAAAGCTAGATCTTTGAAGATGTTTTCATCACTGGTATTGGGACTGGTGTCTCATTACAACTACCACCTGCTTATAAAAGGACTTCCCTCAGTAGAGGTGGAGAAACTTAACTCCATGACATGATCCCTGCAATCTTCCATCTGATCCAGAAAATACCAAGCCTTGTATACTGCTGGTTCCATACTTCTCTTAGAAGAACATAAAATTCATATGTGTTCTCCCAAATCAATCCACTGGCAGTTTTCTAGCATATATCCTTCTATCTTAAATAGCTAGATATTTCCCATTTGGCTTTGCTAGAGATAAATTCCCTCCCTCCATCTTCCACTCCTCATACTCATAAATTCAGGCAATGCCCTTATAAGGGAAAACATCTCCATCAAGGGTGTGGCTCTTATTTAAGACCTACCACCTGAAACAGGAACAGAACCAACACCAGAGGAAAGGACATTGCCAGCTTGATGTCAAGAAGCGTTGGCCTTCTGTACAGTAAAAAGCAAGATAGAATTGATGGGGGTTTTTTTATTTAATCCAAATTAGTGTTGAGTTTGTGATTGTTATTAATTATTGTTTGAGGGAAACTGTGAAATCAGCTCCACAATACGAGAGAAGCCAGGGTCTCTGATCTCAGCAAAGCTTAGACAAAATGTATCCCGTGTCTAGATAAGGTGGCTTAACCTACAACTAAGCTGTAATTTTCATGGGTGAAGGGGAGTGGGAGGTTCAGGCTTCCAGGTATAGAATGAATAAGCCATGGGAGTAAAGGCACAGCATAGGAAATACAGTCGATGGTATTGTCACAGCGTTGTGTGGTGACAGATGGTGCTGCACTTGTGGTGAGCAGAGCATAAAGTACAGAGAATGTCAATCACTACGTTGTACACCTGAAAATACCGTCACATTGTGTGTCAAATATACAAGCACACACAAAAAAAGTTAAGCTATGTTTTTCCAATGAGAGAATAAATAACAAAGACAAAATTATCATAATCACCCATACGAATATCAGAATTCAAGAACTGTTACAAATGTATCTGGAGTTTCTACTTTACCAGCGAGATCCCATACCCAAGATATCTTCATATTCAGATTAGATGAAATATGAACCTTTTCATGAGGTGAATTGCAAAGAAGCCTGAGATTTAAGGCAGGACTATCCATTAGAGGTGCCTACGTTTCATTTGTTTGTCCATGCTGCAACAATTTTGTCCTTATTTATAGGTTTTTAATTAATAAGTGTGTGTGTGTGTGTGTGTGTGTGTGTGTGTGTGTGTGTGTGGAGAGAGAGAGAGAGAGAGAGAGAGAGAGAAACAGGCAGACAAAGATGGGATACAGAGACATAGACGGAGATAGTGACAACCTGAGACTTGGTAACCCAATGTAGAAGGATGTCTAACAATGCCCAAGCATCTGATCTCTCAGGGGAAGTTCAAGAGGGAAAGAAGAGAGACTAAGAGAAATCTACCATTTTAAGAACTCACCTTACAGTATGTGATTCATTTCAATATAAAACTCATCTTTTTTTTCTTCCAATTTTTTACTATCATTGTCAAGGCTGTAGTCAAGTTATTACTCAAAGAGCAGACATACCTGTGATTCTTTGATGAAAGTGGCTCATTTCTATTCAAGGATCAAACTAGTTGAAGCAGCAGGGAATGGAAACTAACATGGCTAGACGGGTAGGAAATTAACTTGATTTAGTGTCTCGGGGGATGGGATTCCTCTTGGGTCTTCACGTTCCTCTATGAGCAGAAAAACAAGAAGAAACAAATGAAAGGTTTTTTAATAATCATGCAAAGATTTCCCACTGTGTTTGCTTTCTGAACCCTCCTGAGAGGAGTTCATGTCTTTCTGAAACTAGTATTTATACCTAAGAGGAAGGAAGGAGGACCCAGCTACCTCTTCCCTCAACAGTGATGCAGATAAACACGCAGCTGCTGACTCTCAACTTAAACTTGTCCAGAATCCATGAATGGTCACTACCTGTCCCCACTCTCCATCTTAGTGCAACTCTCTCATCCACTGTGTTTTTAAGCTGTGTTTAAAACATAAAAGTTTCAGGCACCTGGGTGGCTCAGTCGTTAAGTGTCTGCCTTCGGCTCAGATCATGATCCATGAGTTCTGGGATCGAGCCCCGCATGGGGCTTCCTGCTCCGAGGGAGGCCTGCTTCTCCCTCTCCCACTCCCTCTGCTTGCATCCTCTCTCTCTCTCTCTCTATCAAATAAATAAATAAAAATAATTAAAACATAAAAGTTTCTAATCTTTTTTGGTTGTTTAGAGCTTTAGAGTGGTTTTTCTTAAGGAAATACCCGAGTATACTTAACTATTTCCCAGTCGTACATGTAATAGATTGCATCGCTGCCATAACTTTTATGCTCTTATAAGCATGTGTAACAATTGACATATTAAAGTGGATCTTAGTTTGTGAATAAATTTCATGAACTGTATTGATTTCTTTGTTTTAAGGTAATAGTCTCTTTCTTATTCGTTTGTCAGAACTATTAAGATTAAGGTAACTAATTCAAGTTATTAATATCAACGTCTCTTGCTGGCTTGGTTGAAGGAGAAAGCTTCATTCCCCATAGTGTTGGTACAAATCTGTATACTTACAGTGCCTTCTTTAGGAAAGCAATATAACAGTAGTTACTGAATTTAAGATTATGTGTGCTCTTTTTNTTTTTTTTTTTACTTATTTGACAGAGGGAGAGAGATCACAGGAGGCAGAGAGGCAGGCAGAAGAGAGAGGGGGAAGCAGGCTCCCCGCTGAGCAGGGAGCCCGATGCGGGCCTCGATCCCAGGACCCTGAGATCATGACCTGAGCCGAAAGCAGAGGCTTTAACCCACTGAGCCACCCAGGCGCCCTATGTGTGCTCTTAATTCCAGTAATTCCACTCCAGAAATCTATTCATGATTATAAAAGCACCAGGATATAATGTCTTTATTCAAACATATGTGTTGATACTGATTTCTAGTAGAACAACTGAAAACCAAGTGAAAACCCCCAGAAAGAATAAATCATGGTATTGTTACATCATGAAATCTTAAACAGCTACTAAAAGACTGAGTTACACCCACTCCTGTTAACTCTAGGTGGCTTTCATGGGATATTTTTGATGGGGAGAGGGAACATGATGCACAAAAGTGTGGTTAGCATTGTCTCATTTCTCACAAACCGTATATTACAGGGACATAGAGAAAGGGATAGAAGGATATAAATGAGGTTATTAATCTGGCGTTGAGAACGGTGGTGTGAAAAACAGAAAATATTTTCAAAAGATGAAAATACTAATACAGCATATAAGATGTAATCTAATTACTTTAAAATTTTGTTATTGTATGCATAAAAACCAGAAATAATGGAATTGGATCTTGATCTACTGACTTGTATAAGGATGCCAACATTGTGTAGTTTAAGTAAAAAATGAAGCTAAGCAAAACTTTATATTTCAGTTGAAACACATTNCACACACACACACACACACACACACACACACACACACACACACACTCAGAACAAACACCTAGAAAAGCCAACGAATCAAACTTGGAGAAAGAACAGGAAATAGGAACAGGAAGAATTATTGCAAAATCACGCCTAATAAATATGTGACGACAGTCCACTGATGTTCCATGGAGGGCTCCAGTCCACAGCACTTACCATCACCCCGGGCATGAACCTCTTAACACACTGCAGGATGCTGTCACCCTGCCTTTCAAATCTCTGGGTCGTTAATCCTGTCACGGCCATCCTCTGAATCATCCTCTCTTGCACGTGCCTTTTATTGCCCTTGTTTCTAACCCAAAGTCTAAGCTGACATATCTCACTGCTCAAGTCTAGCTCCCATGTCCGTGTTCCCTATTTTCTGGGGGGAATAGGAAAGCATCTGGTATTGCTGTTTCTACAGCAAAATGCAGCACCACTTACAGGAAGAGGGTTTAAATGATCCACAGCCACAATATATGCCAACAAGGATCCATGACTGTCCACTGCAATGACTGCACACCATCTGCATACATCCTTCCCTGCCTACTTACACACACACGACGTCGGCACCTGCTACAGCGTGACCGTATTCCTCACACCACTCCCTTCACGCAGGGAGCCATTCTGATGTACCACCATTTATCCCACCCAGATCCAGACCTACCATCGGTTCTGAGGCAAGTCTCACTCAACATCACGCACTCTATGGACAAAACAGTAAAATTACCATGAGCACATCCTAGATACAATAATGGACTGAATGGGGGGAAGAAAATAAAACTTGTAAACACACACATACCAAAGCAAAGTAGAAATACACGTCGAAAGTACAAAACTTATTTGGCACCTGATTATGAGGGAATAGCTAACACGAAGGACTTCTGTCTTCTTCAACACATTGTCTCATCAGGACACTCAGCATGTCAGTGTTGCCAACGGGGTGAATCACACCATTATCTCTGCAAGACAAAACCATGTACTCGTCTTGCCAATTTATGCTGCAGTCATTTACGATTCATTCAATGTCTGGATGTAGTTATATACAGGGGCTTCCCATGGAATTACCTAGATTCACTGGGTGGGAAAGAGGCAGAGTAGAAAAAGTACTGCCTTATGTGTTAGTGCACATACATTTTCAGTAGGGGGAAAAAAGCCGGTAATTCCAGAATTTTACGTCATGTGACAAGCAAGATATTTTTCATCACATAGTGTGCCAAGAAAATGAAACCTTAGGGAGCCCCCCCTGCCCTCTCCCGTGGAAACAGGGACACCAGGGGAAGTCGTGTCCTTCGTCCTATGTCAGCCTGTCACATAGATCCTTGGAATTACTTATTTGGTACTTCAGGAGTAAAATGAAATTAAAGAAACTTGAGTGCGATACACGCTGACCTTGCTGGACATTATCAAGTTGGACCAGATTTTGTGGACTAGCCTAACTCACTGCAAGGCAACTAGATGACCGGAAATGTCGCCAAGGTGGGAGTTTGTTTCCATAGGCTTGACTCCCACGGTGTGGTTCACATATGAATGTGCAGGGCATCTGGGTTATGTTCTATGTCCCACATTCCAGCTCCTATTAGCATGATGTCACCGGCATAGTTCACCAGCATAATATCCTGTGAGTTCGTGAATGAACAAAGTCACTACAGTGAAATTGTTTCACAAAAAGCATGATCCAAAACTGTACCTATTACATATGTGATTAAAAAAAATTAGCTTTCAGTAAATCCATACAAAGTGTAGGGTAGGATTTCTCTTTAAAAGACAAAGAGGGACGCCTGGGTGGCTCAGTAGGTTAAATGGCTGCCTTCGGCTCAGGTCATGATCCCAGGGTTCTGGGATTGAGCCCCACGTCGGGCTCCCTGCTCAGCAGAGAACCTGCTTCTCCCTCTCCCTCTGCCTGCCGCTCTGCCTCCTTGTGCTCTCCTATCTCTCTGTCAAATAAATAAATAAAATCTTTTTAATAAATAAATAATAAGTAATAAATAAATAAATAAAAGACACGAAAAGAATCAAGCAGAAATTCTCGAATTTTTATGTGGTTGAATTATCAAAAGACATTATAAAGACAGAGAACAGCTAAGTCATAGCTTGAGTATGTTTACTACACATAAACTAAGTGGGAAACAAAAAGTATCAGTAGTTGTATTATAGATAAATACATAATCGAGAAGTAAAAGAAGCAAATAAATGCAACAAGGAAAAGCATATTGACTTTTCAGAGAAATGGAAGACAAAAACGTTGAAAAACTAAAGAAAGCACACTCAACTTCCTTAGTAATCACAGAAATGGATATCTAAGCTATGATAATATATTAATTTATGTTATCAAGATTAGATTTAAAAAATATGTCATCTGTGAATATACCAAGCGAAAATATGGACCCCACTAGCTCTAGTTAATATGAATATCGGTGTGGACATGAGATCTCCGATACAGGCACAGACCTGCACACTGTGTGGTCCAGCAAACCCTCTCCAGGGACCTACGTAGATTTTGTACATGTGTATTTCCTACAATGTACAAACACACCCTTAGCAGCTCTGCTTACGTGTAGCAAAAAAATGTAAACGACATAAAGGTTGTTTGGAAAGAGAACATTGTGAAAGGAGAGAGATGAAAAACATGCTTTATTCATAAAAGAGAACCACGGTGGTTAAAAAAAATAGATGAATAAACCAAGTCCATGAAAATCAGTGAGTCTCAAAAACATACATTTTAGGTAAGAAGACAGCTGTATGATTCCATTTATATGAAGTTCAAAATACGAATGGACACATACCTGACAAAAGAAACTCAAGGGAAGGAGTAACAGAAATTTCAGGATAGTTACTACCTCTCATGGGGAGAGCAGAGGAAGTCATGGGAAAAATGGACAAAGATGCTTCAGTGGTTCTTGT
This sequence comes from Ailurus styani, assembly GCA_002007465.1. Classification (NCBI taxonomy): domain Eukaryota; kingdom Metazoa; phylum Chordata; class Mammalia; order Carnivora; family Ailuridae; genus Ailurus; species Ailurus styani. The sequence continues at coordinate 1,619,138 of LNAC01000212.1, forward strand.
AACATTTTATTCTGAAATTGGATCATGGTTATGCATATTTTGTTTTATTAGTATTTATATATGTGTATTACGTATGCATTATATATACATCTAATTTGTAACACTTTCAGAATATGTAGGTGTACATTAAAACTTTTGTATGTTGAGGCATGCCTGGGTGGCTCAGTCGGTTAAGCAGCTGCCTTCAGCTCAGGTCGTTATCCCAGGGTCCTGGGATCGAGCCCCGCATCTGCCTCCCTACTCAGCAGAAAGCCTGCTTCTTCCTCTCCCTCTGTCTGCTGCTCTGCCTACTTGTGCTCTCTCTATATCTCTCTCAAATAAATAAATAAAATCTTTTTAAAAAAATTTTTGTGTGTTGAAAGTTTTAATGTACACCTACGTATTTGGAAACTATTACAAAATAGATGTCTCTCTCAGTCGGAGGTGCCACAGTGCCGACGGCTGTGCTGGTATATTCTAGCAAGACCACATTTAGATCTGGAGCTGTGAGATTAGTCACTGCTTCCTTACGCTTGCAACTCTCTGTCATTCTGCACCCGTCCTACTGCAGATTTAAGTGGGAATGACCTAGAGATTTCCATCCTGAATCTTCAAATCTTTGATAATAGTCTCATTATCATCTGAGCCTCTCCAAAGACACAGAAGAGTTCTTGAGTCTTTTGTTGGAAGTGGGGAGCCCCAGGGCTTCCACGTGGCTCTCTCTATCAGAACACTCCCCACTTACTCCACAGGCAGGAAGCCAATCTGCAGGTTCTCTCAGTTGCTGAGAACACCCATTGCAACTCCACACTGGTGAACTAGGAAATATTGCCGGGTCATTTATTGGTTTATAGTTTGCCCAGCACTGTTCCAGAACTACCCGTTCCTCTATTCTCATAGATGGGGGATTCCTTCTCGTATATCTACATAGATTTGTAGGAGCTTGTTTCCACTACCCACACAGTATAATCTCTCTCCTTTGAACTCAATCTCTTTAGAATTGTTTTGTTTTTGTTTTTCCCAACTGTAAAAAGGGGTTCATGCTCTGGATTATTTCTCCAGAGGGCCTTCCAGCTCTAACCCAAGTGTGTTTGACTTTTAAAGGATTGCCAAAATTGCACACTCCATCTAGCTCAGTCTCTTATTTGGCTATTGGATAATCAAGACATTTCTGCCTGAAACAGTGTTGCCTGTCCTGGGAATTTACTCTTTCAAGCTGAGTGAAATTTAAAGGGCACTTTTAGGTAATTAACATAAGGCATTCATGTAGCATTTTTGGCTTTCAAATTCTTTCAAATTCCATCTCCACACCTTTATGGGATAAACAGATAAGACAACTTTATCTCCAATTTACACGAGAGAAATAGAAGTGATCCTTCTGGACTCCTCATCAAGTGTATGCTATGCTTCAGGGACACTACTAACAACCAAGTAAACTTCCTGGAATAGCCCTTGCTCACATTTTGCTGTTAACAAAGCCCCACTGCACCTTATTTTCATGCAAGTTAACTGCCCCTGAAGGGGGAAGCAGCAGTGATGTCAGCCCTGGCCCCCACCCCATGGGGACTACAGGAAGGAAGAAACTGCTTTCCCAGAAAGAGCCTCCAGAGCTCAAATCCCAGGGACGTAGCGGTCAACCCTTTGAACAAGGCTACAAAGAGGAGGGATGTGCCCAGAGAAGTGTACAGAAAGAGCACGGTGACGAAATCAAGCTGGGGCGTGTCAGGGAGCCCCGGGAACCTGCCCAGCTCAAAAAGGAGCTTCCCCCATGAAACAGCAAAGAGCAAGGAGCTGAAGCAAGCAGCAGGCTATGGTCTCATGGCCGAGTCACAGCCAGGTAGAGACCGTCAGCAGAGAAGACTCCAGAAGGCAGGCAGAGGTGGAGTGATGGAAACTCTTCTGAGATACGTACTTATTAGAAGGCTGGGAACAGTGCTGGGAACAGAGATCACAGCCACGATCTCCTAACAGCCTGGGCTTTACAAATACACAGTGGGGAGGAGAGGACCTTTATGCTCTGCTCACCAAAGACCAGTTTACCTCTCAGAGTCTTCTGACCCAGATGAGTTGCAGCCTCTATCTTAAGCCTAGTTCAGCTCATCGAGGGTTTGAAATGGCCAGAGAATGCTAGTGTGGGGGTACTAATATCCTTTTCCCCAGGACTGCAGGTGGAGACGGCTTCTTTTCCCATCACACAGATGAGTCTTTCATAAATTGATGATATCATGTGATCCTCACTAAATTGTTTACACCATGTAACTGGAGCAGTTTTCGTTTCTAATGGGGAAAGGACGGTATTTTTTGGATTTCCAAGGGAGAAATTATTATTTCTATAGAGAGAGAAAAAGAAATTGCAAAAATGAATGAAGACGGAGATGGCAGGGCAGTGGGGAGACAGGAGGAAAAGTACAGAACAAAAGGGAATTGACACTTGCAGGAAAATTGATCTTCTACATGTAAGAACTAAATTTAAAATGTGAATTGATATGGATGCAGGAAAGATTGCGATTTCTTTTGGGGGGTGGAAATCTACATCACCTCCTCTTCCTTCTCTCTCTCTCTCTCTCTCTCTCTCTCTCTCTCTCTTTCTCTCTCTCTCTTTTTTAACAAAGGAGAAACTGAGACTAAGAATAGTAAGAGATTTGTTCAAAATAATGTAACTAGTAAGTAATGACCTTCGGTATTAGACTTCTTATGATTTCAGGAGCTGCATTAAGACCTAAGTGATAGTATCCTGGATTCAGTGTCTAGATAACAGGGACATGCAGACAGAGGGGAATGCGTTTATTCAATAGGATTTAAGAATTTTTCAATTTTTTCAGTGCAAGGGGAGCCGAGGTGGCACAGTCAGCTAAGCATCCAACTCTTGGTTTCAGCTCAGGTGGTGGTCTCAGGGTGGTGGGATCAAGCTCACTGTGGGACTCTCCGCTCAGCGTGGAGTCTGCCTGGATTTCTCTCTCCCTCTCCCTCAGCCCCTCCTTTCTACTCTCTTTCTCTCTCTAAAATAAGTAAATACACCTTAAAATTTTTTTCTAGAGTGCAAGATATGCCACAAACATGGGATGGAAAGGAAATGAGACAAAGTCCCTTTGGAGCTCACAATCTAATGCAGGAACTCGGGCATTCAGAAGAGCATATTGCAGCGCATTTCATGAGCCCAGGGAAACCTGGTGGACTAGATTAAAGCGCCTGATGTTAAAGGAAACCAAATTTGTGGGATGGAGCACAGAGAGAGGAGGCTGGGGAAATAAGTCGAAACCATATTACAAATCTCCTTGTTCTCTAGGCCATGCCAGTAATTTTACACTTTTCTCTTGGGTACTGTGCTGCCAATAAGGTTGGTAAGCAAGAAAGTGTCTAGGAAACCTCTAATAATTTTCTCTGAATTTCTTTCAGAATAGATTCTATAGCTCTATGGTGAAAGATTATTATTTATTTTTTTAAAGGGATGCAGACTTTTTTATTTTACTTTATTTTTTTTTAAGATTTTATTTATTTGTCAGAGGGAGAGAGAGAGCACAAGCAGGCAGACCAGCAGGCAGACGCAGAGGGAGTATCAGGCTCCCTGCTGAGCAAGGAGCCCGATGTGGGACTGGATCCCAGGACCCTGGGATCATGACCTAAGCCGAAGGCAGCTGCTTAACCAACTGAACCACCCAGGCATCCTGTGGTGAAAGATTATTTAGTTTCTATGTGGTTTATACCCTTCCCGAGGGTGACCACCTATCTCAGCTTGCCCTGGACTCTCCTAGGTTTAACAAGGAAAGTCTCATGACCAGGAAATTGCTCAGTCCCCAGAAAGCCTGTTTGCACTGATAAGAGTAGTCTCTGCAGCACTGAAGAAAATTGGGAGGGATAAGATTATGGATACACCGTGACTGGCGGTAGAGAAGGAAGTATCCAGAAGGCAACCATAGCTACAATGTTGGGTCTTTTGCCCATTCAGGGTCCAGCTGGAAACCAAATTTCATTCCATACCCTCTGAAGCCTTCTGAATGATTCTGGAAGGTGACACGCCATTTTGGAGGCTTGCCTCCACTTGGTAAACAGATTATTAAAGCAAAACTGAGTGGAAGGAAGGTGACACTAGGAAGGATTCCCTCACATGAGCCCTCAGCATCTGGAAGAGCTCTGGTCATGTCCCTGATTTCTACCTTTCACTGTGGCTGCTGACAGTCACCAGCAGTTCCTGGACAAAATGCTCTCTGTCATGCTGCTTCAAATCTGGGGACTGAGATCTGCTATGGGACAAGTCATGGGAAGCTACAGATTCACTTCAGACCTCAGGCACAAATACAATGAATGAATTTGCCTAATAATGAGTACCATACCACATCGTTGATGGAAAATAATAGCCAATGTTGATTGAGTGCTGTTATGGATTATGTGATTTTATTTGCTCCTTACCACAATCCTATGAAATGGGCACAGTGATTGTCCCCACTTATAGAATTAAGCAAGGAAAGGGGAAATGGGCTTTTCCAAGTTTACCAAAGAGTACAAGTGGAACAGCTAGGATTTTCAATTCTGGTCTGACCTCTGAGGCCATGCTCTTAAGATACAATATATGCTTCCTTAGTGAATGGACTGACGGATCGGTGGGTGAATGGATGGATGGATGGATGGATGGATGGATGGATGGATGGATGGTTGGATGAATCTATGGATCAATGGATTGATGGATCAATTGACAAACTGCACCTATCCAGAAGCAGACAGAAAAGATGACAACAGGTGCCTTGTGGATGAGATTGTTTCACTGTCTTGAAAAATTTTAAATGGCATGTGTATTTTTGATATGCAGTTAATGAAATGGTTATTTTTACCCACAACTTTATCAATGTGTAGCTCAAATAATGCATGTCTAAAAATCTACTGGTTTTTATTAGGCATATCTACATTAGGAAATATAATTCTGACTCTCATGTTGTTAAATAAATAAGCTGTTACTTGTCTCTCTGGTATATAGATCAGAGATCACAATGAAGGAAAACAATGGTTAGCCATTTCATTTATATGACTGTACTTCTTCCTGACATGAAAAGCTCTATGCGTGGTCTTTCCTTCAGTCTCCTGAATTACATACACATAACATGTCACATAGGTTTTAACCTTGGACAAAACACTTGCTCCCTGGAACCCAGAAGAATCCCAAAATCAAGGGTTGGGCAGGCGGGTGGGGGTGAAGGGTGACTGGGTGTGGGGTGACAGAATGATTTAGAACAAAAGCTGGAACACGGTATCTCTCTTTCTGAGACCCTTTTGTGTCCATGTCTGGGAATGACACAAAATATATGTTCCATGCCTAGAGAATTTAATGGGCCTTGAGTTTTCCCTTTGCTACTTCTTCTGGCAGATGTGAACAGCAAGGAAATGCACAGTGGAAACCAGACTTCTGTGTCTCACTTCATTTTGGTGGGTCTGCACCACCCACCACAGCTGGGGGTGCCACTCTTTCTGGCTTTTCTTGTCGTCTATGCCCTCACCATCTCTGGCAATGGGCTCATCATCCTCACTGTCTTGGTTGATACCCGGCTCCATCGCCCCATGTACTGGTTCCTGTGTCACCTCTCCTTCTTGGACATGACCATCTCCTCTGCCATTGTCCCCAAGATGCTGGCTGGCTTTCTCTTGGATAGCAGGATTATCTCCTTTGGAGGCTGCGTAATCCAACTTTTTTCTTTCCATTTCCTGGGCTGTACTGAATGCTTCCTTTACACATTAATGGCTTATGATCGTTTCCTGGCCATTTGTAAGCCTTTACATTACGCCACCATTATGACCCGCAATGTCTGTAACTTCCTGGCTTTTGGCACCTGGCTGGGAGGCACCCTCCACTCACTTTTCCAAACAAGCTTCATATTCCGGCTGCCTTTCTGTGGTCCAAACCGGGTAGACTACTTCTTCTGTGACATTCCCGCCATGCTGCGCCTAGCCTGTGCTGACACCACCATCAATGAGCTGGTCACCTTTGTGGACATTGGGTTCCTGGCCCTCACCTGCTTTATGCTTATCCTAACTTCCTATGGGTATATAGTGGCTGCCATCCTACGAATCCAGTCCGTCGATGGGCGTTGCAATGCCTTCTCCACCTGTGCCGCCCACCTGACTGTTGTCATTGTCTACTATGTGCCCTGCACCTTCATTTACCTTCGTCCTGGTTCTCAGGAACCCCTGGATGGAGTGGTCGCTGTCTTCTATACTGTCATCACTCCCTTGCTTAACCCCATCATCTACACACTCCGCAACAAAGAGATGAAGGCGGCATTGTGGAGGCTGGGAGGTCGCAAGGATGTTCAGCCTCACTGACTCATGAATCGCAGACACGCAGAAGACACTAAGATTTAGAACACCAATAACTGGGGAGATTTAAGACAGAAAAGAAAGACGATCCATGCAGAGGGTAGAAGACTCCTAGGTGCAGAGATGGAGACTGGAATTTTTCCTGCTTTCAAACATGATTTTTTCATATTTCTTCCTTCAAATCCAATGGGAATCAAGCAAAGCAACTCAGCAGGGATGGAAGCTTGCAGAAAGGATCCAAGATGGGTAAAAATCCACATAAAAAATCTGTTTCTCCATGGCATCAATCTGCATGTTTATTATTGCTTCTAATCCTTGAGCTAATTCCCACATTGCTTTTTACATGCTTCACATAACCTTTATGCAAAACAGAAAGTTTAACCTTGACCTCAATTATATAAAGTAGGAGTTATTATTCCCATGTAGCTGTGGGAAACTGAAGTCAAGAAAGAGAGTGGCCCTTCCATACTTCCTGTTAGAAGCCTTTTGCTTTGTCAAAAATGGTAGATGGACATGAACTTGAGTGGCAATTCCACCACACGGTGGGGGAGCTGTTCATGTGCCCTGCATCACTACCTCACTAGCTCTAGCCTTCTCAGTTTGCACAGGGCTCTGCTTTGGAAAAACTGAGGGAGGTAAGTCAAGGATAAGCTTTCTTGCTCCACAAACGTAGACTAGATCCCCTGGTGTTCCCATAGGTATCAGTGAAACAGATCACAGGAGGTGGTGCAAGAATGTATGTGCTACCACATTCTGGCATTTTCCTACAACTGCTGAGTATGAATGAGGAGTAGGATTGGATGGGGCATAGACCTGGTTGCAGGAGGATGACCTGAAGCCTGACCTGTTGGTTTGCCTTGTGAGAATGTTGCCAGTAGCTCCTAAAGGCCCTTCACTGCCAGGTTTTGGAACCCAGGGTATGAGACATGGTTTCATTGTTTCAAGTGTACGTGAGTGAGTGCAACCCAGAAAGGATCCCTATATTCTCCAAAATCAATTCCATTTGTTAAAGAAAATGATGATAATGGATAAGAACTAATTTCAAACTAATTTCTCTGGGCCAGAAACTCTCAGAGACGGGATGTGTGCAGTCAGTGGCTTTTCTTGCTGCTTGTTCCAACAGCAGAGACGCCAACTTACACATCTAAATATGCATGAAGCGGCGAGCCAACTCAACAGCGACGTATGCAGTACAACTCCAAAACTATGACGTCGTTGGCTGTTTTAAATGAGTTTGTAGTCTTATGAGAGGGACACACATTTGTTTCTGAGCATAGAGATAAAATATCTGACTAGAAAATGATTAAGAAACAACTGATACAATTCAGGGTATCGTAAGTACTGTAGTAGTTCAGGAAAAGGAGACTGAGAAAGAGCATCAGGTCTAGAACTTGTAAAGCTGGCATCATGGGAAGTGTTGGATAACATAGGGGTTGAAGGTCTTGTAAAATTGAGTCAGTCAGAGGAAAGGAGTAGATAGAAGTTTTTGTGTGAGGGGGGAAAACCAGAAATCCCCCAAGGATCTTCCTAGGAGAATGCTCTAGAAAAGTCTAATCAACTATTTGAGGAGGACCAGCCCTGGGGCTAGGAAGAGGCAGTTGACAAGCTATTTGGCACCTCCACAAAGTACAGTGTCCTGGGCACCTCAACATCCCACAGGCCAAGGGGAGGCAGAACTCCATCAGTAAGCCTCCTGGGCCAGAACAGGCTGCGGGGAAGTCCGAGGAAAGCAAACAGAAAGGCCTCCTTTCCCAGGAAGACCAATGACATATCATGCACAAAAAAATGAAGGCTCACATCAAACACTTAATTTGTTGTTTAACTTTCAATAAAGAAATATAAAATACATTTCATCAAGTTTTTTTTAAAAGACACCTAAAAACATAACAGCAAGAAACAAGTTTTACTTTAGCCTCCAGCCACGGTTAAAAGAGTGGCAGAGCTGAGGGGTGAACCTAAGTCTGAGTCTAGAGTTTGAACTCTGCACTAGAACGAACTACAGGGAGTAAGGTTTTCTATGCAACTTCACCTCTAGGGAGGGTGTTTTGTTTTCAAGTGTGTTTTGAGGTTATCTAGCCTGGAGAGTGAGAAAAATAAAGCAGAGAGGAGAAGTACAAGCCTGAATGTTTTTCCAGTGTGAAGAATAGTAACTAAGAACATTCTACTGTTTAGAGTCTGAACATTCAGTATGCTTTGGCTTCCTTCTAAATTTGGCTTCTTGTTTTAAAATTTAAATAACTCTCTGGCTTCATATTTTAAAACTCAAGTAATTGATCCAAGTAGGATTTTATATTAGAGAAAGAAGCAAATTGGAAAATTGCATTAGCTTTCATTTCCCAAATGAATAGCTAATTATCACATTATCCTTATAAATACTTGTCAGACACACAGGCTTAATATGCTACCTTCTAAATACACTAAATTCTTACATGTACTTCACCTTATTTCACAATATCCTTTATATATACATACTATGTGCATGTATCTCTTTTACATATATGTGTATATATAGCACACAAAGACAAAATACAAATTCCATTAGTATGTCTATTACACAAACTTTTTAAATAGCTGCATTTTAAAAATACTTTTAAATATCCAGTACAACTACTCTCCCATATTTTCTATTCATGTTTAGATTATTTCCAGCTATTTTCTTAGAGTTATTTAAGCGGATTTATGAATAATTTTGTGTGCTATATATATTTTGTGTATTTTAGTGTATTATATATTATATTATTTAGAAATGTTTTGATTTATATGTTTTGCTGTCATGATCTAATAGTCACTCCATCTAAGTTACGTTTGTATATATCTCTTCAGATCACTTATTTAGTAATTTATTAATTTTAATATTCATCAAAAAATCTGATTTTGCTTATTTCTAAATTCCTGAAAGTTATTTCAATTTACCCCTTTTTTATTTGATCTCTCTAGGACTCGTTTCTTCTTTTGTAAAATAAATTTAGGCAATGTGATCTCTAAGCTACCTTCTATTTTGATATTCAAAAGCTCTATAATTTTTCTACCCCCAGTGTTTCCATGAAATGTTCTTAAAAGTAGGTGTATAAAAGGAAATGTTCTTAACAGACAGGAAAAGAGGAATCGTAGAAAAATAGCTAGACTGGCAGCCACTAGCCAGATTTTTTCATATGCCAGAAATGATGAAATGTAGAATGAACAATTTTATCAAAAATTCGCTTCTCTTTCCATTTATTGCATAGGTTGACTATTTCATTGGATTCAAAGGGCAAAGATAGAAATAACTGATGGAAATGAGGTATCTTGATTTAAACTGCATGAAAAGAATATTCTAACATATCTGAACCGTCCAATAGTGGAATAGGCTTTTCTGTGAAGTAATAATATTCTCATACTGAAAGGGTCATGGAGAAATCTGTGAGTTGGGTAACTGGTTCAGAAGAAGTGAGGATGTTGTGCTATGTCACATGTCCCAGGGTTGATGCCTACTGACAACAGAACATTCGTCATGCCATTATTTTAAACATGTGGAGTTGACATACTGAGCATGAGATGAAAAGCCGAGCCATCTTGCCTATCAATAAGTGGTGATAATGGGATGTAAGCCCCAGTCCATCTACTTTCAAAGTTCATGCTCTTTCTGCTGTGCTCTTTCAAAGATGCTTATGGAAAGCACAAAAATCCATAGCACAGGCCTTCTTCCTAGGGTGCTGTGATACATGCACAGAAAAGAGGGAAGTAGTCCACCAAGGCAGTCTGGGAACAGGATCACTAACACAACACACTGTCAATGCCACTAGAGTTCACAGAGGAGCTGGGACACTCTTAGACAGAGTAGGAAAACTTCCTGAGGGAAAAAGGCTTGATCTAATCTCAAATAGTGGTTTAGATTCTTCTTCTCCATGTGCAAACCATGGGACAACAGCATGGCCATCACAGGCGAGGAGTCAGAAAGGCAGATTCCCTGGCCCTATTCCACACCTGCAGAAGGAGAATTTGTACTGAAGATTCTCAGGGGATGCAGATATACATTAAGCTCTAAGAAGCTTTGGAGATATTATCAGGTAAAAACGAAGGTTGATTTCTTCAATGTGGACTAGAGCAGACTGAGAACAAGAGGAAATCGTGATAAATTTAGGGGAGGGTGAAGAAATCTACTTGAATAGAGAAATGTACTGAATAGGGGAAGGATGGAGGAAAAAAGAATAAATAGACAACACTCTGTCAGATTTTAGATAGTCTCGAGTTGTGAAGTGAAAATCTTATGGAGCCCAGTAAAGAAGTATGTGAGGGTGGGGTGGCTCGCATTTCTAGGGGAGCAGTGAGACACACGTGGCTGGGATTTGATCAGGCAGTGATGTGCGGGATGGAATGGCTCATGGAAGGAGAGAGGAGACAATTGAGGAACCTTTAGGAGACCATTTGTCTAATCATCTAGCTGGGATGAGATAAGAGAATTAGGGTAAAGGTTGTAAAAGTTAAGATGCAGAAACAGAGGGAGATATTTTTCAGAACTAAAGGCTAGTTAGACTGAAATGAAAGAGGAAATTCAAATGGAACTTTGATATTGAGCTTGACCCACGGAAGAGACTGGGAAGAGTGTGTACAGAAAGACAATTCCTTAGGATTCAAGGAGACAAAATCCACAGACGAGCATACCATAAACCACAGAAATTGCTGTTCTGATATTTCAGTGAACACACAATTCCAAGCTTTGGGAGAATCTATAGAGGCCAGACTATAAGATCTCACCCTGGATGTGTAGAGCATGGGACTATTATGTTCCTGCTAATGAAATAAAATGCAGACTCCAGGCAATAGTTTATATGAGTTTGATAAACTTTTCCATGCCTCCTAGAAATAAGGCCTTGCCCACCACCATCTGCAGCTCTAAAAAGCACTTAAAGGGCGCCTGGGTGGCTCAGTGGGTTAAAGCCGCTGCCTTGGGCTCAGGTCATGATCCCAGGGTCCTGGGATCGAGCCCCACATCAGGCTCTCTGCTCAGCAGGGAGCCTGCTTCCTCCTCTCTCCTCTCTCTCTGCCTGCCTCTCTGCCTACTTGTAATCTCTCTCTCTGTGTCAAATGAATAAATAAAATCTTTTTAAAAAAAAATAAAAAGCACTTAAAAAGCAAGAGAGTAAAGATCTGGAAGAAATCAGATTTGCAAGTTCTTCAGTAGGAGTCGCTCCTACTGCAGAGACCAAGACGTTGCATGGGCCCTTGGAGACCACGTATTTACTCAGATAGGAGAGTAGTGCTCTCACCCCCTGGGTATATACCTTGTGGGCCGAATGCAATGAGCAATTTCTCCACTGAGGGATATAGAAAGGAAGCAGGCAATAATAAAATTCTGTGACCTTTAAGGACCTGCAGAGTAATCTTACCAGCCTTTATATGTTCTGTGAGGCAAATTGCACTTGGAGATGACCTCTTAGAAAAAATAAAATTTTAAAATACAAAAACTGGGCTCAGATAAGTATAAAAGAGGGGCAATTAATGAAATATTCTAAGTGAAGAGATGGTCATGGGGACAAATGGTCCAACTCCAAGCAGGTAAATCACTTCCTCCTAAGCAGTGCATCCAGCATCACTGTGACTGAGAATCTCTCATCCTCATGACTGTGGACTCAGCTCACCTTTTGCCCTGAATCTCTCCTTGTACCACTGCTGTAGGGAGAGCATCTCGTAGCCTTTGCTCAACTATTTATTTATTGCATATCTAAAATATAAAAGACATTTATTTCTAGGCCTTAGCAGCCATATAGCCCAATGCAGCATAAGACACTAATAAGAGGAATTGGCTGTTTAACAGGAAGGAAAGTGCTATGTTCAGATAACAGAGAGAAACAGAAGTTGCTTGAGAAGTTTGAATGTGCTTCAGATGGTGGAATCTCCATTGTTTAAGTGGAGAATGAAGAAAGCATCTTCTGGAAAAATTGAGAGAGACATGATAGATATTCATGTGACCAATTAATAGAAATGAAAATATTTCAAGTGTGAGTTTTAAGTTATTAACTATAGTGATTGTAGAGAAAGTAGAAAGGTGCATGGTAGAGCTATTTCAAAGATGGGCATGAAGTCATAGAATATTGGATGTAAAATTATAAAGAGTAGCCAATCAGTGAGTAAATTATTCCACAGTTATTCAAGTATACCTAGAATCCTTATAAAAGCTTACAGCTTAAGTATTTTTTAATCCATTTACACACGAGGAAACTAATGAAGTCTCAGAAACTTCAAGGGACTTGGTAACAAGCTACTCCACTTGCATGGAGCCTGGATTTTTTTTTTTTAAGATTTTATTTATTTATTTGACAGAGAGGTAGAGCGCACAAGTAGGCAGAGTGGCAGGGAGAGGGAGAAGCAGGCACTCCGCTGAGCAGGGAGCCCTATGCGGGACTCGATCCCAGGACCCCGGGATCATGACCTGAGCTGAAGACAGTGGCTTAACTGACTGAGCCACCCAGGCGCCTTGGAGTCTAGATTTGAACACAAGTCTACCCCTTTCCAGAACACCTACTCATTTCTCTATAGCCTTGTGCCTGGGAGACCATCAGCTGTGTCCCTTCATTACCCGGCTTATCACCTCATTCGGAAGATTTCAAGTTTATCCTGCTATTTTTAAAAACAGATGTATTAAAGCAATTTTTTAAGTTTATATAAGTTGTGCGCTTTCTAATTTTAGAGCATTTCTGTCACTTTAGGCTTATTTGCAATGAGTCCCTGCTCCCCCCACACACAGCCTCTAGAGTATCCACTAAAATCTACTTCCTGCCTCTTTCCGTTTCATATACATGCCATCATACAACATGTGATCTTTTCTGTCGGGCTTCCTTTCACTCAGCATCTTTTGAGGTTCATTCACATTCACGGTCATGCTCTTTTTTAAGGTTCATTATTTTAATAATAGTTACCATCCACATATGCAGTCTATTGTACCTCACGCTTCTTTATAGCTGAATGGCGTTGGGTACCAGACACGTATCATGTGTATTCATCCATTCACCAGATAATGGACTTCAGAATTGTGTCTGTATTTCAGCTACTATGAATACTGTTGCCAAGAATATTTGTATATGTTTTCATGTGAACGTGTGCTCAGTTCTCTCACCTATATAACCAAGAGAGGAATTGTGTTTTATGGTAACTCTGTGTAATGTTTCAAAGAAATTCCAAACTGTTTTCCACAGTGGTTGCACCATTTTATTTATTTTTATTTTTTTAAAGATTTCTATTTATTTATTTGACAGAGAGAGAGATCACAAGTAGGCAGAGAGGCAGACAGAGAGAGAGGAGGAAGCAGGCTCCCCGCTGAGCAGAGAGCCCAAGGCAGGGCTCGATCCCAGGACCCTGAGATCATGACCTGAGCTGAAGGCAGAGGCTTTAACCCACTGAGCCACCCAGGTGCCCTTGCACCATTTTATATTCCCACCAACAATACATGAGGGTTCCAATTTCTCTACCATTCTTGCCAACGTTTGTACTTTCTTTTTTTCCTTTTCTTCCTTTCTTTTCTTTTTTCTTCCTTCCTTCCTTCCTTCTTTCCTTCCTTCCTCTCTCTCTCTCTCTCTTTCTCTCTTTCTTTCTTTCTTTCTTTAATACAAAAGGAGCCTGGACCATCTTGTTGTGCCGGGAAGTGAAGAAATATGTGAAAAAGATGAAGCATGTCAATAAGACATGGGTGACAAACAGAAGGAGCTCCAAATAATACCAAAGCTAGTACAATTTGAATAACAAAATAAATAATTATCATGTTGGATTATATTTAATCTCAGAATCAAATAATACCATGAACCCCTATCTATGTAAGTAATTGAATAAAGAAATAAGTGGGGAAGAAGAACCAGTTATTTCTTACAGAAATTCCAGTTAATAATATAGAAGATCAAGGGAAATTTGAAAATCACCATTAGACAAACAATAAAGTAATAATATTTTCAGGCAAAATACACAAGTGTCTTCTAAAATAAGTGAGTGAAAGATTGACAGGATATAGAATTTAAGCATAGTCTCAAAGTATCTCCCCCCCCATGAAGACATGTCACATACTGACATCATGTATACTCTGAGATGATGCCCTAGAAAGGATGCAACATCATTTCCGTGGTATTATTGCCACAAATGCATAGGCTCAATCTACTCAGGAGAAAGCATCATGCATACCCAACGTGAGAGACATTGTATAAAATAATTGACCAGTACTCCTTAACTACAGTGAAAGATTAAGAACTGTTTTAGAGAAGATTGGAGAAGACTATGATCTGTGCTGGGTCCTGGAATAGAAAAAGAAAATTGGGGGGGAAATGGTGACATTGCAATATAATCTGTAGTTGAGTTTATAGTATGATGCTGTCAATTTCCTGATTTTTATAATTTTATTATGGCTTATAAATTGTTAACTTTAAGGGAAGTTGGCTCAAGGTATAAGAGAATTCTATTCTATTTTTTTATTTTTTATTTGAGTATAGTTGATGCAATATGTTACCTTAGTTTCAGGTGTACAACGTAGTGATTCAACAAGTTCAACCATGATGCTGTGCTCCAAGTGTAGCTACTGTCTGTCACCATGCAACACCATTACAGTATCACTGACGCTATTCCGTACACTGTGCCTTTTATTCCTATGACTTATTTATTTTTTAACTTTTCCGTAAATTGAACATTGCAAAATAAGCAGTTTTAAAAATTAGAAGGAATGTAAATATTTCATTATACTCATCCTTGAGCAAATAGTATATTTCTATTTATTTAAATCATGTTTTGTGTTGCTTAGCAAATTTTCCTATTTTATATTTCTTTACTTAACAGCTTACTTAAGTATACATTACAACCATTAAATCAGTCTGTTTCAGTGTACAATTCAATGATGCTTAGTAAATTTACAAAGTTGCACAACTATTACCACAGTCCAATTTTTGAACATTTCCAGCACTTTAGAAAGATCTGTCTGACCTTTTGTGCTCATTCCCTATCCCAGCCATGTCCCAGGTGTCCACTAATCTATGTTCTCTCTTTAAAGTCTTTACAGAAAGTGTCATCAAAAAGGAAGCATACGGTATGTGACCTTTTGTGTCTGGCTTCTCTCTTAGCACACTGTTTTTTGTTTGTTTTGGTTTTGGATTTTTAAAGAGGGGGAGAATGGGGAAGGGGGCAAAGGGAGAGGGAGAGAGAGAATCCTAAGCAGGCTCCATGTGCAGCACAGAGCCCAACACCGGGCTGGATCTCAGGATCCTGAGATCATGACCTGAGCCAAAGTCAAGAGTCAGATGCTTAACCAACTGAGACACCCAGGTGCCCCTGGCACACTGTTTTTGCATTCTATCCATTTCATGAACTGCATGAGTATTTTGTTCGTTTTTACTGCTGAATGATATTTCAGTGTGTGAATACACTCTTTTTTTTTTCAATCCAATCACCAGTCAATGAACAACAAACACGATTGGCTCTGACTATTATGAACAATTCATCACATTTATATGGACAATGACAATCACATTGGCTGAGAACAAATCTCCGCTCATCACATTTATATGGACATAAGTTTTCATTTCTCTTGTGTAACTTCCTAAAAATGGAACTGCCAAATAATTAGGTAAATTCATGGTTAACTTTTTAAGTAACTGCCAAACTGTTTTCTAAAGTGGCTATACCATTTTGTATTTTCTTTAGCAATGTATACAGGTTTCAGTTTCTCTACATCCAATAATACTTCTTACTATTTCCATTCCATCTATATCTATATCTATATCTATATCTATATCTATATCTATATCTATCTATACACAACATCCATGCCAGTGGGTGTGACAAGAGAAAATCTTAAACTAAATTGGCTAAAATATCAGGGATACATATCTACCACTGATATATTGTGATATATATCATTGTGATATATTGATCTACCCAGCATTGAAATGGGCTTTCTTGCGAAATAGGGATTACTCTGTTACTGAATCGTTCAAGCAGAAGCTATATAATTTTTTGTCAGGAGCATCATAGGAAATATTACTGCATTGAATAAATTAGTGAAAATAAAGAAATGTAAGGTCATATGTTATGTGTCCTGCTACATTCTAAGAAAAATAATAATTATCACAAATAATGATATCCCCACTTTTAATTTGAGAAATGGAGGAACAGAGAAATTAAGCACCATGATCCCTCTCTTTTGGCTAATGAGTGCCTGACCAGGGATTTTTTTTAATTTATTTCATTTTTTATTTTATTGTATTTTTTTATTTTATTTATTTGTTTGTCAGAATGAGAGAGAGAGAGGGAGAGAGCACGAGCAGGGAGAGTGGCAGGCAGAGGGAGAAACAGGCTCCCTGCTGAGAAAGAAGCCCAACTCAGGACTCAATCCCAGGACTCTGGGGTCATGAACTGAGCTGAAGGCAGAGGCTTAACCGACTGAGACGCCCAGGCATCCCCTGACCAGGGATTTAAACTTAAATTTATAAAAATTGAAATAAACTTGTCTCCTTAGTATTCTGGCTGCTTTATCCCCAAAATGTTCATGGGAAACTAGAGAAGCCATGAGATATTTTCCCTGTGTTCCTCATGGGAAGACATGACAGATGCACGTGGAACACTAAAGTAGTCGAGACATTACATGCTTAGGTATTTATTCATAATTATCACAAAGACTCTAGGTTTCAGGCATGAATAAATCAGTGTGAGATAAAGTATTCATAAAGGGCTTGTAGAGGACTTAATGTTCAAACTTAAGTACAGAGAGTAGATTTGTGAGAGATTAAATGAATTTCATTCATGTTCAAAAATGGAATGCAGTGATGAGATCAGGGAGAGATTACGGCAAATTACACAGAAGATGAGGCAACCGGCATCCCTAGATAAGAGAGGATTCTTTAGGGGGTTTAGGAAATAAAGATTTTGTGACAATAATGGAAACAATGTGTAGATAATTTTGACTATCAGACAGCAATACAATTTACTCCTTAGGCAGTGGGGAACAGTAAAGAGCAGAGATAAATTAAACATTGTTGCTATAAGAAGACTGACAAAGTAGCTGAATATAGAACCGTGTGATACATTCGGGAAGCGAGAAAGAGCTGAGACATAAAACCGTTGTGAAATTCTAGGTCTAAAACGCGCACAAGGGTCTGTGGGAACTGAAGATACAATAGAAATCAGGAGTCTATTATTTATTTATTTATTTGAGAGAGATTGAAAGAGTACAAGGGGCAGAGGGAGAGGGAGAAGCAGACCTGCCCCCCTACCCCCCCAGATGCGCTGGCTCAATCCCAGGACCCTAGAACCATGACCTGAGCTGACTGAGCCACTCAGGTGCCCCTAGAAATCAGGAGTTTAAAGAAAATTTTCAAATAATACAACATCTAATAAGGTTTTAGAAATAAAGAATGGAACAAAAGGAAGAAAACTCTCAGATTTCAATTCCAACTCAACAATGAAGGCATAGGAAAGCACTTCCCGAAAGGTTGAAACAAAGATTTACGGGAAGAGCAAGAAAATACTTAACAATTTGTCCTGTTAATTATGCAGTCAGTTCTCTAAGGCTTCATTGTCATACCCTTGAGAGTTGGCTCTGGGTAGCTGTTAATTCCAAAGAATTCTCTCTGGGTGAGGAATGGATGGAACTGCTGGGCTCCTGGCTGACGTAACAGCCCTCGCGCTCCGGGCTTGTATCCCCCAAAGATGGGCTACAATTCCCTAGCGTCACATGGCAATAAGAGCCCACTTATCCATATCTGCAGTGTGGTAGAGTAAATTAGGAGGGTGAAAGCATCACAATTCTGAAATATTTGCAAAAATAGATATGGTCCATGAGAGTAAGACTTACAATCCATATTCATGTTGTTGTTATCTAGGGGATGCATTTCTCCAAGTAATTGTTACAGTCCTTTCTGTGCCTCAAAGGATTATGGATCCCCCATATTGAAAGATTCATTTCTGAAACAACAGCAAGAAAATGCTAGAACAGGTCAAAAGAGTGAAATGAACCTGTATATCTTTCTCTCACGTGCGCAGCAAGACCAAGCCGGCATAGCCCAATGGCTCATGACATTTCAGCGAAGAGGGATGGCTGTTTATTATGTTTGTTGATGTCAGTTTTGTTACAAAGGGGGTAACTAACCACTTGGCGTATGAAAAGATGGCCATGGAGATGGAGGACCCCAACCAGACTGTGGTGAGCCACTTCTTTCTGGAGGGACTGATGTACACAGCTGAACATCCTAGGCTCTTCTTCCTCCTCTTTCTCCTCATCTACAGCATCACCTTGACCGGGAATCTCCTCATTCTCATAACTGTAGGCTCTGACCCTCACCTCCGCTCCCCTATGTACCACTTCCTGGGGCACCTCTCCTTCCTGGATGCCTGTTTGTCCACAGTGACGGTGCCCAAGGTCATGGCAGGCCTCCTGACTAAGGATGGGAAGGTGATTTCCTTTGAGGGCTGCGCTGTACAGCTTTACTGTTTCCATTTCCTGGCCAGCACTGAGTGCTTCCTATACACAGTCATGGCCTATGACCGCTACCTAGCTATCTGCCAGCCGCTGCACTACCCCGTGGCCATAAACAGACGGATGTGTGCGGGGCTGGCTGGATTCACTTGGACCGTAGGTGCTGTGCACTCTGCAATCCACACCTCCCTCACCTTCCGCCTGCTCTACTGTGGTCCTCACCACATCGCCTACTTCTTCTGTGACATCCCCCCGGTGCTGAAGCTGGCCTGCGCAGACACCACCGTTAACGAGCTCGTCATGCTGGCCAACATTGGCATTGTGGCTGCAGGTTGCCTGATCCTCATCGTCGTATCCTACGTCTTCATCGTCGCTGCGGTGCTGAGGATCCGCACTGCCCAGGGCCGGCGGCGCGCCTTCTCCACCTGCACCTCCCACCTCACAGTGGTGTTCCTGTACTACGTGCCACCTGTCTGCATCTACCTGCAGCCTCGCTCCGGGGGGGCAGGAGCTGGGGCCCCTGCTGTCTTCTACACGATCGTCACGCCCATGCTCAACCCTTTCATCTACACTCTACGGAACAAGGAGGTCAAGCGGGCTCTGCAAAGACTTCTGGGCCGAGGCTCACCAGAGTCTCCCGCAGGCAGCCCACCCCCCTGACCTGTGCTGGGATTCCTCATTTGTCTGCCAAGAAAACAACTATTCCCAGAGCAAAATGGGGAGGGGAAATCATTCAAGTGGGAATCAGTGCAACTGAGTTTGAACTCAGCCAGGAGCTTTTCCCCCTCTCTATGGCCAAGTGCCATTTCTCAATGTCTCCGTCACACACTCTCCATCTATAATATGGAAGGAGGTAGGTGATGTCTAAGAGTATCTTCCAGATCTAAGTTCCATGGCTCAGAGGTATGTGAAATGCTGTTCATATCCTCACTTGTTTTAATAAATGATTCTTTTTTAATTTCTTATGCAATCATTTAACTAAATAAATAACACATATTAAAAAATACTGATAACATAAATGTAATGAACAAATAATAAGTGAAATTTTACCTATGCACCAGGTAGCTTAAGAGAACAAACCACGCTTTTAAGATGATAAAATACAACTACACAGAAAAAAGTGACTTGCTCAAGACCACTTAGAAAGTGTCATTATCTCTAGTTTCCCATTCAAGATAGTATATAAAAAAGTAGTAGAAATAACATGGATTTTTGAGGTCAGAGCTACCAGTATTCTAATCCTGATCCCACCAGTCAGTTAGGCGTAGAATCTTGTGCAAATTTTATAATACTTGGTGTCTCAATGTCCTCCATTAATAGGAAGGTTAAAAATAACTACTTTGGGGCACCTAGGTGGCTCAGTCCTTAAGTGTCTGCCTTCGCCTCAGGTCATGATCCCAGGGTCCTGGGATCGAGCCCCACATCGGGCTCCCTGCTCAGTGGGAAGCCTGCTTCTCCCTCTCCCACTCCCCCCTGCTTGTGTCCCCTCTCTCACTGTTTCTCTCTATGTCAAATAAATAAATAAAAATCTTTAAAAAAAAAAACTTTGTAGGATTTTATGAGGACTAAATGATATAATTATGTTAAGTGCCCAGTACAAAATAAATGTTCCCTTTTCTTACCAAGC
The DNA here is from genome assembly GCA_002007465.1 of Ailurus styani. Taxonomy (NCBI): domain Eukaryota; kingdom Metazoa; phylum Chordata; class Mammalia; order Carnivora; family Ailuridae; genus Ailurus; species Ailurus styani. Next base: position 1,639,468 of record LNAC01000212.1, read on the forward strand.
CTGCTAAGGATGTCAAAGCAAGCTTATTACACAAGCTAAGGTTCAAAGTATCTCCGAAGAATTGGCAGGGTTTTGATATTTTCATTGAACAAAGAGGAAGCAACACAAATAATATATATATTTCCGGTGCCTAGGTGGCTCAGTGGGTTAAAGTCTCTGCCTTCAGCTCAGGTCATGATCTCGGGGTCCTGGGATCAAGTCCTGGATCAGGCTCCCTGCTCAGCAGGGAGCCTGCTTCCTCCTCTCTCTCTGCCGGCCTCTCTGCCTACTTGTGATCTCTCTGTCGAATAAATATATAAAATCTTTAGAAAAAAAAAAATATATATATATATAATCCTAGACTCCAAAATAACAAATAATAACTCTAGGCTTTAGTGAGAGCATCTTGCCATGTAAGTGGGTGGAGCCGTGCTGTGTTCAAAGAAGTCTGCGAATGATCAGAAGTACTCTATAAACTGAAAAGGGCCTTGAATGTCAGACTCAAGAGTTTGGATTATGCCTCTTTATTTCTCCTGTTCTTCTACAGGAAGAAGTGGCCACATTCATAAACACTAAAACATGGGATAAGTAAGAGAGAGGAAAAGAGACAAATGGTAGAATGACAAGTTAATAGACTATTATAACATCCTAGACATTAGAAAAACAGTGTCTAACCTGGGTAATATTGTTGGAGATGGAGAGGCATTTTACAGAATTATGTTAGAGGTGTTGTAAAGGGAACAAATCGAAAAAGAATTTTGATTTAGAATTGGAATAGTAACCATAATCATTTTGAGCACACGAATGTATAAGGTACTGTACCTATTACTTTATATTATTCCTTCTTAGACCTATATTTCAAGACAATGGTATGAATCACATTATACAGACAAGGAAACTGAGACTGAAGGAGGTGACATAAATTTTCCAAGGTCATGCAACCAGTAATAGTTGAAGCCAGGATTTCAGTTCACATCTGTATAGCTTCAGAAACCCCACATTTCAATTCTATCAGAATACTTTGGAGAGAACTGAATCTAGCCTTCACTGTTTACGAACTCCCAACTACATTAGAGGTCTCAACATCATGATAGACCTTGAACCAAGGGCAGTCCTCTTTGAGATAAGGATTCCCTGACCTTTAAATAGTGCCTCATCCACTCTAGGAGAAGGAAAGGAAAAGTGAATTGGGGTAAATCAGGAAGGGAGATGAACCATGAGAGACTGTGGACTCTGAAAAACAAACCGAGGGTCATGGAGGGGAAGGGGAAGAGGGGATGGGTGAGCCTGGTGGTGAGTATTAAGGAGGGCACGTATTGCATGGAGCACTGGGTGTGGTGCATAAACAATGAATCTTGGATCACTGAAAAAATAAAATAAAATAAAAATAGTGCCTCATCCTCCATAAAGGCAGGATCTGAACCTGGCATTCCTGGAAGGGAAAAAAATACATCAAAAAAAGAAAGAAGTGTATCGAAGATGCTGCACTCAGCCAAAATTCAGAGCTAATCTCCTTTGTTCTAGTATCTCAGAGTTACTGATATATCTGTAGGAAAGCCAGAAGGAACCCAGAGAAGTTCTTTATTCCCACAGAGTAGGTTTTAAACAGGGGTAGAATATAGGGAGAGCCAAACATAGAATGGGAGGCAAAGCTAAAACAAGGTATGGTTTTGTCCTAAAGAATTCCTCTATATCATCAAATGGCTGCTTTGTTGAAATAATAGGATACATCATGGAAGAAGACTGTGCCTGTACCATTCCAGTCCCTTCTTCTCAACTTTGGCCCTAACCCTTCTTGTATACCTGTCTACCAGGGAGAATCCTTTACTCTTTCAAACTCTGCTCCTCCATCTTCATAACTGACCAGGTCAGCATGGATTCTTCATCACTTTGATTTATTATAGCTTTCACGGTGGCACTAAATCTATCCTATCGTACATAGCAATTGAATGTCTCATGTGCATAACTGGGTTATAAGAACAGTAAGAGCACAGACCCCATATAACTCAAGTATGTCCCAATCAAAGGTTAACTCAATAAAATATTTGTTCAACTCAATACTCAAAATCTGAAAATCAAACAAGACACTATCCATTCTTCACAAGAAAGGTATCAAGTCAGAAAATTGGTTTTTCATCCAAATTATTCTTCCCTATTATTTGCTCCTTTTAGATATTTTGATCTTTAGTTTTGATTTTTAAATTTAGGAGACTGGATGTATTTATTATATTATAGTCTCACTTGAAATTTAAAGGAAACAGACTAGAGAATTACTGAGTGTTAATTAAAATGAAAACAATGCTTAAGAAAATGAGGACAACTGCATAGGGCTATCATATTCTCAGTCTCTTGGTAATGCCAATAGGGCATAGACTGATAGTCTCTTTTTGATGAATATGGTAAAGGGACAGGAAACAAAAGCATTATTTAGGCGGGATAACTTGCAGAGAAGAACATGCTACAAGAGTGATGAAGCGTCCTTACTATAGGTAGGCTATGGTCTGGTGCTTCTGAGGGAGAATTCACCAGTACTCCTGAAGGTGGAGCGTGCAAAGGAAATTGTGAACCATGTGATCAGATGAACTAACTAACCTCATCGTATAAAGGACTTCCACAGCAACAATGGCATTCAAATTACGAATATGCAAGTGATATATGATTTCAATCCTGTCGTTGTTTTAATAATAGGACAATCTGTAAGGCATACAGATGTGTCCCCCTCATCAGCAATGCTAGAATTTAATAAAATAACATTTCTTTGAAAATATTTTATTACTTAGTTTTCATTGCCAAGTTTATATCCACTTCCCATTTTAATGATTGCTAACAGTTGTGCTATGTAAATTAGAGTAAATATCTGAAAACATTAAAACTGGGGGGGGCGGGCCCAGACTTAGAGGCGCTATGACAAGGTAATGTTTCCCCAGCATGTTGTAGAAATGTGTAAGCTTAGGAGTCAGATGTTTAAGAACCAGTTTACCACTCTTTAACTAAGGGAGGTTCACCATTAAATAAGGATGCCCCTAAGTTTGAGTAAAAGTCCTTGAACTTAGACCATTTTTTCTCTCCCTCCCTCTCTCTCTCTCAGTCTCTCTCTCTCTCTCTTTCTCCCCTGAACCCTTCAACAAAGGTTTATAAATTCTAAGATATTGAGGCAGATTGTATTTTCCTAAGATGACCACAACAGTATCATCCATCCCAAGCCTTCTTCTTGAAAAGAAAGGAAGACACTTTTCCATCAGGAGGTAAGGGGTCTGTTTCCCTCCCTCTCTTCTGAATTGGAAAGATGTTAGGTGACTTCTCAGCCTGGATTACTATAGGCAGCCTCACCCTGGCTCTTGAAGGCACTTACTCTTAGAACTACTCACCATGAGATGAGGCAGGGCAGATAGCCATGGGCCATGGAAAGAGATACATGGGGAGAAGCTCACATGAAGAGGTTTTGAGGCCCTGGGCCCTCTGCAGCTAAGTTCTCAAAAACAACAGTGAGTACGGGCTTACGAGCCGTACGACCGAGCCATCTAACCTCAGGCTGCCCCAGGGATACCAAGTGAAGGAGAGATGAGCCTTTATCACCCTACCTGACACAAATTCCAGACTTGGAAATAAATAAATTAATGATTGTTGTTGTTTTAAGATACTAAATGTTGGGATTTTTTTTACATACATAGCAAAAAGATTAACAGAACACAATCTATGCATGGTCACTGCTACTCACATATACACACAGACAAGAGTGTAGTATCATCCCCAGGTATCCCTCAGGAACCACTGGTTGTACTTCCAAATAATTTACCTATTGTTCTTTTTTTTTTTAAGATTGTATTTATTTATTTGACAGAGAGAGAGATTACAAGTAGGCAGAGAGGCAGGCAGAGAGAGCAGGGAGCCTGATGCGGGCCTCGATCCCAGAACCCTGAGATCATGACCTGAGCCCAAGACAGAGGCTTTAACCCACTGAGCCACCCAGGCACCCTTACCTATTATTCTTTATATTCTGCTCCCTCATATCTTATAATAATAGAACAAATAATACAACAAACTAATTCCAAAGTTAGCAGAAGGAAAGATATAATAAAGATTAGAGTAAAAATAAATGAAATAGAAAACAGGGAACAAGAGAAAAACTCTACAAAACTAAGAGTTGGTTTTTTGAAAAGATAAAATTGACAAACCCCAGCTAGACTAAGGGGAAAAAGAGAGCAAAAACTCAAAGAAATAAATAAGAAACTTTACAACGGGCGCCTGGGTGGCTCAGTGGGTTAAAGCCTCTGCCTTCAGCTCAGGTCATGATCTCAGGGTCCTGGGATCAAGCCCTGCATCGGGCTCTCTGCACAGCAGGGAGACTGCTTCCTCCCCTGCCTGTCTCTCTGCCTACTTGTGATCTCTTTCTCTCTGTCAAATAAATAAATTAAAAAACATCTTTAAAAAAAATTAAAAAAGAAACTTTACAACTGATGGCCAGAGATGAAAAAGAGATCAAAGATCATGAGACACTATTATGAACAAATACAGACGGGCAAATTTTGCAACACAGAATAAATGGAAAAATTCCAGGAAACATAAAACTTACCAAGACTAAATCATGAAGGAATAGAAAGTCTGAACAGATCTATTAACAAATCTGCAGGTTAAATAAGTACTCAAAAACCTCCCAATGAAGAAAAGCCCAGGTCCAGCAGCCTTCACAGATGAATTTTACCAAACATTTAAAGAAAAATTAATACCAATCTTTCTTAAACTCTCGGGTAAGTCAATGGCAGATGGTGGGAATCGGGTATCTTACTGTAAGAACTGGCAGCTTCCAAACAAGCAAGGAGAGAAGGCAAGTGGTAGTGGATTAGAATTGGAGTCATCGCTATGGACTCATATTGAACCGAATAGAGCCACAGATGACTGCATATGGACATATTTATAGATGTGAGTAGATACATATATTTCCTTGTTCTATCAGCTTAGAGGGCCTAGAAGCAATGATACCCCAGTAGCAGCAAGTACATCTCATGCCCAGATATTGGTTTCTAATGATGTTCTGCAATAAAAGAAACCAGGAATGGAACTTGGGCAGGAAAGATGAGCCTGGAGCATCTTGTGGTGCCAGAAAGCAAAGAAGTGCTAAACTACACACACACACACACACACACACACACACACACATATGGTTATGCCAAAGAGACACAAGAGCTGGGACACCTGGCTCAGTGGGTTGAGTTTTTGCCTCTTGATTTTGGCCCGGGTCATGGTTAGGTTGTGGGATCAAGCCCCACGTCAAGCTCCATCCTCAGCAGGCAGTCTGCTTGGGATTCTCTCTCTCTCCTTCTCTCTGCCCTTCTCCACCTCAAATAAATACATCTTTTTAAAAAATAAATAAAAAGAGACCCCAGAGCTGATTGAAAGTGTTCTCAATGGCCAAAACTTGAAAAATTTGAGCAACAGAATAAATAAAGCATAATGGATTATAATTTAAAATGCAAAATAAATGTCTATCAGTCCATCATGATATAAATAAATGATTGAATAGATAGATAAATAAGTAAAATGGACAAATCCCTGTTGCAGAAGCCCAGAGAAAACAGAAAAAAAGAAATAATGAAGATAAGAGCAAAAATATATAAGATATAGATAATATTTGCAATCCATATATCCAACAAAGGACTTCCTGGTATGTATCTAGAATGTATTTTTAAAAAGAAGAAGAAAGAAATGCCAAAACTCAATGGTAAAATCAACAAAAACAATGAAACATTCCTATTAGAAAACAGGCAAAAGATGTGAAGACAGGTCACTGAAGAGGACATATACCTGCCAAATAAGCACATAAAAAATATGTTTAATATCATCAGGAATGAGGGTAATAAAAATTAAAACTGCAACGAGACATTTCACATCCATCAGAATGATCATAATAAAATTCAATGACAATACAAAGTGATGGCACAGATGTGGAGAAGCTGGATCATTCATATATTGCTGGAGGGAATGCAAAATGGAACCACAGCCACTTTGTTAACTAACCAGAATTTAAATAAAAACTTGAAACAAACAAACAAAGAAACAAAGAGATGGTAGCTAAAATTTTCTCAAAATCAGTGGAAGACGGATGCAAGAGCTGTGCAAACCTTAGACCAAGTAAATCCAAAGAAATCCATGTCATGGCTCATCATAGTCAAACTTTTGAAAACTAAAAACAAACCAAAATTTTCTGTGAATGTAAAGAAAAGTGACAAGGAACCCACAGAGACACAATGATTAAGATGACAGCAGATTCCCCATCTGAAATAGTGAAGAAGAAAGGAGTTTCAAGAGAAAAGAAAGAACTTCCAATTTTGAATTTTTTTTCAAGTTTTTATTTAAATTCCAGTTAGTTCGCATACAGTGTCATATTAGCTTCAGGTGTAGAATTTAGTGATTCAGCCTTTACATACAACACCCAGTGCTCATCACAAGTGCCCTCCTTAATCTCCATCATCCATTTCACCAATCCCACTGTCTACCTCCCCTCCAGTAAGCCTCAGTTTGTTCTCTATGTTTGAGATTCTGTTTTCTGGTTTGCCTCTTTCTTTTTTTTCCCACTATGTTCATCTGTTTTGTTTCTTAAATTCCACATATGAGTGAAATCATATGGTGTTTGTCTTTCTCTGATTTATTTGGCTTCACGTGATACACTCTAGCTCCATCCATGTCATTGCAAATGGCAGTATATATATATTATACCACATCTTCTTAACTCATTCATCAGTCAATGGGCATTTGGACTCTTTCCATAATTTGGCTATTGTTGACAATGCTGCCATAAACCTCAGGGTGTGTGTATCCCTTTAAATAGGTGTTTTTGTAACCTTTGGATAAATACTTAATAGTGCAATTGCTGGATCATAAGGTAGTTCTATTTTTAACTTTTTGAAGAACCTTCATGCTGTTTTGGAGAGTGGCTGCTGCAGTTTGCATTCCCACCAACAGTGCAAGAGGGTTCCCCTTTCTCCACATCCTTGCCAACATCTTTTGTTTCCTGTGTTGTTAATTTTAGCCATTCAAACAGGTGTCAGGTGATATCTCAGTGTGGCTTTGATTTGTATCTCCCTGATGTGAGTGATGTTGAGCATCTTTTCATGTGTATGTCTTCTTTGGAAAAATGTCTACTCAGGTCTTCTGCCCATTTTTAAACTGATTGTTTTGAGGGGTGTTGAGTTTTTTGGGGGGGAGTGTTGAGTTTTGAGAGAGAGAAGAAGAGTGCATGTGTATGCACAAGCAGGAGAAGGTGCAGAGGGAGAGAGAAAATCCCAAGCAGGTTCCTCACCCAGCTCAGAGCCCAAGGTGGGGCTAGATCTCAGGACCCTGAGATTGTGACCTGAGCTGAAATCAAGAGTTGGGATGCTTGACTGACTGAGCCACCCAGGCACCCCAGGTGTTGAGCTTTATAAGTTCTATAAGTTTTGTAAGTTGAGTTTTATAAGAACATCCAGTGGAAAAAAGACAGTCTCTTCAAAGAATGGTGTTGGAAAAACTGAACAGCAACATGCAAAAGAATGAAATTGGACCATTTTCATACACCATAGACAAAAATACATTCAAAATGGATGAAAGACCTAAAATGTGAGGCAGGAAACTATCAAAATCCTAGAGGAGAATACAGACTGCAACCTGTTTGACCTCGGTGGGAGCAACTTCTTACCAGATGTCTCCTGAGGCAGGGGAAACTAGCAAAAATGAGCTATTGGGACTTCATTAAGATAAAATGCTTCTCAGGGCGCCTGGGTGGCTCAGTGGGTTAAAGCCTCTGCTTTCGGCTCAGGTCATGATCTCAGCGTCGTGGGATCGAGGCCCGCATCGGGCTCTCTGCTCAGCGGGGAGCCTGCTTCCTCCTCTCTCTGTTTCTCTGCCTGCCTCTCTGCCTATTTGTAATCTCTCTCTGTCAAATAAATAAATAAATAAAAATCTTTAAAAAAAAAAAAAAAAGATAAAATGCTTCTGCACAGTGAAGGAAACAACACAACTAAAAGGCAACCTTTGGAATGGGAGAAGATATTTGCAAATGACATATCTGATAAAGGGTTAGTATCCAAAATCTATAAAGAATTTCTCAAACTCAATGCCAATTTTGAACTCTATATCCACTAACAATATCCTTCAGGAATAAAGGGGGAATAAATACATTTCCAGATGGAGGAAATCTAACATAATTTGTCTTCAATATACTGACCCTTTCAGAATGGCTAAATATGTAAATGGAACATAAAGCAAATCATCACAGAAGGAAGCCTAGAACTTTAGGAAGGAAGAAATAGTGCCTGTGGAAAAATACAGATAACTAAAATAGACTATCTTCATGATTTTTTAAATTCTTTTTGACATTTGAAGCAAAAGTAATTACACCACCTGATATGACATTCAATGCATGTAAAGGAAATACTAAAGACAGTTTTTTTGGGCACCTGGGTGGCTCAGTGGGTTAAAGTCTCTGCCTTCGGCTCATGTCAAGATCTCAGGGTCCTGGGATTGAGTCCTGCGTCGGGCTCTCTGCTCAGCAGGGAGCCTGCTTCCTCCTCTCTCTCTGCCTGCCTCTGCCTACTTGTGATCTCTCTTCTCTCTCTCTGTCATATAAATAAATAAAATCTTTAAAAAAAAAAAAGACAGTTTTTTTTAAATGGAAAAGAGTAAAGGGAAGTAAATAGAAGAAAGTTTTCTACACTTTCCTCCAAGTCACGAAATGTTAATTCCAGTAGACAATGTAAGTTACATATGTATATTGTGCTAACTAGAGTATACAGAGATACTTCAAATCACTAAGTGTAAATCAAGGCTGAATTCTGAGAAAAATCAAGTAATTGCTAGAAAGGCAAGAAAAGGAGAAGCAAAGAAAAAGAATATACCAAGGACATATTAAGAAACAGTGGATGGGGGATTGTGGGGGGCAGGGGGGGAGAAATGAAACAAGATGGGACCAGGGAGGGAGAAAAACCGTAAGAGACTCTTAATCTCGGGAAACAAACTGAGGGTTGCTGGAGGGGAGGGGAGTGGGGGGGGATAGGGTGGCTGGGTGATGGACATTGGGGAAGGTATGCGCTATGGTGAGTGCTGTGAATTGTGTAAGACTGATGATTCACAGACCTGTACCCCTGAAACAAATAATATATTATATATTAATTTTTAAAAAACAGTGGAAACAAGTAGAAAACAACACAGTGGTAGAGTAAGCCCTCAGACATCAAGAGATCAATAATGGTCTAAAAAAATTAAATGGAGAGGCCAATTAAAAAGCAGAGATTTTCGGGGCACCTGGGTGTTTCAGTCGGTTAAGTGTCTGCCTTTGACTCAGGTCATGATCCCAGGGTCCTGATCGAGGCCCACATCAGGCTCCCTGCTCAGTGGGGATCCTGATTCTCACCATCTCCTGCTCCTTCTCTCTAGCTCTCTCTCTCAAATAAATAAATAAAAATCTTAAAAAAAAAAAAAAAGCAGAGATTTTCAAGGTTCATTTAAAAACAACCCAAACATGGTACCTATGAGAAACTTGGTTCAAATACAACAATGTAAGTAGGTCGAAAGAATGAAAAATAATAAACCATAAAACCATAATAAGTTGCAAGAGTTGTTTATATATTTTTTAAAGATTTTATTTATTTATTTGACAGAGAGATAGAGAGCACAAGTAGGCAGAGAGGCAGGCAGAGAGAGAGGGGGAAGCAGGCTCCCCGCTGAGCAGAGAGCCCGATGCGATGCGGGACTCAATCCCAGGACCCTGAGGTCATGACCTGAGCCAAAGGCAGAGGCTTTAACCCGCTGAGCCACCCAGGTGCCCTGTTTATATTTTCTTAACACAAGTTCATTATCAGATATATATTTCCTTGGTTTATCATTTGACTTTTCATTTTCATAACTGTGTCTTAGGACAGAATATTGAATAGAGAAATAGCCAAATCAGAAAAAAATCACAGACATGAAAAGGACAGCATAGGGGATATAGTCAATAACATTGTAACAACATTGCATGGTTGCAGGTGGTAAGTACATTTATCATGGTGATCATTGCATCGTGCAAAGAATTGTCAATTCACTATGTTGTATACCTAAGACTACTATAACTTTGTATGTCACCTACACTTCAATTAGAAAAAAGAAAATAGGCACAATATTTAACCAGATATTTCAAAAAAGATATGTAATTGGCTAGTAAACATATGCAAAAATCCTCAGTATTATTCATTAAGGACATAGAAATTAAAACCAAAATGAGATACTATTGCACACCCACCAGAATGGCTATGATTAAGAAGACAGATGTTACCAAGTGTTGGCAAAAACATGGGGAAAAATTGTCATATATTGCTGGTGGGGCTATAACAATAGTAGAGTCTCTTTTGAAAACAGTTGGGCAGTTTCATAAAAAGTTAAACATAGACTTTTCATTTCGTCCAGCAATTCCATTTCCCATACTTTCACTTAACTCACTCAGAAGCATGAAGGCATTCATCAGCGCGCAGAGATCTATACATCTCCCCTCCTCCACTAGTACCTCTGGATCCAGATATCTTGAGTCTGAACTACTTTCCAACAAAGGGTGCTGCAGTATTATATATCCAAATGCAAAAACTTCTATTCAGACCAACAGCCCACACCATATAGAAAAAGCAATTCAAAACAGATCACAAATTCAAATGCCATAATATTTAGAGAAGAAAACATAACAGAGAAATCTTGGAATTCTGGGATAAGCAAAAGATCTCTCAAGTATGAAACCAAAAGTTCAATCCATAATAAAAAATTGAGACATTAGAATTCATCAAAATGGAGATTCTCTGCTCTTTGAGAGACACAATTAAGAGAATAAAAAGACTAGGGCGCCTGGGTGGCTCAGTGGGTTAAAGCCTCTGCCTTCCTCTCAGGTCATGATCCCAGGGTCCTGGGATCAAGCCCCGCATCGGGCTCTCTGCTCAGCAGGGAGCCTGCTTCCCCCTCTCTCTCTGCCTGCCTCTCTGCCTACTTGTGATCTCTCTCTCTCTCTGTGTCAAATAAATAAATAAATAATCTTAAAAAAAAGAGAGAGAGAGAATGAAAAGACAAGACAGATTAGGAGAAAATATTTAAATCATATGTCTGATATACTTTGCATTAAGAATATATCAAGAAATCCCAAAACTCAAGACTAAGAAAACAAACAACCCTATATGCCATATGAGAGCACACACATTGCCTGTCTTACTTACCACTGTATCTGCAATGTTTAACAACAGAGCCTGGTGCAGGGTAGATGCTCAGTCTCTATTTGCTGATGAAATAACTATACTGTTTGTGCCATTAACCCTCTGAGACAAAAGGGACAGTGAAAATCATAAAGGGAAAATGCTAACTGCTAAAAGAATTAGAGATTTTTAGGTGTATCTGAGAAAAGGACAAAAATTCTTCGACTAATATAGCCTCTCCTATTACCTAGATTTCCTGCCCCCGAAGTCCCAAAAGGCAAAACCCAGCGTAAGATCCTTTTATTCCTGACGGCTCTAAAAGGTTATCCTAGTTTCTGGTCCTTAGGATCTAGGATCAGAAGAAAATCTCCCTTTACCACACTCGCTTGAGACCAGAGACCAGAAGAAGAGCATCTTTCTATTTTTATCTTCTTTGGGGAAACAAAGGAATCTCCCTAAACAAAATGTCCTAGAGCAGTCTTACAGACCTCTCTCATTTCCACCGCAGCCTCTCAATAGAGGTTTATTGAATGAATGAATAAATGGCCAAATTTCAAGTCCACCAAAGTCCATGTATCTATGACACATCTTCACAGGAATTCCACACACGCCTCAGTCAAAAATCCCATCATTTACCATTTCTGGATTTACCAACATTCGACCTTTTATACTTAAAACTTTATAACTTCTGAAAATAAGCTGAAGAATGACAAATGAACTCCTTTTTACTTTCTATGAAAAGATAAAGGGGGCACCTGAGTGGCTCAGTCGTTAAGCATCTGCCTTTGGCTTAGGTCATGATCCCAAGGTCCTGGGATGGAGCCCTGCATGGGGCTCCCTGCTCAGCAGGAAGCTTCCTTCTCCCTCTCCCACTCCCCCTGTTTCTGTTCCCTCCTGCTGTGTCTCTCTCTGTCAAGTAAATAACCAAAATCTTTTAAAAAAAAAAAAAGATAAAGGACTGATCCTCATCTTCCTTATATTTGTGTGAAATGATTTATAAATAATTTACCATATTATTTGAATCATTTGCATTTCTTTTTTTTAACTGTCAAGTTTTTATTTTTTTATATTAAGATTTATTATTTATGTATTTATTTGACAGAGAGACACAGCAAGAGAGAGGGAACACAAGCAGGGGGAGTGGGAGAGGGAGAAGCAGGCCTCCCACGGAGCAGGGAGCCCAATGTGGGAATCGATCCCAGGACCCTGGGCTCATGACCTGAGCGGAAGGCAGATGCTTAACCATCTGAGCCACGCAGGTGCCCTTCATTTGCACTTCTATTTTGTTTTCTTACTGTTCTCTCCGTAACCTCATACATTGTGTGCCCCTTCTAGGATTTGGCATCTATACCTAACACAGTTTCCATTTATGAGAAGACCCTTTTCTTCAAAGTCTTACTCAGTGCAATTTCAACATCCTTGTTCCTCAGACTGTAGATAAAAGGATTAATCATTGGCCCCACAATGGTATAAAAAACTGTAGATACTTTATCTTGATCCAGAGACCCAGCAGGGGAAGGCTTAAGATACATGAATGCTGATGAGCCAAAGAAGAGAGAAACAGTAACGATGTGGGAGCTGCAGGTGCTGAAGGCTTTGGACCTGCCCTCTGTAGAGCGGATGTGGAAGATGTTGGAGAGGATCAAGGTGTACGGAACGGAGATGGTGAGGCTGGGCACCATTACGCTGACGCCCACCACAATGAACACCACCAGCTCATTGATGTAGGTGCTGGTGCAAGAGAGCCGGAGGAGAGGAGGTATGTCACACATGTAATGATTGATGATGCTGTCACCACAGAAGGTGAGTCTCAGCATGCACCCGGCGTGGGCCACGGCACCCACAAACCCCATCGCATATGTTCCCGCCATCAGCGTGAGGCAGACCCGATGGGACATGATGGCCTTGTAAAGCAGGGGCTTACAGATGGCCACATACCGGTCATAGGCCATTGATGTCAAAATACAGCACTCATCGATAACAAAGGAGAAGAAACAGAGCTGCGTCATGCACTCTGCATAAGAGATGATGTTCTCTTTTACAAAACCCATCAGCATTCTAGGGATTATGACGGACGAGTAGCAGAGATCAATGAAGGAAAGGTTGACGAGAAGGTAGTACATGGGCGTGTGCAGGGGAGGGTTGAGACGAATCAGAATTATCAAGCCCATGTTCCCCACCATGGTGACCACATAGATTCCTAAGAAAATGAGGAAGAAAGGCAGCTGGAGCTCTGGCTGTTGTGTTAAACCCAGCAGGATAAACTCGGTCACTGAAGAGTCATTTCCTGCCGCCATTCTATCCTAAAGCATATCTGTGAGAACAGGACAAAGGGTGACATTACGATGGGTACCCAGCTCTCTCCCCCCAGACCCTCCATATTGAGACTAAGACCCAGAACGAGAGAATGAACGCAAACCCACCCTGCTGTGTGCCTTTCTTGTGTCCACTTTAAAGTCTGAGGAAATGTTCAAAGGTATCTATCAAACACGCTAACAGGAGAGTGCCGTAGGGGTAAGACTGAGTAACCTGTGACCAATCAGGGCTACATTGTCTGTGTTCCCCTTCTGCTTTGACTGTCCACCAGCCCCACCTAATGATCCATGGCTGCCTCCACAGGGAGGAGACGAGGGCTTCTCAAATCTTCAGCTTCCATAGCTGAGCTTGGGAAGAAGAACAGGGCAGATCAAATTCAACACTCACCCTTCTGCTTGGGGGCTACAATATCAGACCTTGCTAACCTTCCTCCCTTATTCCCAAGGAGGCACGAGTGGCTCCTATGAATTTCAGAGGTGAGCAACCCAGAACGGAGATCCTTCTTCTTTGTTACCATTTCTGTTTTGACTGAGGGAACCAGACCGCAGACCTCTGAGGAGCCAATGACTTAAAGATGATGGCTGCTGATAGTGGCTTTGCCCAGAGTGATTTTCTCCAGAAGAGGTCATAGTAAATAGCATCTCCCCGTGCCCAAAGAGCCCCCTGCTAATATGACCCCAGGGGTTTTCGAGAGTTAGGAAATCCTAGGGCCCTGATTAAGAACTAGAAGACAGGTTCTCCCAGTGTTTTCCTCAGAGATCAAGCTTTGTAGCAAAGAGAAATTAGAAATACCATGCATTTATAGCCAGAGGTCATTATAGCAACACTGATTTCTTGGAATACGCCATTTTACACACCTTTTGGGTTGTTGTCAAATCAGGCGCATCCCCAAAGAGGAAAGCAGATGATCTTTCCTGCATCCACAGCCCCTATTTCCAGACAAAATACTATACATTATTTGTTTGTCGTTGTGTCTTCCCACAACACATACACACACATTCCTACGCTCAACACACATTTGAATTTAAGTTCTAAAGGAACAAGGATTTTGTCTCTTTTCTTCAGCACTATTTCTACAGCACCTTCGAGTAATATGAAGCATATATTGTAGGTACTGAATAAGTGTTTAATTAAATGAATGAATGAGAATCTCTTTTTTCCATCTTTCCTGGGACCTATGCTGGTTACTGACCACAGTGGAATTCTTGCTGCACAGGCAAAGGCTTAGCTGATGTCCACGTTTTTCTTTGCACACCTGAGTGGATGGAGTAGGAAAAACACCAGGAACATCCGTGGAGGCCACTGCTGAACTCTTGGTGTCCATGTAGGAGCACTTCAGATCAAAGTTCCTGAACTCAGAGAAAAAATATAATTTTCCTGCTCCCTCCATGTCACATGGAGGACCGCCATAGGTTCTCAGAGAGGTCCCAGTGTCTCTCCCCCGGGGGACCACAGCACAGACTCAGATCAAAAGACAGATTTGGATTAGTCTAGGAAGCTCTAAAATGCCAAAATCCCACTCAGCTCATGGGAGGCCATGGGGAACAATTCAGGATTTTTATTTCTCTTTTGGCACCAGATTGAAATCATCAAAATGCAGACTCGGGAAGATTAACATGGTGAACACCGCAAGCTGGACTGGTATGTGGAAGACTGGAGGCCGGGTAGGCTTTGGGAAGCAGTTACGACAGTCAATGAATGACTTCCAGATGCCCTGAATTAATGGTGCTACTGTCAGTAATTCCAAGAAACAAACATACTCAAGAGACATTGCAAAGGAAGATTCATCAGGACCTCTTACAAAGAAGACAGAAACAGACAAAAAGAGTTCCAAAAAACCCTAGCCTCAGTGTTTGGATAAGACCCAATGAAGGCTAAATAAATGTAAGGAGGAAGGTTACTACAAAAAAAAAAGATTTGGGGATTGTTCCCATAGAGGCTAAAGCCATGGGATTAGGTAAACTCAGGGAGAGAAAAGAAAGAGAAAGATCATGCTAAGTGAAGTGAATTAAGCAGAGAAAGACAATTATCATATGGTTTCACTCATATGGGGAGCATAGGTAATAGCACGGAGGACCATGGGGGGAAGGAGGGAAATCTAAAGGGGAGAAATCAGGCAGGGAGATGAACCATGAGAGTCTATGGACCCCGGGAAACAAACTGGGGGTTTCAGAAGGGAGGCCGGTGGGGGCGGGGGCGGGGAGTAACAGGGTGATGAGTATTAAGAGGGCACATGCCTTGATGAGCACTGGGTGTTATACATAACTAAAGAATCGCTGAATGCTACTTCAAAAACTAATGATGCGGGACGCCTGGGTGGTTCAGTGAGTTAAAGCCTCTGCCTTCAGCTCAGGTCATGATCTCAGGGTCCTGGGACCGAGCCCCACATTGGGCTCTCTGCTCGGCAGGGAACCTTCTTCCTCCTCTCTCTCTGCCTGCTTTTCTGCCTACTTGTGATCTCTCTCTCTCTCTGTCAAATAAAATTATAAATATTTTTTAAAAAAACACTAATGATGCACTATACAATGGCTAACTGAACATACATACATACATAACTATAAAAAAGAAAAGAAAGAGAAAAAGAGCAGAAGAAAATTTGAGAAATCCTCCAATTGTGGGTTTTATATTTAGGATAATTTTAAATCAAACCATTACTGAAATGAATCTTAATTATTATTCTTAGACCCCTCAAAATTACTAGGGAACTAAAAATTCCTCAAGCCAAATTTGAAAAGTGTCCCACTGGATAGACATTCCTTAGGCTCCAACAGTGATGAGTATCTGGGGGAGCCCATAAAATGTGTTTTCTTTTTTTGTTTTTTTTTTTTTTGTTTTTTTTTTTTAGAGAGAAAGAGAGAGAGCACTTGCGAGCAGAGGGAGAAAGAGAATGCCAAGCAGACTCCATGCCCATCACAGAGCCCAATGTGGGGCTAGATCTCATGACCCTGAGATCATGACCTGAGCAGAAATCAAGAGTCAGTTAGTTAACTGACTGAGCCACTCAGGCACCCCCATGAAATGTGTTCTCTGTAGAAAGTTACAAACTCTTATTTTGCTGATACATTAACCAGAAATGCTCCCTCCAAACTTATACCAAATCACATTGCAAGAAGAATCTTATGCAAAGGTTTTAAGCTACAGCTGAAAGTCATTCTTTCATCTTTAATACAAACCACATAAATATGGGCAAATGTGGAATGAAGATAGGGAGGTTCTGAGCTTATCCTTACATTGCAAAACTCTCATTCCCTCCTTCCTTTCTGCCATCTACATAATAGTCACCTTAGCCTAATTCAGTTAAAACAATATTAAATGGTCTTCCTTTCTCTGAGATATATCAGCACCTCTTGCCCATGCCTGACTCCTTTTTAAGTAACTCAAGCTCAATATGTTCTAACTTGTCAAAGTCCATTGTAACCAAAGCTTTATGTGATGCTGTATTTTCTAAAGATGCAGAAAATAAAACCATGCATTTTAACTCAGAGCATGATGTTTCGATATATGTATACATTGTCAAATGGTCATAACAATCAAGCCATTTAACATACTCATCACCTCAGGTAATTATGAATTTTTTTTATGAGAACACTTAAGATCAACTCTCTTAGCAAATTTCAAGGATATATTACAGTGTCATTAACTGTAGTTACAATGTTGTACATTAGATCTCTGTAACTTACGCATCTTGTTTAACTGAACTTTTGTCCCCTTTGGAGAGCACCTCCCGCTTCTGCTCGCTCCCAGACCCTGACAACCATCATTCTACTCTATGCTTTCACGAGTTTGACATGTTTAGATTATATATATAAGTGAAATCATGCAGTATTTGTCTTTTTTTGTCTGCCTTATTTCACTTAGCATAATGTTCCTTTAAGTCCATCTATGCTGTCCCAAATGCAGAATTTCTTTCTTTTTTTAAGGCTGATTAAACCATAAGTATTTTTTTAGAAGTCAGCTCATCCTAAGATTAATTCTTCTTCTCTAAGTTCTAATCCGTAAAGAATATACACAAAGGTCTCTAGTCAAATAAGATAAATGAACCAACTGTAGCAATGGGCAGGGGTACCATTATCTGTATAAAGCAGAACTCTCCCAGGAAATACTAGATTGGAAAATAACACCTTAATCTTAAAGCCAAATGAGTCTTCCTACGTATTCCCTCTTGCCTGATCCACTGTAAACAAAAGGAAACATTGGACATTCCCCACAGGCAGAAAAGGAATTCCATGTCCCAATCAGTTAACCTTGCGGGAGTGAGACATTGCTCCAAAGAGCCATTTTTCTATTAGTAAATGAACTGGTCCTAAGAAAAGGATGGACTTGGCGTCTTGCTTTTGAAGCCCAATAGCTCCACTTACTGGTAAAGGTATGACCCAAAGACTTTTGGACAGACTCCTCAGGCTAGCTATTTCTCTTCACTTATAAAATCAGGTAAAAGGGGAAAAATCCAAAATTTCCAGAATGTGAAGAAGAAAGGAACTCCTTTCCTCCGTGGAAGTGTAAGAGGAAAGAATAAATATTTCTAAAGTGCTAGGAAACAGGATCTGGCACAGGTTGAGTTCTCACATGTTTGTCAGTAACAGATGCTGCCATCTGATTCTGTTTGTCTGATATTTGTGAAATAATCACACCTGTGAAGAAAACAGTGTAATAAAAGTGGGTAAGAGCCTGGCTTCTAGGGCAAAGGACCGTATTTAAATCATGTGTCCCTATTCATTTGCATTGATTAACCAAAGTAAACAGGTATAAAGAAAAAAAATAGAGGAAAGATGCCCATTTTTTGGAAAAGACAGCAATTATACTAATCTCACTTCAGAATGGTATTCCATCTTTATTCTAAGATGAAATGCTATCATAAGGGCATTTGTTTCTCAGAATGAATGTAGACATCACCAGGTGCATTACTGAACAACCCATTTGGACTCATGTCTTGATTCTTGGCCTGTTCTTAGGAGAGAAGGCTTTGGGCTCAAGCAGGGCATCAAAACATCCTTCAGTAAAGTGATTATCTGCCACAGTTTCTAGAAGTCCCACTCTACCTGGAATTCCATCAGCTGGTTTCACTGAAAAAAACAGAAAACTATTCTAGGAACTTTAAGCTAAGAGGCTTACAGGGAAGTAAGTGCTTACAAAAAACTCACCAGCTTCGGAAATGGATTCTAGACTGGGACTCCAGGATGGATTCCCAGTCCTCTGCAGATCCGACCCACTGGGCAGGTTAGAATGAAGATGGGAAGAGCTCACCCACAGGAACCACAAGGGCATTCAACACTCTTGAGCACATTTTCTCTGATTCTTGAAAATCAGAGCAAGGCTGGCTCCTCACTTTCCCATATTAAAAGCAGATCACTTTTATTGACCTCACCATTCTCTCCGATTTAAAGGGGCAAGATTTGATAATCCTGGAATGTTTAAAAACTTTTTGCTAGACAGATTATTCTGATCAGTGCAAAACTATCTTTTATCTATTGTATATTTTAAGCTATAATTTATTTAGCCTATGAACTCCCAAGAATACAGTAGCATATTTTCCCATTTTCAAGGAGAAAGAAAAAGAAGATAATTGGCTACAAACAAAAATCACCAATACACAGTCT
Organism: Ailurus styani; assembly: GCA_002007465.1. Lineage (NCBI taxonomy): Eukaryota > Metazoa > Chordata > Mammalia > Carnivora > Ailuridae > Ailurus > Ailurus styani. The sequence continues at coordinate 1,658,540 of LNAC01000212.1, forward strand.
GACATGACTATATTTCCTAATTCCAACCAGGTTTGGATAACCATCAATAGAACTTTTAAATATGTTCTTTTGATTTTATTGTATCTCTGCTAAGCCAATAGTATTCACAATTCACTTCATGCTCCAGAATGTGCAAAATTGTTCAGTAGAATGCTATCTAAAAAGGGACAGACTCTTAACAGTTCAGGGTTTTAAAGGACTTCGAGTTCAACATTTATTCAGGGGATGGGGTAGAGTCAGCAGAGAAAAATGGATAGATAGTTTGAGTTTATAGAATTTATGTAAATGAGAATTTTTATTCTGCTTGATAGTGAGCAAAATTTACATGATTTTTCTAATCTTCATTGATTATCTTAGTGCAAACTATATACAATCCATTCTCTTAAAAGCCTGGTTAACCCATTTTGCTGATGAGGAAACGGACACTCAGAGAATATAAGTAACATATTCAAGTTCATGCAGCTAGTTGTGTCATAACTAGTATGTAATTCAATATCCAGCATTTATTGAAAATAGGGTTTATTTTGTTATTTGTGCTGATAACATATAGATACATAATTTTTATTATTAAATTTTATAATTTCATTACATTCTCAATATACCCAAGGTCTTGAGTCACTAGCCAAGTTTCAAAGAATTTCCCCAAGTTTAAATATAGTAGCAAATTTTCTTCTACCCTGCAGTCAAAAAATAGCACTTTTTTTTTTCAATCAAAGGAGTATGGCTGCCACTCTGACAAAACTCAAACAACTTACTCCCTATAGCCTCAAAGGACTAATTACACTGTTTATTTTTAATAAAGTTGGGTCAAAGCTGTTCCCTTTGGGGATTCCAAAACAAGTTCAAAGCAAGTTAAAGTAAATGTTAATCGATTAGGTATGGAAAGAATTAATCATGCCAAGTTATAGGAACTTCTCTTTCAACACTACAGAGGGGTTTTACCTGGTATCATCCAGGTGAAGCAATCAGGTTTTGATACAGGAAGACTTCCGTGTGCTCCATTGACCATGAACAGGAGCCCTATAGGTGCTCTTCCTTCACCTTCTTCAAAGTGGCCAGGGGAAGAAGCCTAAGAAGTACAGTATTGGAACAGGTACAAGCCAATTTATATGAGCCTCCTATGTCAGGCAACTTGGTGTACTCAAAATCTATTCTCACTCTGACTTAGAAAGGAACTTATTGGAATCAAGTCTTGTGTATACAAATCTTAAGGCTTATAGTTTTGCAGTACAAAATATATGGTATATTTCATTGCACACAGTAATACAATTTCTGTTTATCGGAAGGAAGGAGAGCCTCCCATTCCTACCTTTGGCTGTTGAGTTCTGCACACGTAGGCCAATACTTGAGCCAGTAAAGTACAGTACTGCACTATGGGAAGCTCTGATGTTTATGTTTTGAACACCCAGATAATGAGACTAACAACTTCCTCTTTTATTAGGGCCTCAGATACCACCAGCTTTTGGAAAACTTTGTCCTTATTCTTGTCACTGAAGTTTCATGTGAAATTCCAGTTTTTCATGTAGAGAAGTATCTGGGAACCTACTGTATTTGGGAGAGCACTAGGCAAAGTACGGTGTCCCAGAGAGTACAAGTTCAGGGAATATTTGCATTCTACAGTTACTATGTTAATCGTTCTATCCTCAGGCCCATAAGAACAGAATTATTTCTCTTAAGAAGTAAGTAACTAGGGGTGCCTGTGTGGCTCAGTGGGTTAAAGCCTCTGCCTTCAGCTCAGGTCATGATCTCAGGGTCCTGGGATGAGCCCCACATCGGGCTCTCTGCTCAGCAGGGAGCATGCTTCCTCCTCTCTCTCTGCCTGCCTCTCTGCCTACTTGTGATCTCTCTCTCTCTCTGTCAAATAAATAAAATCTTAAAAAAAAGAAGTAACTCCAAATAGTCACATTTCTTTTTAAATTAACACATTAATGATTATTTAACAATTACCTAAAAGCAAGAATACCTGTACTAGGTATATAAAGGCCCCACTGGCAGAGATGGAAAGGATTTTAAGACAAAAATTAAACTTCCTCTGTCTCAAGGGCCAGTTTAGGCTCCTAGGAGCCTTTAAGTCCATTGGGTTTGAATCATTCTTCCTCCAACAGGTCTTGCTATCTTTAAAAAGGAGTACACTTACATAATAATTATAAGTGTATTTTGAACAGTAGTTTGATAATTTAAAAAGTACAATCTTTATAGTCTCATTTTTCCTATCAAAAAACTCAAAAGTTTTGGTATTTGGGGTTATTTTAAACCTGAGAGACTCATATCCTTTCTTGAACTGCAACAATTCCTGCTTAAATGCTGTTAAATGTTATGAACCTTATAAAGTATTCCATGCTGCCCCCAAACAAAATTTGTTCCTTTCTCTGCCTCCACATGACTTTGATTTTACCGTTATCACAGCCTTAAATGAATTCTAATGGAATTTATAAATTTGCAATCACAGTATCTAATTCTCACTACACTATGGCTCCTCAGCAATCTATGCTACTTTGTATCTCCAGTACTTGGTAGGATACCTGGCATAAGGTGTTCGAGATTGTATCTGATCTCATATGTACAGGGGTACTTAGAGAGCCCAGCCCTGAAAGGAATACTCCAGGCATATTCGCAGGCACAATGGGGCATGAGCCAGCCATTTGGAATGTTGTGAGAATTAGAACCCTGGATTTATTTGCTCTCTGGGTCACCTGTAAAGTTCACTCTACCACCACATTACAAAGTTGGTGACAGTTCTAGTTTAGAAAACTAGGCCTCCCATTTCTAGGCTTTTCTATTTCCGACCTACAACTTAACGTCTTCTTATACTTCAGCCCTTTCTCCTAATCACACTCAAACCACCCAACTCTCTTCTTTCTCTCTAAATCCAGTAGTTCTCAAACTTTAAACTAAATAGGAATAACCCAGAGAAATTATTAAAAATCTGTATTCCTGGGCCCTCACCCCAAGGATGACTGCATTTTTACAGGTAGAGTCTAGAAATCAGCATTTTTAATTGACAAACTAGATGATTCTGGTACAGGTTTTCCATGCTCTTAAGAAATAATTCAATAAACCCAGATTCATCCTTAATTAATAAGTTATAAAATGTATTCAAACCTCAAGATGCCGGGAGTATACCTAAAGAGGAAAAAAGAGAAACAAGCTAAGCAAATGTGCAGTCAGTAGAATGAGGATTTGGCTAAGGGAAGGAAAAGAAAAGTTCTGAATGGAGCGTAAGGAGCTGGAAGACTAAACAGACACATGGACATACATCCTAGAAACTGGAAATTTGCAAGACCAAATGGTCCACTTGGATGAAAGGATTAAGAAAGGGTCTTGGGGTGCCTGGGTGGCTCAGTCAGTTGGGCATCTGACTCTTGATTTCCGCTCAGGTCATGATCTTGGGATCATGAGATCAAACCCCAAGGTGGGCTTTGTGCTGAGTGTGAATCCTGCTTAAGATTCTCTCTCTCCCTCTGCCCCTACCACCACCCCCAGCTAGTGTCGTCTCTCTCTAAAAAAAGAAAAAAGAGAAAGGGTCTCATACCAAAGGTTTATGGTAAGTCCTGGCAAGGACTTAACTTTCAGAAGGGAGATGGGAGGGTTTTGATGATTCCAACCAGATTTAGGATATGTATAATGCCATGAAGGAGTACTTATTGGAAATGATAAAGTAGGTAAGTACCTGTATGTGATTCTAGGTCTATAAGCAACCCAAGCAGAATGCTCCACTTTCTACATGATATAAATCCAGCATATCCTGTGATAGAACTTGCAAGACAAGGACAAGTTTCTGTGATGTACTCTGGCTAAGGGAGAGGGTGGTGACGGGGGACAGAAAACCTACCTATCATGGCTCTGTAGGAGGAGCTGAAAGCCTCCAAGATAAGGCTCAGTCTAGCACACATTCTGAGGGATATTTTTATCTCTTCAGGATCAAAGCTTTAAACTACAGTAACTCATTTCTATATGCAGAATTCCTATCATTAGCCCACAAATGAAGCAAGATAACTGGAAGTTGACATTGGGTCAAATGTACAGTCACGAACTCTCTCTCACCTAAGATATTATGGCTGAGCATTTCCAATGCAGGCTCCAAAGTCAGATTTTCTAAAATTCTAATCCCTAACTCTTCTACTCACTAGATAGGGTTCCTTAATTTCTATCCAATTCCCTTGCCTGTAGAATAGAACTAATACCTAGCTTGTGCAGTTGCTGAGAGATTTCACAATGAAAGGAATGGAAAGCTCCTTTCCTGACACATCGTAGCTACTCAGTGAACGCTAGCCGTCATTATTATGAGGCATTATTTCATTGCAGGCATTCCAAATCAATGTCCTTTTTCCCTCTGGCAGGTTCAGGTTTCAAGTAAAAATAGCCGTGGTCTGACATCAGGGCTGGATCATCTAAAATGTTCATCTTAGCTCTGCCTGAGATTTTGTAAACCTGCTCTCCTGCAGTTTGTTCAGCAGAAAAGTGAACAACAATGGAAGTTATCTTATTTTTGTAAAGTAAGTCATGGTGCAGACAGAGTGGGAAATATGTGTACGTGTGTGTCCCTCACGGCTCTAATTCCCTCCATTGATTCGCACTCTGTCGATTAGTATTTTTAGTGCAAAGTGCATGGAACAAGAAATCATTTCCCCCCAATAACAATTTAATAATTTCTAACTATGACTTTATGCAAGACTTCTTAGACATGAAGTAGGCCAACCAACATTATTTGGAGGTTCAAAATGACAAAAAAAAAATTTTTAAGATTTTATTTATTTATTTGTGAGAGAGAGGGGGAGAGAAAGAGAACACGAGCAAGGGGAGGGGCAGAGGGAGAAGCAGACTCCCCAGTGTGTGCAGAGCCTGACAAGGGCTCGATCCCAAGACCCTGAGATCATGACCCCAGCCGAAGTTAGACACTTAACCAACTGAGCCACCCAGGCGCCCCCCAAGTGACAAAATTTTAAGCACATATACATAGGAGTTATATTCTGATTATGTGGAATAAAAAGATAGCCAGCCAACTGGCAATTACTCAGAAACTAGCAAGTAGTCAGAAGACTGTCAGTGGACTACTGTACAAGAGACTTTAGTGTATATTTTATAATAGTAGATAAAAGCTAATATTAAACATTTGACGGCTAGGTCCAAAAAAAAAATTGACGGCTAGGCTTTATAAGTTATTTTTATTTTTATTAATTTATTTTTAAAGATTTTATTTGACAGAGAGAGACACAGCAAGAGAGGGAACACAAGCAGCAGGAGTGGGAGAGGGAGAAGCAGGCTTTCCCACTGAGCAGGGAGCCCGATTCGGGGCTCAATCCCAGGACTCGGGGATCATGACCTGAGAAGACGCTTAACGAGTGAGCCACGCTATTTTTAAACACAGTATTTACCTGATACTTAGGAAAAAGCCACAGTTATCATATTTCCCTTATCTAAAATGATATGACGTCCTGAAATAGTGCTCTAGCTTCCTTCTCTGGATTTTATTGAGGTATTTCCTTGATTTTGGAGATAGAGAGTCTAGGCTAATAGAATAAAGCTTTATTATTAGCTAGCTACTTAATTCTAGGATTTATTCCTTACTGACATAACCAGAACTTAGCCTGAGTGTCTCTTTCTTTCAGCCTTGGAACCAAGATTCTCTGCTGGTTTTTCTTAAGGCTTCTTCGGACCGAATTGAGAAAATACTTGTGCTACCCATCTTTAACACTGGAAATCTGGAGTAATAGAGGATCCTGGATTAAACTTCGCCAAAGTTCTGAATACTTCATTCTTCATCAATTAAATAAAGTAACTTGATGGTAACTTGCATTCTTTCTGTCTCAGAATGCATTTTCAGGCAATGAAATTGACAGGCAAGATTTATGAAATTCTGAGTATTTGGTGCTGAATGTGAGAAAAGGATCCTAGAACCAAGAGCTCTACTGAAAACCAACCCTCCCAAACTTATGGGTAAATTTCACAAGATGCCAAAAGTTCCAAGGACAAGATGAAGATATAGCCAAATGAAGGCAATCGTTGAAAAGGCAAACTGATACAGCCTATCTCCTTTGGTGAGTTTCCCTCTCCCTCCGCATCTCATGCCTCGAACATGCTGGGAGAGCTGAGGATGAGGGGAGGCTAGTCAATGTTACACCAGGAAGAGGGGTTTCCTATAACCCACAGAAGGAAGTCTTGCTAAAAACAACAACAACAACAAATAACCAAACAGGACAGGGGCTCTGCACGGTTTCATTCCCTGTGACTCTACGGCTGATTAAGGAAAATAAAATCTCTAAAGATATTGAAAGCCCTGATTTTCATTGTTATTTTATCTTAAGCCGGGACACAGAAGGATCACAAACACTGAGTTTTATTTTATTTATTTATAATCAGTCATCTTTTATTTATTTATAAGATGAGGGGGACGCCTGGGTGGCTCAGTTGGTTAAGCATCTGCCTTCGGCTCAGATCATGATCCCAGGGTCCTGGGACTGAGTCCCACATCGGGCTCCTTGCTTAGTGGGGAGTCTGCTTCTCCCTCTGCCTGCCACTCCCCCTGCTTGTGCTCTCTCTCTGTCTCTCCCCCTCTCTCTGACAAATAAATAAAATCTTAAAAAAAAAAAGATGAGAACAGTTTAAGAGCCACTGTGAGAGGAAATACTGCATCCAAATTTCCTGGTACATAATTAGTGTTCGATATCATCCATGTTATTAGTGGTATACGGCTTGCTATCATAATTTGCTTCTCTTTCTGTAAGTCACCTTTAAGCAGAAAGATGAATATATTCTCAGAGTGTAAGGAAGTGCTAGGTGCTCATTATTTTATTGATTAATTACATGATGATTTCTGACTATAGATCCAGTTATGAAGTTCCATTTCATTTCTCCTCCAGGTCACCGGAGATGAGTCCTGAAAACTGGACTCGGGTGACAGGGTTTGTCCTTCTGGGTTTCCCGAGAAGCCACATCCTGCAGTCCCTGTTGTTCCTGGGGTTGATGGTGACCTACACTGTAACGGTCACAGGCAACCTGCTCATTATTGGGCTCAGCTGGACCAGCCGACACCTGCACACACAGATGTACTTCTTCCTGAGGAACCTGTCCTTCCTGGAGCTGTTGCTCGTGTCTGTTGTGGTTCCCAAGATGCTCGTCATCGTTCTCACAGGGGACCACTCCATCTCATTTGCCAGCTGCATCCTCCAGTCCTACCTCTACTTCCTCCTAGGCACCACCGACTTCTTCCTCTTAGCTGTCATGTCTCTGGACCGTTACTTGGCAATCTGCCGACCGCTCCACTACGAGACTCTGATGAGTGGTCGCGTCTGTTCCCAGCTCATCCTGGCCTCCTGGCTAGCTGGATTCCTCTGGGTCCTTTGTCCCACCATCCTCATGGCCAACCTACCTTTCTGTGGCCCTAACGGTATTGACCACTTCTTCTGTGACAGCTGGCCTTTGTTGAGGCTCTCTTGTGGAGACACCCGCCACCTGGAGCTGGTGGCTTTCGTGCTCTCCACGGCTGTGTTACTGGGCTCGCTGGCACTGACCTCGGTTTCCTACGCCTGCATTCTTGCCACTGTCTCCAGGGCCCCCGCAGCGGCAGAACGAAAGAAGGCATTCTCCACTTGTGCCTCCCATCTGACCGTGGTCATCATCGTCTACGGCAGCTCCATTTTTCTCTACATCCGTATGTCAGACGCTCAGTCCACGCTGCTCAACAAAGGTGCCGCAGTCCTGAGCTGTATCATCACACCCCTCCTGAACCCATTCATCTTCAGTCTCCGCAATGAGAAGGTGAAGCAGGCGCTGAGCTATGTGCTGAGGTGGCACAGAACCATGGCTGCAAGAGACTATGAGGGTCACAAGTAATAGGAAGTATTAGATGAGATTAAAAATGTATGCAATTTTAAAAAATGTATTTGAAGTTCAAGTCACTTGAGCAGCACCCTACACTTTTCTCAGACAATTAAAAAATAGTCTCCATGTGGGGCTCCTGGGCAGCTCAGTCAGTTACGCATCTAACTCTTGGTTTCGGCACAGGTCATGATCTCAGGGTGGTAGGGTTGAGCCCCAGGTCAGGGTCTGCACGGAGTCTGCCCGGGATCCTCTCTCCCTCTGACCCTCCTGCACATGTGTGCACACTCTCTCTCTAAAATAAATAAAATCTTAAAAAAAAAAAAAAAAGTCGCCATAAATATACAATGCAAAACAGGGAGTAGCCTTCATTTTCATCTCCCTCCTATCTTCCTGATGCCTCTCCCGCTCCCCACCCCCCGCCCGGAGAAGGCTGATCCAATTGGTCAAGTTTCAGAATTCTAGTTAGGACACATGTCCCCTGGGGCAAGTAAGCATGTGGCCTTCATGTAGGGAGACTGCTCCTCTTCTTCCTTAGGTGTGTGTTCAGGCACACTGACCCCTGCTTCGGGATTCTGTATGATGAAGCCAATCGGGGGACGCTGAAGCATGGAGATTCAGATCAGGAGCTTGGAGGGGAGTAAGAGACCTTTTGCAGCCTTCCATCCAGACCGAGTATTACGAACAAGTTTAACCAGAACCTGGATACAGAAAATTACATCTTGACTGTGGTAATAAATGGGTCTTTCACTTGTTTTTGCTCTTTATGTGACTAGCAGCTCCTATAGGAATCACATAAAGGAGGAATGCTCTGACCAACAATACTTTAGCTATCCCAAATTCCCAAGTCTTAATACAAGGACAATCATTCCATCATTCCTTTAAGAAATATTATTAAATACCTAGTATGTTTAAGGCACTGAGCTAGGCAGGGATCAGAGGAGGGTGATATCTTGGGACAACAGAGACGTGTAGGGCACAGATTTTAAAGAGACACATGCCCCAGTGGTCGTGCAAGTTCAGGGTTAGGCCATGTGCAAACCTGGGAGTGAATGCCTCCTCGATTCTGTACCCAAGGCTGCTCTGCTCTGGAATCCAGGGTCTGGAGCTAGACCTTCAGTATATGGTAGTAAACAAAGTAGACATCGCTCTCACTTTTACAGGCTTTATAGTATACTGGGGATGGCTGGCAAAAACAAAAAAACAAAAAACCCAAACAAACAAACAAGAAGGGCGCCTGGGTGGCTCAGAGGGTTAAAGCCTCTGCCTTCAGCTCAGGTCATGATCTCAGGGTCCTGGGATCGAGGCCCGCATCGGGCTCACTGCTCAGTGGGGAGCCTGCTTCCTCCTCTCTCTTCTCTCTGCCTGCCTCTCTGCCTACTTGTGATCTTTCTCTCTGTGTCAAATAAATAAATAAAATCTTTAAAAAAAAAATAAAAATAAAATAAAAATAAAAAAAANAACAAACAAACAAGAAAACCTAAATACACACCTTAGTGTGTAGTTACAATTGGTGATCAATGCTTTTGAGAAAAGGGTTGAGTTTTGTTAAAGGGGCTAATAACGAAAAATAATCTGGATGAAATTTGGAGCACACTTCTGAGGAGAGGAGCTTTAAACTGTGGCCTCAGGCTGCGCAGCAGTTATCCAGGCAAACAGTAGGGGAGGAACATTCCAGAGAGAGCGAGTAGTGTTGGCCAGGACCCGGAGTAAGACAAGAGGGACTAAGAGAAACAAATGTACAAGACGGCTGGAAGCAGAGAGGTCAGTTCAGATAGGACCTTACCCATAAGGTCTACGTGGATCTTTTCTTCCTTTGTAAAGGCAATGTAAAGCCTTTGAAGGGTTTTTTGTTTGTTTGTTTGTTTGTTTTTATTTGACACAGAGAGAGAGATCAGATCACAAGTAGGCAGAGAGGCAGGAGGAGAGAGAGGAGGAAGCAGGCTTCCCGCTGAGCAGGGGGCCTGATGCGGGGCTCGATGCGGGGCTCGATGCGGGGCTCGATCCCAGGACCCGAGATCATGACCTGAGCCGAAGGCAGAGGCTTTAACCCACTGAGCCACCCAGGCGCCCACCTTTGAAGGATTTTAAGCAAGGAAGTAATCAAATCGTATTTTGAAAAAATGAATCAGCAGTTATGGGGACAACTGGTTAGAGGGAGACAAGTGGGTTTTAGAGGATCAAGTAGGAAGCTATCACATGGTCTAGATGGACTGGCTCTGACTTTACAATTGGCACCGGAGACTGAGAAAAATGGACAATACATAGTTTGGAAACAGACTTAGTAAGATAAACACTTTACCTGCCCACAGAGATCTCACAGCCTATGAAAGAGTCAGGCTGGTAAAGTGACTAAGTTGGAAAGAGGGGAAGAGCAGAATCCTAAGGGAGACTGAGGTATTTTCTGAAGAGAATGACTCCCTACTTAAGGAGGACTGTGTGCATTTTTATGCATAGAAGTAAGTGTACTAGACCTGCCTACATTTTTAGCTCTTTTCCCCTACTATCCAGCAAGATGACACTTATAAGGAAAATCATTTTGGTTATTGAAAAATAAAGAAACTGCATTTTATTTGCACCCATATGTCCTCTTCAGTGTATTTGTGCATATGATTTGCATAAATCAAGATTTGCCCCTGCTACAAGTCCAAAGTATAGTGGCAGTTAGTTTAATGTTACTAAACCAAACTGCATGGAAAGAGAACTCTGACTTGAGCCTTCTGATTCCAAAATTATCTTTCCATTAAACGATATTCTTTTCAAGTAGCTTATGTGTTTGCTCTATGCTGTCCTATCTCCTCTTCCAACCTTCCAAGTCCTTATTCCCTAGACCTGTGCCTTTCCATTTTCAAGTTTGACCCACGCTCTAGCCCCTGTGTACTAGACATTCCCTCTTAGCCGGCCATCACTGTGAAAAGGAACTTCACTTATACTAATTTACTTACTAAGATGTAAGTGATGGGTGATGACTTAATGCTAAGATTCCAAAGACGTTTGTTAAATATCACCCTTTTCCCATCTCACATCCAGGGTAGATATCACCAACTGATTAACATTCAACATAAATAAACAAAACCTTGCTTTGTTTTATTTTAAAACTGATTCTCAGGTATGGGAGTGAAGATAAAAAGGTGCAGGTCCTATGGTAAAGGTAAGAAGTCAAATGGTTGGGTGATGGACACTGGGGAGGGTATGTGCTATGGTGAGTCCTGTGAATTGCGTAAGACTGGTGAATCACAGACCTATACCCCTGAAACAAATAATACATTATATGTTAATGAAAAATAAATTTTTAAAAAGTTTAAAAAAAGAAGAAGCCAAATGGTTAACTTGGTGGTAGGAGACGCAGGAATATGGACCAGGGAGTTAGATGTGAGGGGGAAGAGAGAGACAATATAAGAAAAGACCATGACTGTTTCTCCATTGCCTCTTAAATTGCAATAGAGCTTCTAGGTGTACTCATGTATTATCTTGTACCACTCCTTGTTTAGGGACTGGAGGATAATCTACCTTTCCGCCTTATAACCCAATGCTGCATTTTTCACTGGGTTCAGTTGTCAGCAAATGATCTTTTGCTCTGTGTCCCCACATTCCCAAATCCAGTCTGTTTCACTCTCCCAACTACAATAGACCAAGACCAAGTTAGAATATTTTATCTTGACCCATGATGCCAATTTAACTGGCACAAACTCACAAAGACATGGTGACCCTTAATAGCTACAAAGAGTTTTAGATATTATCCAGAACTTGGGTTGCAACATTAAACAGACCTGGGTTAGATTCCAGAAACAAGCTCTACAGACTCAAATAAAATTATTCAATGTCTCTCAGCTGCCACAGATTCATCTGTAAAATGAAGATAATACCTACCTCGTAAGAATGTAGAGAGAATTAAAATAAATAGCAAACATAAATCACTTGATACAATGCCTGCCACACAGTAAGCTCTTATTTAAATCATGATGATGGTGAATACCTTGAGAAAGTAAGGGCACCTGGGTGGCTCAATGGGTTAAAGCCTCTGCTTTCGGCTCAGGTCATGATCTCAGCGTGCATTGGGCTCTCTGCTCAGCAGGGAGCCTGCTTCCTCCTCTCCCTGTCTCTCTGCCTGCCTCTCTGCCTACTTGTAATCTCTCTCTCTGTGTCAAATAAATAAATAAATAAATCTTAAAAAAAAAAAAGAAAGAAAGTAAGAGGAGCAAGTAATTTTCCCAAGACAATTTCCTTTCTCTTCATTGACATTGAATTCAGTCAGCCTTCCCAAATCAGAACTCAGTATCCCACATTTACATGAACCTCCAGATCCTTCCTGTCTCCAGGAAGTTTATGTTTTGAACTCATCTCATATATTTTGTGTCCTAGAAGAAACATCAGAAGAGAAACACCAGATGTGCCATCTCCATATACCATCTCCAATACCATCACATGGGCAAGTCCCAAGGAGCCAAATACCATTTCCGCACAGCACCTGAGACTTTTCTCTAGGAGGCACTTGGGAGAAGTTCTAGGGTACTCAATCCATTTTCTAACTGTGTTAAAAGTTCAAGTCCCCAGAACTTGACTTAGGTTGAGAGCAATAGAGAAGCAAGTAGGAGAACAAGTAATTGAGTGGACTTGTAGTTTTAGCTGCTCTGGATGTCTTCTCGAGCACGTTCCCACACTGAAGCAGCCCTCAGATTCTCAGGCTCTGCCCCTGCTAGTGCTCCAGGGGACCCAGAAGGTCCTTTTGCCTCCTCCACAGCTTTTTCATGGCCATGATCACTTCCTTATTTCTCAGGGTGTAGATAGCAGGATTCAGCATGGGAGTGACCACTGTGTACAGCACAGAGACCACCTTGTCCATAGGGAATGTTCGAAATGGCCTTGCATAGATGTAGACACAAGGCACAAAGATTAAGGTCACTACAGCAATATGGGAGGCACAGGTAGATAGGGCTTTGCTGCGGCCTTCCCATGAGTGGCCTCGGAGAATGAATAACAGTGCCGTGTAGGATCCCAGGAGCACCAGAAAACACATCAAAGTCACCAGGCCATTATTAGACACCATCAGAAGCTCTAAGACAAAGGTATCTGTGCAGGCCAATTTGATCAGCTGAGGCACATCGCAGTAAAAGTTGTCCAGCTTGTCAGGCCCACAGAATGGCAGCTGGATAGTCAGTCCAACCTGTACAATGGAGTGGATGAAGCCCCCCACCCAGGAGGCTACCATGAGGAGCCCACAGACGGTCCTGTTCATAATAAGCGTGTAGCGCAAGGGCTGTGAGATGGCAACATAGCGGTCATACGCCATCACAGTCAGCAGGAAGATCTTGATGCCACCAATGAAGTGGAAGAAGAAGAGTTGAGTCAGGCAGCTGCCAAAGGAAATGATGGGGTTGCCTGAGAGCAAGTCGACCAGCATCCTAGGTGCCGTGATGGTAGAGTAGCAAAAGTCTAGGAAAGAAAGATTGCCTAAGAGAAAGTACATGGTTGTGTGGAGGCGTGGGTCAGAGGTCACTATGGCCACAATAAGGAGATTTCCCGTTACAGTCAGAAGATACACAACAGAAAAGACAATGAAGAAGAGAAACCGGAGCTCCCACACCTGAGAGAGCCCCAGGAGGACAAAGTCCGTCACCTGGGAATGATTTGCTGGATTCATCTGCTTGGTATGACCTGGTAAGTGAACCTGCTGAGGAAAATGGACATATTCATCATGGGATCCACAGGCTTCTCTGCAATAATTTCCCCTGCCCTCTCTGGGAAATTCTCCCCTGTCTCATTTACTAGCTGATGAATGTTGTAAGCGGTGCTTTGGGAAACCAAGCATTTGAACATTATATATTGTGTAGTCAAACTCCAGAAGCCTAAAACTCGGGGTAACACTGATACTGTTTATAGCTGATGAAAATCAAAAATACTCAGCCCTCAAAACTTGAGAAGTGATACACAGAGAAGTGAATTCTCACCTCTCCCAGTAGCCAGCCTTATAAACAAGAACAGTCTTCCAAAATTCTCTGAGTCTCACTTCCCTCCTCCATGACGTACCTTAGCCGAAAGGCCTACAAGGCCTCCCGTAGTCTAAGATTTTATAGCTATAGGGGCCTTTACCGAGAAAGCCTAAAAAATTCCCATAGTGTTTTTCTAAAGTTAGATAGAAAAATATGTGGAAGAAGGAGCTTCCTATCCAGCAGGTCTGGGAAACCCAGAGAAAACTATATTCCCCAGGGAAATAGACCAAAGGGCAAACAGAATGTTGAACTACCCCTGAAAAGTTTGTGTATTACTGTTAANGAAAAGTTTGTGTATCACTGTTAATTTGGGGGACATCATCCAAAGAATAATTTCTTATTCATATGAGAAGCAGCAAGAGAAGGCCATAAATGTTAACCGAAGGTAAAGAAAAAAATCACTCTCTAAATGCAAAGCTACCTCAACATCTGAAAACCTTAAAAATNTACTGTTAATTTGGGGGACATCATCCAAAGAATAATTTCTTATTCATATGAGAAGCAGCAAGAGAAGGCCGTAAATATTAACTGATGGTAAAGAAAAAAATCACTATCTAAATGCAAAGCTACCTCAACATCTGAAAACCTTAAAAATAAAAAGTGTTTTTATTTTTTTAATAAAGATTTTTTTTTCTTTTTTTGACGGAGAGAGATTACCAGTAGGCAGAGAGGCAGGCAGAGGGAGAGGGGGAAGCAGGCTCCCTGCTGNGGGAGCCTGCTTCCTCCTCTCTCCTCTCTCTCTGCCTGCCTCTCTGCCTACTTGTGATCTCTCTGTCTGTGTCAAATGAATAAATAAAAAATCTATAAAAAATAAAATAAAAAATAAAAAGAGTGTTTTTATTTTTTTAATAAAGATTTTTTTTTTCTTTTTTTGACGGAGAGAGATTACCAGTAGGCAGAGAGGCAGGCAGAGGGAGAGGGGGAAGCAGGCTCCCTGCTGAGCAGAAAGCCAGATGCATAGGTGAAGACTTTCTGACACCTGCCCACACCTCCAGTTTTGTCATTTTATACAAGCCCCTTCACACATACACTACGCTGCAGCATTCTGAGCTACTTGAAGTTCTTTGAATTTGCCATGCTCACCCCAGGCTTCCTTGATTTTCTTTATTAATCTCTACATACTTATTTTATCTTAATTTTAATGAAATGTTTCAAATACACAAAGTTGGTGCAACATGAAGTCACAGATCTAGGGAGGTCACAGCACACCAAACAGAATAGCAAAAATAATAAAATAAAATAAAATAAAATAAAATAAAATAAAATAAAATAAAATAAAATAAAATAAAATAAAATAAAAACTATACCTACGTATGATGTAGGAAGGATGTCAAGATTCTGCACAGACAACCAAGAAAGAATTGAGACGTCGTTGGTGCATAAAGGTGGTTTTATTAAAGCACGGGGACAGGACCTATGGACAGAAAGAGCCGCGCTGGGGTCATGAGGAGTGGACCATTATATACTTTCAAGTCAGGTGGAGATTAGGGATAGCTTAAGTCTCTAAGGAATTCTGGAAGCAAGGTTTCCAGAACCTTGAGGGGCTAGCTTTTGTTGAGAGAAGGTCATTTATAACCATCTAATAAAACCTTAGTCATGAGACTCTTCAGATGTGTACCGGCAGGTCATATGCTTGCAGGATGACTGCCAACATTTATCTTGGGAGGGTCAGAGATAAAGAAGTTTCCATTGGAATTTTATATGTTACGGTAGACTTACAAGATCCTGGGGGTCTGGCTAAGATTGCCTTTTGCCCTTAGGAAAGTATTAACACTGAGGCAGTTGAGTCCCTAGAGGAATGTCACTCTGTCTGTTTCAAGGACTTGTCAGTGGGCTCTGGTAGTAAGGAAATTGTTCTTTTGCCTTTGTTTCCCACATCAAGTATATCATAGTCAATAACAGAAAACCAAAGTCAAGGAGAAAAATCTTGATAGAAGTCGGAGGGGAAAAATTTCTCAACGAAAGAGGAACAAAAATGAGAATTAGAGGGAAAGCCTTGTCAGAAACCAAGAAAGCAGGAAATAAGAGGACCGATGGATACATTTAAACAAGTGTTCAAAGAGAGAAAAAAAGCACCAGCTTAGAATTCTAAATCCAACAAAATTGTCCTTTAATCATGAAAGAGAAATAAAAACTTTCTCAGGCAAATACCAGCTGAAAGAATTCATCACTAGCAAACCTGCCCAGGCAAAAATGTTAAAAAAAAAAAAAAAGAAAAGAAAAGAAAAAAAATTCTTTACAGAGAAAGAAAATGATGTCGATCAGAAACTTGCGTAGACATAAAAAAAGGAAGAGTGTTGGAGAAAGAATAAATGAAGATAACTCTAAAAATGTTTCTTATTCCTAAAAGAAAAATAACAATGTATTGGGTTATGGATAAGTAAACAGAGTTATGAGCAAGTAAATGGAATGACAGCAATGTCATAAGGGGTGGGAGTATATTCATTTGCCAAGGCTGCGAGACAAAGCACCCCAAATTAAGTGGCCTAAGCAGCAAAAATGTATCATCTCAGTTCTGGACAGTAAAGGTTCAAGATCAAGGTGTTGGCAGGACTGGTTCATTCTGAGAGATGTGAGGCTGTTTCCTGCTTCTCATCACCTCACTCCTGGTGGTTTGCTGGCAATCTGCGGCATTTCTTAGCTTCTCGAAGCGTCCTCCACGTCTCTGCCTTCATCTTTATACTCCATTCTCTGCAAGCGTGTGCTTCAGACATTCCCTTTTCTAAGGACACCAATCAAATGGCACTAAAGCCAACCCTAAAGACCTCCTTTTAGCTTGATGACCTCTGTAAACAAGCCCGCTTAAAATACAGTCACATTCTGAGACGCTGGGGGTTAGAACTTTAACAGATGAATTTGGGAGGGAGTGAGGAGTACAGAATTCAGTCCTTACAGGCATAGGACAAAGGCAAAAGAAATGTAGATAAAATTAAATTTCCGTATGACTTGCAGCCCCCTGATAAATTCCAGAGACTTGCAGAGTGTGATATTCACAAGCAATTCAGGGCTATCTTAATGTTAATGCCTTGCTAGAGGCAAAAACAACCCTAGATGGACAATAGCCAGATTTCCAGGATCCTGCAAGTCTTCTTTAACATATGAAAATCCCTTTAGAGACTTCCTTTATCTCTACCCACCCCAGAACCTAGAGGTATGTAATCAATCACTCCTCACATTCACAGTGCAGCAATTTCAGCTCACTGGTCAGACCACCTTTTTGCATTGCAAATGTCTCAGGAATTCTTCCTTGACCTTTTGCTCCATGGCTTCCCAGCACTCTCACCTACAGATGGAACACAACCTCAGCCAACATCCCAGCAAGCTATTGTGTAGATATCAATAAGCTGATTCCAAAATTTATATGAAAAGCAAAAAGCCTAGAACAGCCAACACAATGTTGAAGAAAAACAATGCTGGGTAACTCACACTAACTGATCTCAATATTTACTGGGATGTCATAAAGTTACCATAATCAAGGCAGAGAAAAATAGAAACGTAAATCAATGGACTATGACAGTCCCGAAAAAAAAAAAAAAACATACAGGCAACTGAAATTTGACAAAGAAGCAAAGGAAATTCAGTGTTGTCTTTGCAACAAATAATTGTACATAGATTTTATATATTTCATGAAAATTAACTCAAAATGGAACATAAACCTAAATGTAAAATTTAAGCTATAATATTTCTACAGAAAAAGAAGGAAATTTACATAAAGTTGGGGTTTCATGACCCCAAATTGTTGCGTGTTTGCACATGCAACAGTGAAAGCGTAATCCATAAAAGAAAAAAATGATAAATTGGACTTTCTTAAAATTAAATATTTCTGCTGTGCAAAAGACACCATGGAGAAAATCAGCAGACAGCCCAGTGTGGGGCTGGATCCCAAAACCCTGAGATCATGACCCGAGCCTAAGGCAGATGCTTAACCAACTGAGCCACCCAGGCGCCCCACTATAGAGAATTTGAATGACACAGCTAACCAGCTTAAACTAATAAATTTTTAAAGCAGTGTACTCCCCAAAACAGAAAGTGATATTCTTTTCAAATACCTATGTGGTTTTCCCCCAAATTGTCCATGTATTATGTCACAGAAAAAAATTCAATGAATTCTTAATGACAGAATTTATGCTATATTATTAGAAATTAGTAGTGAAAAAGTAGATAAACAAATCATCCACTAAGAAATTTAAAAATATCTTGTAACTAGGGCGCCTGGGTGGCTCAGTTGTTAAGCATCTGCCTTCGGCCCAGGTCTTGATTCCAGGGTCCTGGGATCGAGCCCCGCATCGGGCTCCCTGCTCAGCGGGAAGCCTGCTTCTCCCTCTCCCACTCCCTCTGCCTGTGTTCCCTCTCTCGCTGTGTCTCTCTCTGTCAAATAATTAAATAAAAATCTTAAAAAAAAAATCTTGTAACTAATATATATATGTATATATATATATATATCTTTTAATTAACTCTTTCATTTAAGGATTCAAATGTAAACTTTAAATATATTTAGAAAATGATTGTGAGAGTACTATAAAAAATTTGCAGGCAGTTGGCAAGTAACAAGAAAAAATTAAAACCATAATTTTCTATATTTGAATATTAAAAAAAGAAAATATATGAATTAAAAATCCAACAGAAGACACTATAAAAAGGAAAAATAGAGAATCAAAAAAGTAGAATACCTCTCCCACTCCAGCACCATCCCAAAAGAAAACTATGTGCATAATCAATAAAACCAAAACCTCTCTTTGAGTAAAATAATAACCTAGAAACAAATATATAAGTCCAAAAAGAAAACCCTACTTATACATACACAGCAGTAGGAACTGCCAAATTATGTCTATGTGACATTTATACAAACAAATTTTAAAATCTAGTGAAATAGACAATGTTTTAAGAAAGTATAAATAAACTAACCAATTCCTTCAAGGTGGAAATATGACTGTGTAAATAATTATAAATAAATTGTAAATTAGTCAAAGATTCTTCCTTAAAAGCAAAATATTTTGTAAAGAAGATCTATCAACCATCAAGATATGGATTATTCCTCATGCTACTGTATATCCAGAACCTAAAACAATTTCTGGTGCATAAAAAACCAGGAACTCAATCCATAGTTGTTGAATGAATAAAAGTTCCAGACTGTTAGTGACCACAAAAATAATGACTATCCTTATTGTTTTGATAATGCTAACGTAATCCTATTACCACACTCAGAAAAAACTACCATATAACCAACCAACAAAGAGAAAAGTATAAATTAATCTAAATACAACATTGGTTTAAATTCTAAATATAACAGTAGAAAATTAAATTGAAGAAACAATGGCTCTTGTCTTTCAGAAAAAAATTTTAGAAAAAAAAAGAAAAATAGATTATATTCTCATTTCCAATAAAACCAAATGCTACAAAAATACCTAAAATAAGCCTTATAAGGAATATTTAAGACCCACATGAAAAATAATCTAAAACCTGGCTGATTTATTGACTAACTTTAAACATAGGCCATGTTTGAAAAGATAAGAAGCTACACTATATCTTAAATTTTTAAATATTTCCCCAATAAATTTATAATATTAAATAATTTTAGCCAGAATGTCACCAGAAATTGTTAAGGAATTTGACAGGCTATTTTGAAATTCATCTAAAAAAGAATGTGCCGGAGGCACCTGGGTGGCTCAGTCAGTTGAGCTATGGACTTTATTTCCTCTCCTGCTACAGTCTCAGGTTCGTGAGATCAAGCCCCACCCAGTATAAAACATTTTATTTTTTGTCCTGCCTCCTTTGCTTCCTGCCACTCTCTGCATCTGCCCAAATGAAATTCCTCTACTAACGGCTCCAGCAGATTTCTTACTCAGACTCTTCAAAGACCAATTTTCATTTCTCATCACCTCTGACTTACCGCCTACTTTTCTTTCTTTTTTTTTTTTTTTGATTTCAGGTGCCAGTCTAACTTTCCTCTCTTCCTAAGAGAGCATAGAAAGGTTTTGCCCAACACATCTGCCAAGTGAAATGCAGTTTCTTTTTCTTTTTTTAAGATATTTATTTATTTATTTATTTATTTGAGAGTGAGCACAAGCTTGGTGGGGGGAGTGGCTAATCCTCACTGAGCAGGGAGCCCAATGTGGGTCTAATCCCAGGACCCCCAGATCATGATCTGAGCCGAAGGCAAATGCTTAACTGAACCACCCAGGCGCCCCAAATTCCAGTTTCTTCATGCACAACTTCTTGATCCCAGGAAGCACAGCCTTTCTTGGCTAAATATTCAACCCTATAAACTTAGCTTAAACAGAGTCAGATCAGAGTCAAGGTCAAGTAGAGGCAGTATATTTGAAATGCACCACATCCCCAACTCCAACTGCCTACACAATTCATAACTGCAGTGACTACGAATTCAAGCTGATGCATGAACTACTACCACGTAGTATCTTCCCATAGCTTCTTTCTGGATGAAATCATTACTCAAGCATCTGTCTCCCCTATCAGCCAATAAGACCACAAAGACAGAGATGATGCCTTATTGATCTTCCTAACTCAGGACCCCAGAACCTTAAAGGGGCCTGACACGTAATAGAACATCAACAAGTATTCGTTAAAGGAAGACAAAAAGGCAGGGAGGGAGGGACTGAGGGAGGAAGGGGGAAGGAGGGTCAGAAAGAAGGTACGTAGAGTTTCCGACCGGTGACTGGCCCCTGAGGAAGTATTTTGGGGGTGTTCTCTTCAGCTGACCTCTGACATCACATTACTTATTTGGAAAGTAGGTCTAAATAATAGCACCGTTTTGTATCAGGCAGGCACTGTTTGTTGGACGCGGGATTTACCTTTAGATCCAGGCTGACAGGACTCTTTCCCAGGATCGCTTACCTTCACAGGAGCGAGGCATCCAAGGGGCCAAGGTGAAGTGCCCGTGGGGTCTTTTGCCTGCCCCTCGCTGCCATGGCAAGAGTAAATGGAGACCCAAACAAGTGCCTAAATATTTAAAGTTACACCTCAAGCTACTAAAGTGTTAAATGAAATAGATTCTTGCTCACTTGTCGAAGACACCTTCGTAAGGTCCACAAAGCCAGGTCTGAATTCGGAAGCCTCAGTCACACAGGAGTTCTGCTCTGAAATGTGACAGGATGGGAAGGGGCAACTCCATCCTGCTTGCCTTGTCTTCACCCTGGCTCCATCCTGCCCACGAGGGGCCCTCGCTGTGTGTGTGTGTGTGTGTGTGTGTATGTGTGTGTGCACCCTAGTTTGCACATTCAAGCTCTGTCTCCTATCCCACACCCAGTCAAACAGTAGACAACCCCAGACCATCCCTCAGGCGTAGGGATAGGCTTACGTCTGTCCCAGATCATCCTTGGGAACGCAGTCCTCAAAGACTCTGGAAGTGGGATTAGGACCATTTAGACAAAGTCTTAAACATTGAGAACACAGTGGGGAGGGGTAAACTGGACCCCACAAGCACTTCACCTTGGCGTCTCTAAGGCCTTAGGCAAGAATCTTTGGAGCCTGAGTCTACTGCATCCAAAAAACCTAGTGCCTACTTTACACAAAACTGCTCTCCCTTATATGTTTTTGTAGTAAATGTGTATCAATGACACCTAAAGAAAAATCAAAAGAAAGATTATGATAAAAAAGAAAAATGAAACACCAGAAAAATGCAGGAAATAGGAAAAACCTAGAAAAAAAATTAGCTGGGAAGTTTTAAATGTTTACTCAAATTCCCACCTTCCTGAAACACTTCTGCTCCAATGAGAATGATCTAAATTTGTGCTGCCCGATACAGTAGCTCTCGGCCACATTTGACAATTTAAAATTAATTAAAATTAAATTGAAATTAAATTGAAAGGTCAGTTTTTAGGTTTTACGAGCCACATTTCTAGCACTCTCGATAGTTCTGTATAGCTAGTTCTGAAGAGTGCAGCTCTAGGACATTTCTATCATCACAGACAGTTCTACTGAACAGCATTTTCACAGAAAAAGAAAGGAAAAAAGCTCTGTTTTGACCTTCAAATGACCTTCATTGGCGCCATTGGTGAAAATCAAGCAATAACCTTCAAGGTTAATTGTGTCGCAATGATTTGGTGCCACTTTGAATTCCCTATCAATGGCTCCCTTACATGCGATAGTTATTTAGGAAATTGTAATGTAATCAATAACTTCAAAAAATCTTATTCCTGGTATGAAACATTTTGTAAGATCAGCCTCAAAATCTTAAAGAATTAGACAAGATGTTCTGTTTGGACCAGGAAAGAAGACACCAGTGTGAATCCAAGATCCTGTGAACAGCTTGACATATTCTTATGGAAACCGTATCAGAGAATCTAGATTCTTGTTCTAGTTTTGCCCTAAAATAGGTGTGTGATCTTGGGAAAGCTAATGCTATCTCAACTTTAAATGAAAATGGTAAAAAGATGCTGAATTTGCCTCACTGAGACATTTTAAGAATGGCCTAGGAATATCATACTTAAATAAGGTATGATTAATATCCCAAAGAAGGTTTGATTTTTTTCCAAACTGTCTGATTTTAAGCAGATGTATTTTTGTTACAGATGGGCCAAAATAGAGAAACTTTTACTCTAGTTCATCACATCTGAAACCTTTCCTTAGATTTTATGGGCTCTTCACTGTATTAGATCTTATATCTAGATACATAACTGTAGATTTCAGATATTTAACTGGCGTAGTTGGTCTTCAACACACATTGGTAGGTATAGTTTTGTACATACACGCATGAATTTTTTCTCCTCCATCCAATTCAGTGACGATTTATTCTCAGATTTTTTTGTTTGAAGCAGAGAATACTAGCAACTAAAACATAATGGACCAGTTATTTATCAGGACGTATAAGTTATGCACATTATTTTAGGTAGAAAGAGAAGGAAATAATCACTTTGTGAATTAAGAATAAAATATAAATTAGGAATAAATTTGGGAAGTTTGGCTGTTTCAGTCAATAGATCCTGCGACTCTTGATCTCAGGGGTGTGAGTTCTAGCCCCATGTGTCACATAAAGTTTGCTTAAAAAATAAATTAAAAATTTAGAATGAATTCAGAATGTGATAAATGTCCCTAAAAGACTCTAGATCTAGCGCTATTGGAGGGAAAATATTCCTTCTGTTTAGAGGACTAAGGAACGTGACACCCCAAGGGCAGGAGTGCGTTACCTTCATTTGGGGATCTTCCTGGTAGACACAAACCCTGGCTTTGACACCCATTAACCGTGAACACCCAGGCAAAGTCTCCTACTTGTTCTGAGTCTAATCTGTATAATGTGGGCAGCGATGTTTTCTGTTGTAAAATGAGCGTAATGATGCTTCCCCTGCAGGGTTGGGTTAAGTGTGAAATTAGACAACGTATAGGAAGCTTTCAGCTCAATGGCTGGAAGGGTGCTAGGTAGCACTATCTTGCATATAAATAAATGATAGCTGTATCTTGAAATTTGGAAAGAATTTTTAACTGTCAGCAATAGGGTGGAAGAGAAATAACACATTTCAGAAATAAGAGACAGATGAAGAAAATATGTGGAGATATGACGGGGAGGGAATGTCTGGGTAAAGTGAAACTGTCTAGCTTGAACTAGAAATAGTGGTAAGAGATAATATTGGAAAAGTAGATGGGGGCTGATGTGACCTCACCTTCAGGTAAATGGTAGATTAAAGAATTCCTGTTTTCGAGTTTACAAGCAGGGGAGTGAGGGAATCAAGCTTAGGCCCTATCACTGCCCAGCTGTGGCATTCGGACATTCAATTTAAGTAACGATTTAAACTTTGTGAATTCTCCGTGGCTAAGAGAATCCCGGATGCTTACATTTTTTGTTCAATTACTCTTTAAAGTGAACATGTGTTGCTTTTTAGAATGGAACGAGTGAGTCTAATTTTAAATTTTATTCCTCATCCTGAAAGTGGAAAGACCGCAGCAGGAAAAAAGGTCTTAGGTTTTAACCCAGAGTCATTCAGCCTTGAGGCCCGCTTGCTGAGTTCTCAATGCTAGCCAGTGGCAGAGCCACGAACTAAACTCAGTGCCATGTTTATCCAGTGGATAATTTCAGGTTTGAACATCTCCAAATGAAGGAAGAAAAGCCTAAGGTCTGCATGAGAATAGCCTTGGTGCACTTACCTGGAGCTTCCCCCTACGGGCATCCCAATAGTATCATCGATACATAAATTTAGGTCAAAATATATAAGACAGCAAAGATTCCATTAGGGCCTCTGAGAGGCTTGGGAGTGGAAGTTGCTAGGTTTAGTGCAAAGGGATTATTGACAGAGCAGGAGGTAAATCCAGGAGTGGAGTAGGCAAACCTGCCAGGTGCTCTCCCAAGCCAAAGGTCACTGGGGACCACACACAGGACCAGAGCACGGGAAGGGCAAGAACTCAAGTAAAGCACCCCTATAGGATAAATTAACTGCTCCCCCTCCAGTTTGGAGATATTTCTGTATCACATCATGGTCCCACAATTCAAAGAATAAATTTGTAATGATTCATCTCCAAAATTCTCTCTTCCCATCTTTCTCTTGCACCCTGTTTTGCAGCCATCTGCCAAATGACTACATAGATCAAAGATCTAAATGCAAAAAAAAATAAACTAATAAAAAGTTCACTGAGAAAGTGAGAGTTCAGACAACTACTTGGAATCCGTACCTGACTTTATTATCCTCTTCCAGCTGCTTTTGGCACAATTATTCTTGTTAAAGATTTAAGAGATCGTTTATATATTTGATCCTATTTATGCATATTCATGAGGAAAAGTATATACTGCACAAAATTCTCAAATGTGTTGACACCTTAGATCATATCCCTCAGAAATATCCAATCTCCTGAATGCTTGTTGTATACTGATTTCCAGAAAGTTTATTCCAATGCAGTTATGTGAGCTCCACTCACACATTCTCACTATCAATAATTATTATCAATTTTTACATCATATTCAATAGAATTTCCTAAAATATAATTTTAATATATTTTTAAGTTATTATTAAGGATAAATATTTTTTGTCTTTTCAAAATTCTTCCAAGACTTTCAGGCTGATATTAGCAACTTTTCTGTTCCTTGCCCAGACTTCCCATGCAATATTTATTTCTGTAGACATTGTTTTTATTATTTTTGTGTGATTTATTAAGAGAAGAAGCTTATTTACATGTGAATAAGCACATATTTACATATTCACATGCACATGCATAATGTAAGTAGGTGTGCATGCCTTTAAATATATGTTAATGTGTGTTTATTATTTATTTGAATTATTATGTTCTTTTTTTTAAGATTTTATTTATTTATTTGACAGAAACACAGAGAGAGAGGGGACACAACCAGGGGGAGCAGGAGAGGGAGAAGCAGGCTCTCCCGCTGAGCAAGGAACCCGATGCGGGGCTCAATCCCAAGACCCTGGGATCATGACCTGAGCCGAAGGCAGACGCTTAACGACTGAGCCACCCAGGTGCCCCTAAACTGTTATGTTCTTGACTGTTTAGTGGTCAAGCTTACCTTTTTTGTTTTTTAAATATTATTTCATAGTTTTTTTATGTTTAGAGAGGACTTTACCATTGAAATATTCATCCTATAAGACCTAGATTTTATTCCATTTTGTTCATTTATTTATTTTCCTTTTAAATCTGTAAAGAGTCTGGAAGTTTCTTAGGTGAAGCAGTAACATTTTTCTAAGAAGCTCGATTTCCAAACTCCATTTATTGCATAAATCAGACCTTTGCTATTGGTTTGTCATATCTTTTTTGTCATATACTGAGTTTTTCTACATACATTAAGATTTGTTTCAACATTTGATTTGATTTCATTAAAGGGTCTGTCAATTCTCTTATTAGTATGCTTTACTTGTTTTTAAATAATACACTTATGTATATTTTACCTATTTGAATTTAGCCATAAATCCAGAAAAATATTAGATAATGGTGATAGCAAAAATCTTTGTCTTATTTCTCTTATTTTAATATCTATGGTTTTTATTTTTCTTTGTGAAGATCACTTTATTACTAGCTTATTAAATATTTTGAAGTTTTTTTGGTTGTTGCATTATTTTATTGGGATTATCAATATTTTATAATTAGATTAGTTTCTATACATTTTTAATATAAATAGATTCTAAAATTTCTGGATGAACCTTTAATGCTGTTGTTTTAGTTTGTTAGTATTAGTTTTAGGACTTTTACATCTGTATCCAGTGGTGAAATCAGTCTATAGACTTTACATTTCATGCTGTCTTGGTAGGTCTTGATATCCAGATAAAACCTGATGAACTGGGGACCATCTTAAGTTTTCCTGGATTCTGGAAAATTGCTTTTTGATGCTTTTTATAGAACTCACCAAAAATGCTTACTAGGGTTGCATCTTGTTGTGGAAAATAATTTTTTTAACTTAATGATATGGGAGAAATTGTATTTCATCGTAGTTTTAAATTTCATTTCCTCTATCATTAGTGAGATTGAACATGAAGAGCTGTGTTTGCATATCTTTTCTTTGTGAATTTTTGTTCATATATTTGCCCACTTTTCTTCTATGTTTTGAACACTTTCCTCAAATTTTAAGAATTCTTTACATATCAGATACATTATGACTTTTTCTGTGATATAGGTTACAAATATTTTGTGTTTTGTTTATGGCATTTTCCAATGCAAAAATTGTTTTTTATTGAGTCAAATATGTCGGTCTGTTCTTCTATTGCATGTAAATTTTGAGTCATCATTGAAAATATTCCATAAATCCACTGTAAAGAAAAATCGTCTTTTTTCTTCTGTGCTTATACATTTTTATTTCTTATATTTAGTTATCCTTATAAATGGTGTGAAGTCCAATTTTATTTATTTGTTTTCTAAGATTTTATTTGTCAAAGAGAGAAAGAGGAAGGGTGAGAGGGAGAGAGCACAGCAGGGAGAGCGGCAGGCAGAGGAAGAAGCAGGCTTCCCACTGAGCAGGGAGCCAGATGTGGGACTCAATCCCAGGACCCTGGGATCATGACCTGAACCAAAGGCAGGTACTTAACCCACTGAGCCACCAGGTGTCCCATCTAATTTTAGGTCTAATTTCATGTGTTTCCAAATGCATAGCTAGCTGTCCCAACACAAATTATTAAAAATTCCAACTTTGCTCCTATTATTTGAGATTATATCTTGATCATATATTAACCTTTATATGTACTTTGGTCTGTTTCTAAAATTTCTCTTCTATTCCAGTAGTCTGATTACCTATTCTAGTCAATACCACATTTTATAAATATAAAGGCTTAGAGTATGTTTTGAGGCTAGTTTCCCCTCTTATATATAT
>LNAC01000212.1:1686091-1709254 GCA_002007465.1 Ailurus styani
CATGACCTGAGCTGAAGGCAGAGGCTTTAACCCACTGAGCCACCCAGGCGCCCGAGAGTCTGTTTCTTGATTTGTCTTCTCTCATTTTTTCCCCTTTGCTTATGTGTTTTCTTAAATTCCATACATGAGTGAAATCATGTGGTATTTGTCTTTCTCTGACTGATTTATTTCGCTTAGCATCATACTATTTGGTTACACCCATGTCATTGAAAATGGCAAGATTTCATTCTTTTTTATGGCTGAATAGTATACCACATTTTTAAAAAAAATTTTTTAGAAATAGAGCATGTAAGTGGGGGGAGGGAGAGAAGGGCTGAAGAAGAGGGAAAGAGAGAGAATCCCCAGCAGGCTTCGTGCTCAGTGCAGAACCCGGTACAGGGCTCAGTCTCACATCCCTGATATCATGACCTGAGCTGAACTCAAGAGTTGGACACTTAACACCGACTGAGCCACCCAGGCACCCCATATACCATATCTTCTTTATTCATTTTTCAACGGATGTACACTTGGACTGCTTCCATATCTTGGCTATCATAATAAATGAATTTAGTAAAGTTGCAGAATACAAAATAAATGTGCAAAAATCTGTTACATTTTTCTTTTTAGGAGTTTATTTAAGAGAGGGAGTGCATGCATGAGTGGTGGGAGGAGCAGAGGGAGAGGGACAAGCAGACTCATCAGTCACAGAGTTCAACCCAAGACTTGATCCCACAATCTGAAGATCACAACTTGAATGGAAACCAAGAGTTGGATGTTCAACTGACTGAGCCACCCAGGTGTCCCCAAATATGTTGCATTTCTATACACCAACAATGAAGCAGCAGAAAGAGAAATTAAGAAAACAATCCCATTTACAACGGCATCCAAAATAAGATACCAGGAATAAGCCTAACCAAAAAGATTAAAAACCTATAAAACTATAAAGCACTATATATATTTTGTATATATAGTGTTTTATATAACTATAAAACTTTATACAACTGTGTATATACGGTTATATATATATAACTATAAAACACTATATATACAAAATATACACTATAATATAATTATATATATATAATATACACTATATATACAAAATATATATAGTGTTTTATAGTTATATATATATAACTGTATATACATTATATATATTTTTATAGTTATATATAACTACATATGTGCTTATATAGTTTGTATTATATAAATACATTTATATGTAATATATAATATATTATTATATTTATATATTATATTTATATATAACATAAATATATTTATATAATATAAATATATAATATAAATAATATAATTTTTAAATTTTATTAACATGTTATATATTATATGATATATATGATATATACCATTCATATATGTATAGACGTATATAATATATAATATATAATTATATATATAATTATAATATATATACAATATATATAATTATAATATAAATAATATATTGAAAATAAAAATATAAACTATATATGAATATATAGTTTATATATTTTATATAATATAGTTTATATGGTTTATTAAAAACTATAAAACAAAAAACCCTGAAAACTATAAAACACTCATGATAGAAATTGAAGATGACACAAAGAAATGGAAAGACAATCCATGGTCATGGATTGAAAGAAAAAGATTGTTAAAATGTTATACTACCCAAAGCAATCTACACACTTAATACAACTCCTAACAAAATACCAACAGCATTTTTCACAAAACTAGAACAAAGACTCTTAAAATTTGTATGGAACTACAAAAGATCCTGAAAAGCCAAAGCAATCCTAAAAAAGAAAGACAAAGCTGGAGGCATCACAGTTCTGGACTTCAAGTTACATTATAAAGCTGTAGTAATCAAAACAGTACACTAGTGGCACAAAAAGAGACATGTAGATCCATAGAACAGAATAGGAAATGCAGAAATAAACCCACAATTATATGATCAATTAATCTTTGACAAAGCAGAAAAGAATATCCAATGGGAAAAAGACAGTTTCTTCAAAAAATGGTGTTGGAAAAACTGGACAACATGCAGAAGAATGAAACTGGACCATTTTCTTAAACTTTACACAACAATAAATTCAAAATGGATTAAAGACCTACATGTGAAACCTGAAACCATAAAAATCCTAGGAGAGAGCACAGGCAGTAATTTCTTTGACGCTGGCCAGAGCAAATTCTTTCTAGATATGTCTCCAGAAGCAAAGGAAACAAAAGCAAAGTAAACTTTGGGATTAAATTAAAAAGCTTCTACACAGTGAAGGAAACAATCAACAAAACTAAGGCAACCCATGGAATGGGAGAAGATATGTGCAAACGTCCTATCTAATAAAGTGTTAGTATCCAAAATCTATAAAGAACTTATCAAACTCAACACCCAAAACACAAATAATCCAATTAAAAAATGGGCAGAAGACAGGAACAGACATTTCTCTAAAGACATACAGATGACCAAAAGACACATGTAAAGATGCTCAATGTCACTCAAAATCAGGGAAATACAAAACTACAGTGAGATATCACCTCACACCTGTCAGAATGGCTAACACCAACAACACATGAAACAACAGGTGTTGGGGAGAATGTGGAGAAAAAGGAATCTTCATGCACAGTCAGTGAGAACACAAACTGGTGCAGCCACTCTGGGAAATGGTATGAAGTTTTCTCAAAATTTATAGATAGAACTACCCAACAATCCAGCAATCACACTACTGTGTGTTTACCTAAAGAATGCAAGAACACTAATTCAAACAAAGCAAAACAAAAACAAACCAAAAACCAAGAACACTAATTCAAAAGGATACATGCATCCCTACGTTTATAGCTGTATATTAGTTACAATAGCCAAGATATGGGCACCTGGGTGGCTCAGATGGTTAAGTGTCTGCCTTCGGCTCAGGTCATGATACCAGGGTCTTGGAATTGAGTCCCACATCGGGCTCCCTGATCCTTGGGGAACCTGCTTCTCCCTCTGCCTCTCTCTCTCATGAATAAATAAATAAAATCTTTAAAATAATATTAATAATAATAATAGCCAAGATATGGAAGCAACCCAAGTGTTCATTAATTAATGAATGGTATTTATACCATTTTAAAGTCTTATTCCTCTGTCTTTTCATTTACCTTCGGAATATGTGGTGATCAATTTTCAATGGTATCCCTTAAATATCACGTGTTGCTTATATAACAATTAATGAGATTTTTCAACTTTCCTCTTCCCCTTTCTCTTTTTCTCCCTTATTTTAGGGCATTGCTTCTAGTTTTTTCAGAACAAACAACACATAACATGTGTTATATTCATATCACAAAGTATTTTTCTATCATCATTCCAAACTTTGCTCTTGTCTTAGACCTACAATCAAATGTATTAAATATTTACCATCAGTTTTTATAATGGTGTTTCTACAGCTCTTTTTATTGGATGAAGTTCATCTTCTAGTAAATTCCTCAAGAGCGTTTTATAGATAAAGAATTCCTTGAGCTCTTCACATGCTTAAAACTNATTTTTCTATCATCATTCCAAACTTTGCTCTTGTCTTAGACCTACAATCAAATGTATTAAATATTTACCATCAGTTTTTATAATGGTGTTTCTACAGCTCTTTTTATTGGATGAAGT
This sequence comes from Ailurus styani, assembly GCA_002007465.1. NCBI lineage: Eukaryota > Metazoa > Chordata > Mammalia > Carnivora > Ailuridae > Ailurus > Ailurus styani. The sequence goes on from LNAC01000212.1 coordinate 1,689,702, forward strand.
TCATCTTCTAGTAAATTCCTCAAGAGCGGTTTATAGATAAAGAATTCCTTGAGCTCTTCACGTGCTTNCGGGCTCTCTGCTTGGCAGGGAGCCTGCTTCCCCCTCTCTCTGTCTGCCTGCCTCTCTGCCTCCTTGTGATCTCTCTCCCACTGTGAAATAAATAAATAAAATCTTTAAAAAAAAAAAAAAACTGTTTTCAATAGCCTTGATACTTGAGGGAATTCTTGGTTGGACATAAAATCATTTCAGCTTTTTTTTTTCCCCTTAATTTCTTGAAATGTTGCTTCATGCCTTGATCTATAAGTTGTGTTTGAGAAGTCTTATATCAGTCTAATTCTCTTTTTTTAAGTTATTCGTCCCTTTTGCCTTTTCTAAGCTTGTATCTATATAATTATCATTTGTTGTTTTAATTACTTCTGTATTATCTGTTATTCCCTACCCACCAAAAGGAGAGAACTTGTATCATAATATTCTATAATATTCCAGCACTTAGAACAGTAGCTTGCACATAGTATCCATGATAGTGTTCTTTGATTACAAGTTTTTAATTTTGATGTAGTCTAAGTTATTTTTCCTCTGGTTTCCTATGGTTTTGGTGTCATAACCAAGAAATCATGTCTGCATCCAAAGTTATAAAGACTGTCTCCTATGTTTTCTTCTACAATGGCTATTTTATGAAGTTTAAACATATTTATAATAAAAATTTATAATGACAATGTGAAATACTATATTCAAATGGCATGAAGGAGACTTCTAGGGTGCTGTTAATATTCTGTTTATTTATTTAAGTGCTTGTTACACTGATGTGTTCTCTTTGTGAACATTTAAAGAGCTATACACTTTCCATTTTGATCTTTTTCTATGTGCATGTTATAATTCAAAAAAGATTACTCACGTTTTCTTCCAAACTAAAACAAAAAAAATAAGAAAATAACACATAAAAATAAAATAAAGTGGGCAAGGAGAGTTCAAGAAGAGAAATTGTAGCCAAAGTTTACTTATAAAGATAGATTCAAGAATTCTAAAATAATTGGAAAGTTTATTTCAGCAGTTTATTAAGACAAACATAACGTGACTAAAGAGGGAATTTCCCAGGAATGCAAAGTGTTTAACAATTAGAAACAAGAGAAGAAAATTAGTTTGGGAAAATTTGTACAGGGACATAGATGAGTGCAAATTTAATTTAAAACAATCTGAACCAAATGGAACATAATGTTAAATCTTTATAAGTTTAGACAATAACTACATAGGTGGTTATTACATTGTTTTCTACTTTATTTTGTATGTTTGAAATATTTTGCAATAACATACAGAAAAAACTTCCACAAATTAAAATTTATATATAAGATACATCCTATTATTAGAATAGAAAAAAATAAATTGATATTTCAGTAGATGCATAAAAATTTTCAATGAAGTTAAACATTTACTGGGCTCCTAGGTGGCTCAGTGGGTTAAAGCCTCTGCCTTCAGCTCAAGTCATGATCTCAGGGTCCTGGGATCCAGCCCGGCATCAGGCTCCCTGATGCCNCAGTGGGTTAAAGCCTCTGCCTTCAGCTCAAGTCATGATCTCAGGGTCCTGGGATCCAGGCCGGCATCAGGCTCCCTGATGCCCAGCAGGGAGCCTGCCTCCTCCTCTCTCTCTCTGCCTGCCTCTCTGCCTACTTGTGATCTCTCTCTCTCTCTGTCAAATAAATAAAATCTTAAAAAAAAAAAACATTTACTTTTGGTAAATTCACTCTGCGAATAAGATATATAAGAAGAAGTCCTTTAATTTGATGGGGCAAATATGCCAAATTCTACAGTGTATATAATACCAACTATTAGGATTATATAGGCATTTTGATTAAGATGAAGAACACAGAAGGGATGCTTATTATCTTTTTTTCTCATTCAACCTTATCTTGGAAGTCTGAGCCAATAATAAGACAACACAATAAAAAAGAAATAAGTGATATAAGTATTGGAAGGAAATAAACATCTTTTGGCAGACAATATGTTTTCCTCCAAGGATAACCTAAGAGAGTATACAGATAAATTATAAGACCTAAAGTAAGAGTTTAGTAGTTTCTAGATACAAAAATCATTAACTTTACACCAATAATAGGCAACTAGAAAATATTACAAAATATTTCAATTCACAAAAGCACAAAACTGCAAATTACCTATGAATCAACCTAATAAAAGATCTCTCTGGAAAAAAAAATCACAAAACATTGTTGAAGGACATGAAAGTAGGCCTAAATAAATATTATCATATTTTTGCATTGGATCGATAAATGTTATTAGCATTGTTAATTCTCCCCCAATAAATTAATAAATTAATATGATTATTAATCAAATCAAAAGTAGGATTTTTGTGGACATGTACAAGCTAATTCTGCTATTTATATGGAGACCAAAAGGCCAAGAACAAATCAAAATCATTTTGAACAAGAGCAAGCACTTGGACATATTAAACATCAACACTTTCTATTCCTATAGTAATTAAGAGTGTTGTATCATCACCGATATAAAAATGGATCCATGAAATATGCTATAGAGATCAGAAACAGACTCACAACCATGTATTTGATACATGTAGGAGTATATGTTACAAATATATAAGACAAGGAATTAAGTCATAAAAACGCTCTGAATAAATAGATATCCACATGGAAAGTAGATAAAATTGTATCTATGCCTTATACAATTCACAAAGATTATTCCTGGTAAGAGTAAAGAATAAGGAAGGATTTCTTAAACAAGACACAGTAAAGCACCAACTGAAAGGGAAAGGTTGATATATTGTATTACATTTCATTTGAACACCTCTGTAAAACAAAAAAGACTTCATAAACAGAGTGAAAACCCAAAGCACAACCAGTTGGTATTAGTTTCCAATGTACAAGAACTACAAATCAATAAGAAATAGGCAATTCATTTTAAAAAATGGTCAAACAGCAATTCACAGAGGAGGAAATCCAAAAGCTCCATAATGAAATGAGAAGGTGAGGAAACTCAGCCATCGTTCAAGAAGAGATAAAAAAAAAAAAAGACTGATTACACAATTGTTGGCAAGGCATGAAGAGATTAGAACACTCAATACTCTGCTGGCAGAAGTATAAATTGTAACAGCCATTTTTGACATCATTCTGTCAACATTTAGATAACTTGAAAATGAAGACACTTTCTGATCCAGCTAGTCTAGTCCTAGATAAATACCCTAGAGAAACTCTAGCTCATAGACAGCTGTGTATAAGAACGTTGATAGAAGAGCTTTAACAGAGTAAAAGAAAACAACTAGATTTTCACCAACTGGAGAATGAGCATTTTACATTATATCTCTACAACAGAACGCTTAATAGTAGTTTCAATGAATGAAGTGGAACAAAACTTAATGAATCACAAAACCATACACAGAGTTGAGTGGGAAAAAAAACAAGTTGCAGAAATAGAATCTGTAGAGTCTTTGAATGATCTTTGAACACTTGGAAAGCTGATGTATGTAATTTTTGAAGAGGCATAAAATTGTAAAAACGACAACATGAATGTAAAGTGATCAGGAATGCATCGTTAAACTTATTTTGTGAAAAGGAACAAGGGAGGGAAATGAGATTAGGGAAATTTTTAGACGAATGTCACTTTGATCTATAAATTTAATTTGAAAACATCTAAAGCAAATATTAATACATAATGTTAAAACTTTAAAGTAGAGTGATGTGTGCACAGGCATTTATCACACTGTTTTGTATTCTGTCCGAATGTTTGAAATATTTCACGATAAAATAAAGTACAAAAAAGTATTCTATGTTATTTAAATCTTTGGGGTATATAGAGTTAACAATACAGCACGTATTAGTTATATGATAGTATTTATTATATGAATAACAAATGTTATGGTGAGAACAAATAGAAGAAACTATGTGTTTGGAAGGCCAGGATTTAAAAAAGAAAAAAAAAGAGCCACCCTCTGGATCATCTTACAGACCCTAACCCAGGCACGGTCATTAAATAATGCCAAACAAAGACAATACAGTTGTAGTCACACAGCACATAACACGCAAAGCTGTTTCCATTAAGACAAGTAGATACTGAAAGATCGAATGTCAAATCAGAGAGCCCAGGTTACACGACGCGTTTGGAGTTGTGATCTTTTCAGAGAATCCTTCCTTGTATGAACAATACTACGAGGCGTTGCTGCGTCTGGTAAAGAAACAACTTTGATAGAACTCTCAGATTCCCCTCTGTCCTGACTTCCTCTCTCAGGTGTCCAGAGGAGGGTCATGCAGGCACAAATCTTGGTAGTCTGCTTGCACTCTAGGAAGGAGAGGGTTCCTAGGGGAAAGAGAAGGGGGTGAAGAAGGAACAATGGAGGGTCACAGAAACTAGTCCTTCTGTGTCAGCAGAGAGACCCCCACCCAAAGCCCACGGGGTCCCTTGAACTGCCCCAAACCACTGGGGAGAGGGAGGTTTTAGCGGAGGAGATGAGAAGCACATGCAGAACAGCTTAAATGCTGCACATGTCAAGAGCACTGAAGACTCATTTTGAGAGGGGACATGCTTCTGAGTTTGTAAGTGCAATTCCAAATGAAAATTTAAAGACTTTTTAAGAAAAGGGGGGGTCTCCGGTGTTGGCACATGGTCATTTAACATCAGAAATTTCTTGTCTCCGACCTCAAAGTGCCTCGGCACCACATTGGACACCCAGGGTACCCTGTCCCTCTTCACATTAGTAAATATTCCCTATCAGCCATTCTCCTTAGTCATGACTTTGCTGGTTGGTTATCTCTGCCCTGAAGTGCGGAGGGGGTGAAAGACAGTAGAAATGACAGAAATGAGAGCTGCCCTTGGAGCAAGCTTATTGAACATTTCACAGAGCCCTAATCTCCTACTCTACCCTTGGAGGAACTGTCCTCGGAGAGTGAATCCACTGGAACTTTAGCCCTTTAACACACAAGGGTTGGCCCATTTTTCCTATGCCCCTCCCCCATCCTCTTTTCCTCTCCTCTCTATCAGAGATAGATTGGTTCTTATCACCCAGCAGGGGCCCTCAGCATACTCACCAGAGGCCACAAGGAGGCAGGCGCTTAAGTAGGCAGTGAGAATGATCCAGGTGATTTTGTAACTAGAGTAGTATACGGATTGACCTTGCCTTAGCTTTTGATGATACAGAAGGAGTGCACAGAGCAGAAGGATACCTTTTGTCCAGACAAAAGGAGAAAAAAAAAGTCCCTTCTGAGGAACTTTGGCTCTTCTACTCAAGCCGTAACCCAAGATGTGCGTGACTTCCAAGCCTCCACCCTGTACACCCGCACCTTGTCCAAAACCAGTCCCCCTCAGTGGTAGTTCCAATTCAGAAGCTGTATCTCTGAGCCAAAGGACTGGGAAGGCTACAGCCTAGACCCATGAATGAAGTCTGTCTCCAAGCCCGTGTCAGGGGACCCCGGAAGTTACCTGTGAAGAAACCGAGGAAGGCAGAGATGAAGAGGATATGTTTAGTTGGAGGAATCAGGTAAGTGACTTCCAAACCCAGGAACAAGTTATGGAAGAGGGAAAGGCTGAGAACCAAAATCATCATGATCCTGACCACTTCCAGGCCATCTGTTGGAAAGCAGAAGCTGTGTTGAGAGAAGGGCAGAGATTTCTTCTAGGCTCATTTCCACCTGAGGACCACAAATCTCTAGGTAAAAACTGGAATGGGGTAAAAAGATTTGATTAAATAATAAAGAGGGAGAAGGGGAAAGAAAAAAGAGGCAGGGAGCCTTAAGCTGCATGGGAGCGAGCACCAGAGGAAACTGCTCTCTATCTTAGTGTCTCTATAAGCTTCTTTTTCTCCTTTTCTTTGCTCAGATTTCTTGTTCAGTACAACTCATCCTGTCCTCCTCTGGTGCTAATACAAGATATTTTCCTTGTTGCCAATTACCTTTCTCTTATGTCCTCCTGTTCTAGATGCACTCACTACCCTGATGCTACTGCCAACCCTTCTCAGCTGTCCAGCAGTTAAGTCTATGAGCTTCTAAACTTTTCCCCAAAATTGGCAGAATGGCGAGCTTTGGGAGTCGGCCTTGACTGTTGATTATGGAACTGGGAGCAGGGCAGCCCAAGGAAGTTGCCCCAGAGAACAGGGAGTAAGCTGGTGAAATAAATGGAAGTCAAGGAAAGAGGACCCCTCCCTCTCCCCCCATCTCTTTCCATAGTGTCCTCCTGACCTTCTGGCCAAACAGTGGTGCAACGCAGCCAGGGAGTGTGGCTTACGGTATTTTTCTTTGTTTCCAACGTCAGTTCAACCCATTCTTCTATGAGGATTCCTATCACCATGAAGACTAAGGCCCAGGAGGAGAACAAGACGTTCATGGCCTGGATACTTCTGAGTGAGACATTCACCATTTCGAGTGGGGATTTCAAGCTGAGACCACCACCAGTATCTCACATGGCTCTTCTCTGATTTGATTACTTCTTCACAAGAGGACACGCAAAGTCTAAACTCTTAGTGACTGCAGAGGCGTTGGACGCGGCAGGGCTGGTGTAACCTATGGAACAGAGAAGATAACTACTCCTGTGTCTGGGCCGGCCTGCTGTCAGGGCTGCCAACTGCCATGGAATCATCTCTTAGCTTGACCCTTGACCCCGGTGACTAGCGCAGGGGAAAGACCAAGGGGACTACAGGTCCTGAGAGAGTTACCCTTTATAGAGGGAGATAGAATATCACATATTAGAGCTGCCAGATGTGGTGATAAGTAGAGGCCTTGAAAGAAGTTAAACATGCCTGACTGAAGAGGTCCAATTTCAGGGCTAGGGATCAGTGAAGAGCAGAAGGAATTCAAGATCACTGAAGGAGGAGTCGGCCAGCGAGCCTCACAAAAGGGAATGACCATGCAACATTCAGGACGTTTTGGAGAAACTTGTGTCTTCGTATGGAGAGCCTAAAGAAGTTTAGTTAGGCAGGCATCTGGGAAATGGGCCGGCGCTTTGAAACCACGGGAACTGGCCCGATACACTGAAGCATTGCAGTCCAATATCATTTGGAAGGCAGAGACTATTATTTTTTGACAACTGCCTTTGTAACTCGGCAGAGAAAACATTTGCCAGTTCCTTGAGTAGGCAACCACGGTATGCAGTAAGCTCAGAGTCAGAGGACTTCTTTTAAAACCCCAAAAAAGCCTTTTACTGGACTAAGACAAAAGTCCTATCTAAGGCCAGTGAGATGAGCTCCACATCAGGAACAGCTTTCTGGAGTCATCTCGAATGCAGCAAGAGGGCTCACTCTGCTGCAGAATGCAGGCTGTCCCTGGGCTAGTGTCTCCCTTTTGTGTCCAGCACAATTCCTTTCTCTCTCAGAAACTGCGAGCCTCGGGGGCCATCACTTCCAGTAGTCATGGGAGTGAGCTCCCACCCTTGCCCACTCCTGTATCAGAGCCGGCTTGCTATGAGGGCTGCCAACTGCCATGGAATCACCTATTGGTTTGACCCTTGGGGACTAGTGTAGCGGAACGACCAAGAGGGTAATAGCACACCTTGACAATTTATGTTATTACATTCTTCCATATCAATGCTTTTATGTCTATGCAATTGGTCCTTAAGAGTAGGATTCAGGGCTGACAGATTTATGTCTCCTTTAAACTTTAAGAGATAATGGCACAAAGATATAAAGAGGTAGCCAGATTAGAGAACCTGGGGGGACGTGAGGGGTTTGTGAGAGACAGGTCTAAGAAGAAATCATGTTTCCAGTTTGGGAGAACCGTAGTCCATGATGCCACTAAGTAAGTTATAAAATATGGGTGCAGAAGCACAAGCCTGGTGAGGAAGAAGCAAGTAACTAAATACTGGCATGGGTTCAGTTTAAGGTATCCACAGCCCATACAATAGACAGAGTTTAGTTCTGGAACTTGATGACCAATTAGGGGTTTGCAGCCAGGGGGTGGCAGTTGAAACATAGGTGTGCATATCCCCGTTTAGGGATGTGACAAGAGGTAGAAAAGAAAATTCTGGAGAGGGGCGCCTGGGTGATCAGTGGGTTAAGCACCTGCCTTCAGCTCAGGTCACGATCCTGGAGTCCTGGGATGGAACCCCACATCGGGCTCCCTGCTCAGCGGGAAGTCTGCTTCTCCTTTTAGCTCTGCCCCTCTCCTCCACTGGTGTTCTTTCACTCACTCGCTCTGCTCTCTCTCTCAAACAAATAAATTATCTTTTAAAATAAGAATCCTTTAGGAAAAAAGAGAATTCTGGAGAACATTAGCACTTATGAGAAAAAGCAAAGAAAGATGAGTCAGAGAGAAGGTAGAGAAATACAAATTGTTGCTGAGGAACTAAAAAGAGGCTACAGTTTTGAGGAAACATTGGGCAATGATACCTGATGCTGTAAGGAAATCAGATTTGGTGCAAGCCGAACATATGTCACTTCATTGATCATCAGAATGTCATTGGTGGTTTGGGCCCTAGCATTTCGGGAGTGGAAGTAGAAGAGAGACAGTTTTTGCTGTCGTTTCGTTTTTAATGGCAACTAGATGACATCAATAACAAAAAGGGAAAAAGAAAAGTAGAACTGTAGTTTCAAGAGGGAAATATGCAATTTTGGAAAAATTAGAGAATAATATAATTAGAGAATAAAAATTAGAGAATAATATAATGCCCACATATCCTTCATCCAGCTTCAGTGATCATACCCTGAATTCTTCTGAAACAATCCCAATCTCATCTTTAAATATCTGTTTGTGTCACAAAAAGGATTGATTTCTTTTCCCCTGTACATTTTCCTCCCTCTCCCTCCCCACGTCTTCTTACTCTGGTTTATTAGAGAGTTATCATTTTCATTCATTTCAAGACCTCTTTATGTATTTATCCATTTGAAACATTATTTTTAATTTATTCGCAACTTTAAGCTTTTACCTTATTTCTCTTTTCCTATTATAGTTCTTGAAGGAAGTTCCCTTCACTACCTCCGGAAACATTCACAATTTTGTTACACTGGATAGCCTTGGTTGTATTCAAAGAGAAAGCCTATAGCTGGATATAAGAAGACATTTGCAATACACATCTCTAACATGGGACTAGTATCCACAATATATAAGGAACTGCTATAAATAAATACGAGAAGGAAAAGTTTTCCAGCAGAAAAATGAAAACACATGAACGAGACAGGTCATCTTCAAAGAGAAGATCCAAATGGTCAATAAATATATATAAAGGTGCTCAGTCTCATTTGTCAGCAAGAAATTAAAGAAAGTACAGAAATATTGTGCAGGGTAATGGGAAGCATTCTCAAAATGAAGAATTATGGAACAATGATGATTTATTACTACTTGTATTACTTAAGCAATTTCTGAATGTGCAGTTTTAGGGCCTTTGAGAGTTGATTCCCTCGCTGTGTCTTTCCTGCCCCCTTCTCCCTCCCCAAATACTCAATAGACATGTTAGTATAATCTCTTTATATTTTATAAGACATTTCTGTGTGTATATCTTATTTGACCTTCAAAAAGTGTTAAAATTCAGATAGAACATGTTAGAATTATAACTATCTTATCAGTAAGAAACCTTACTTAGATAACTTGACCAAAGGCCAAACAACAGCTAGTAAATAACAGGAATAGATCTTAAAAAATCTTCAAGATGAGGTGCCCATGTGTGTTTTCTCTCACTCTCCGAATATCCACTCCATGCACACATTAGCCATCAAATTAGAATGATCCACAAAAGAAGCATACAGCACGAATCACGAATCATGTCACTCCTGAGACAGAGAGCCGTGAAGGTCCAGTTATAATTTTAAAAGCTGGAATCCACTGGGGATGGTAAACATGTGCACAAATGTTCTCTCACCCGGAGGCGTTGCAGAAAGTAGAAACTATAATATTGTCGCACTCATGATTACAGGATTCACTTATAAATAATTAAACACAGTCCCATCTGGGGCAATTAAAACTTCCCCTAAACAAAGTGAACTCCAGAGACCATAAAGGAAAATGGAATAGCTATTCATCTAAATCAGTATCTAGGTCACTTATTAGCTTGATTAGGTAGCTTCATGATCCAAACAATAATTTCAAGAACGAGAGCATTGTGAGCCTGTCTCCCAGAGCTGAGAATCAACAGGCAATTCTTTCACTGTACTGTTCTGGGACTCTCAGCTGGATAAAGTGTTTTCCTTCACGTTAAAGGGAAAGGTGGCCACCTCCCTGCACTCCACTAGAAACACTTCCGTTAGGGATCGAGAGACCATCCGCTAACAGACCTCACCACCTGAGACGTGGCTTGTCTCATTCCTGCAGGAGGAACATGCATTCAAGGCAACTGTATCAAACTCCCTGTGTGAAACAGCTATTCCTGACTGCTTCCTGAAGGGAAAGACATAAAGAATCCACAGGAAACCCTGGGGCGCATACATAAAAGTGGAATTTCCCCTTCGACCTATTGGCCCCAGGGATGGTGGTGATTGTGGTGTTGATGGGCCGACAGCATCTACACCGCATGCGTTTTTGTGTTGTTGCTGTTTATTTGACAGAGAGAGACACAGCGAGAGAGGGAACACCAGCAGGGGGGAGTGGGAGAGGGAGAAGCAGGCTTCCTGCTGAGCAGGGAGCCCCATTCGGGGCTCGATCCCAGGACCCCCCAGGATTATGACCTGAGCGGAAGGCAGAGGCTTAACGACTGAGCCACCCAGGCGCCCCCTACACAGCATATGTTTATCACCTGTGTCGAAACTTCCACTCAGATGCTTTCTCTTATCACGTGGCTTCCCTAGTCTCTTCTTCATCAGGCTGTCCTCCTAAGGTTGGGTCTGGGCCTTCAGGATTCCCTGAAGTACAGAGCTGGGTGACGACGACATTTTGCCACACGCTAGCCCAAGATTTCTTGATTCAGTACCCCTCTGGAATGTTTATTGAAATCGAAGATTCTCTTTTCTGACCCCAGATTTATGGAATCGGAACTGTAGGGAGTGGGACCACTTGGGCCAGGTGCCCTGAAAGTTTTTTCAGCACATGAACACTTAAGAATCTCTTGCAATCATAGCACTGACTGCCTGGAAATGTTCTGGTACCTGGTCTTCGGATGTGTTCTTATCCTTTTGGACCCTTTCCACGGTGATGAGGGTCTTTGAGATGGACTACGAGAAACCCACAAGTCCAGGAATCCTAAAATGAGAGGGGCTTTACTTTTGGGCCTTCTTTTCATGAATCTCCTGAATATCTATGCAGAATAGGAGTCTGGTGCATTTTCTGAAGAGGTCAGTGATAAAAAAGATTAGCAGATATTTTTCTAGCCAAGTGCACCAGCTTTATTGCTAGGGAAATATTTGCTCCAAACCAGTTTGCTTTTCAAGCTTAATGATGTGTGCTAAATCCCCGAGGAGACACTATAAGTTCTTTTTGTCTCAATCCAAGTATAAGTAGCTACCTTCTTGCTTGCTTTCCTCTTGGGGCAGCAAGACACAGGCTCTGGGATGAGGCTTTGTGAATTTCCTGCTTGTGGACCTGACACTTTACCAGCTGTGTGGCCTTGAGCACATTTCGCACTCACTCTGAGCTTCGTAGTCTCAAAGGTGAAATGGAGCTCCACATTTCCCTCATTGTGTAGTTACTGCTAGCAAATGGGATGTTTACCAAATGTCTGGAGCAGTACCCAACAAATATCAAATCTTTCCACCTTATCTTCACCTTGAGTGTTTGTGTGTGTGCACGCATGTGTGTGTGTGTGTGTGTGTGTGTGTGTGTGTGTGTGTGTGCTTGTGTGGTGGTATGTCTGTGGGCAGCAGGCAGTGCAGGCGCATCTGGCCACGTAAGATGACATAATGGGGGCCATCTTCAAGTTTCCATTTACATCAAGACCAAGAGTTCTTGAAGAATTCAAATGGAGAAGAAGCAGGAACTTGATTTGATGGGTTTGACCTAGTAAGGTAAACTATACCCACCATACGTCCAGTGACAAAAACAAAAAATAACAAAGCCACCTTTAGTGTCCTGGCTTTATAGTAACTCACCTGACCTTACAATTTTCTGATTTCTCTGCCTTGTGACAGCACCCTGAATCTTAGTGTTTGAGTATAGGAAAGTGAGAAAGGGAAGAAGAGAATTGCATCCAAATCATTTTCTGTCTTTACACCTACATCTTTGTGTGACTTCTTGAACTCCATGTTCTATTTCAAAGCAATACAATTTTTTTTTAAGATTTTGTTTATTTATTTGAGAGAGAATGAAAGAGAGAGAGAGCATGAGCGGGGGAGGTTCAGAGGGAGAAGCAGACTCCCTGCTGAGTAGGGAGCCCTATGCGGGACTCGATCCTTGGACCCCAGGATTGTGACCTGAGCCGAAGGCAGTCATTTAACCAACAGAGTCACCCAGGGGCCCTGCAATAAAATCTTTTAAAGAAAAAGTTATTTGTAATTTGTTATACAAATATGTGGGGCTTTCTGACTACAAAATACAAATGAAAAAATATAATCCAAAACCAAAGAGAAATGTTCAGATTATCTGGTATTCTTCCTTATAATGTGGATAAGTCAAAGTTGACTCAGCAAAAGCAATGTCTACTTCGGATATCCTTTTGTATCCACTCAGCTTAGGCAGATTTTCTCCACTTTTGAAGGTGCAGTGTAAAATCTACCCTTCCAGAAAAATTATCTTTATCACCATAGACAGTAGTGCTTTGTTCCATCTCTGAGCTCAAACACTACCTACTGCTTCTCACAGAGAGCACTGGATATGGCGCTTCATTCACTCAGTAGTGAATGGCAGGGCAAGTCATGTTTTGAACAATACTGCTGTTCTTGCTAGACCGTGAAATTCTGAAGGGATTCACGTCAAATCCTTTTTCAGAGTGTCTAATCGATGCTGTAGGCAAGTGTTGAATCACTGTATTGTACACCTGAAACTAATATTACATTGTATGTTAACTAACTGGAATTTAAATTAAAAAACTTTGAAATCTTTCTTAAATTAAAAAAAATAAAAAGACTTCATCATTTGGGTCACCTGGGTGACTCAGTCAGTTAAGCAGCCAACTCTTGATTTTGGCTCAGATCATGATCACATGGCTCCTGAGACTGAGCCCCACGTTGGGCTCCACACTCAACAGGGAATCTGCTTGAGGATCTCTCCCTCTTCCCCTTCCCCCACTCTCTCTCTCTAAAATAAATAAATAAGTATTTTTTATATATGTGTGTGTATGTGTGTATATATATATATATATGACTGGAAATCTCCTATAGTTTAAAAGAATCTGTGAGAAAATAATACCTTTTTTTAAATCTCATTTCTTTAGTATGTATTCTAAATAATTCTTTTTTTTTTCTAAATAATTCCTAACACTGGGCCATACTAATTGCATTCCTCCAGAAACATGCCCACATTTAATGTCTAAGTTTACTTATGTAAAAGGTGCCTAATAAGACAGTGCAGGGACAGTTCTTACAAATCTACAAATACACCAAACCTCAAGAGACAGGAAACCCGTGAGGATTACTGGTCTTTATTTTTCCAGACATGCAACACTCGAACTAAGACTAGAAATCATGGATTCATTTAAACCTGCTCTTTGTGTGCTGTGGTTTAGATACTTAAGGATGAAAAGGTATAATTAATCCATCTCTACTCCTAAAGTAAAAAGGAGAGGAAAAAGAAGAGGCACTTGGTAAGTCTTCAGAGGAAGAAAATGAGTTGTATGTTTGTATGGTTTAGGTCTTAAAATGCATTCTAACATCAACTCCCAATTATCCACAGGAGTTCTAGAGGTCCCAATGTTTGCAGGCCACTCAGGCACAGGAATGGAGGGAGGAAGCCATGGGCATTCATCTTGGACTCAGCTGCGCTTTGCCCCCTCACCTCCGCCTAAGAAGCCTTGTGCCTAATTTGTGAATTAATATGAAATCACCAGCATCTAAAATAGGAATTTTACAAATATTTTTATATAGACCTTACAATGCACAGAATGTGTTTTTGCTTATGTCTTATTTAATTTGCATAATTTTTAAAGAATTTATTATTTTTACAGATTAAAATATGAACTTGTAAGAGAATTTATGAATTAAATATTACACTGTAAGTCTTAGAGCAATGGTTGAATTAAATCCTACGGCTCATAGATCAGTGCTCTTTTTGCTACCTCTGTGCTAATCATTTCTTTCTTTAAAAAGGGGCCATGGAGATTTGACAATTAAGTCAGACTTAGGATAAAAAAAAAATTCTGGACCTGTGCTGTCCAAAACTATAGCCACTAGCCACATGAGGCTATTGGGCATTTCAAATGTGGCTAGTTTGATTTTAGAAGTGCTATAAGTATAAAATACATTAAGAACTTCAAAGATCTGTACAAAAAATAAGATAAAACAGTTGGTTAGAATTTTTACATCATAATGCATAGATCCTTAAAATAGGAATTTTTATATCATTACATTTTTAAATGAATAAATTTTTACATATATCAAGTGAAATAAACTGCAGTATTAAAATTGACTTCAACTGTTTGTTTTACTTTTAAAAAAATGGACTTCTGGAATTTCAAATTACCCCTATGACAGCGTATATTTCTATTGGGCAATGCTGACCCAGACACCACTTTTGTAAAATACAATAGTCACAGTATTAACAGCACTGTGTGGTGCATTAAAATGTTTAAAAACCTGTTTTAAGGGTGCCTGGGTGGCTCAGTGGGTTAAAGCCTCTGCCTTCCGCTCAGGTCATGATCTCAGGGTCCTGGGATCGAGACCCACATTGGGCTCCCTGCTCAGCAAGGAGCCTGCTTCCTCCTCTCTCTCTGCCTGCCTCTCTGCCTACTTGTGATCTGATCTCTCTCTGTGTGTCAAATAAATAAATAAAATCTTTAAAAATAAATAAATAAAATAAAAAGTTTTAACCCCAGAGTCCAGGAACTTACTATTTAGTAGATGGTCAGATAACATAGATACTTTTTTTGTGCAATGTTAGCATTGCTAGCTCCCTTTGCTAACATTGTTAACAACGCTAACATGTAAACACTGCTAGCAGTGTTCACTCCCAGGTGGATTAAGGTATAATTTTATAACATTTCTTTCCTGCAAACACAAAAGCACAATACAATTTATTGTAATAAGCTATCAGACATGCACCTCTCACTGCTGTGAGTTCTCTGAATCTATGTATAGGTGGCAAAATACTGAAATGCAAAACACAGTTTTATCCTTCATCCAAGAGGGCTATTCTTGAGAAGTTGTTCTCAAAACCTTTACATGATCACATAATGCTTTCTGGCACAGAGAAGAAGCAGACAAAGAGTTTCAGAGGAAGAAACAAGAACGAAGAAAGGTGATTTCAGCTCCAGGAGAGAAAAAGCAAAAATATCGCTTCTCACACTATAATATGTACACAGATCCTGTGGGGATCTTGTCAAAATTTTGGCAATGATTCAACTGGTATGGTTTAGGTTTTGAGATGGTGCATAAATTTCCAAATCTTATAAATTTCCAAATGATGCTGATTCTAAGTCTGTGGACTGCAAAATGAGTAGCAAAGGACCTAAAACACTGAAATATGTGAAAAGCAGGGAATATAGGAGAGAGAATCATGACTGACTTCAATAGAAGGCAGATGGGTTCAGGGCCCTGGAACAGAGCTAGGAACAGGGGCAAGATGAAAGATGTTACTTTGATAGAGAGCCCAGCAGGAATTAGGGGAAGTGTGGGAGAATCAGGAATGTGGCCAGAATGGGTTTGTGTGTTTGTGATGTTCAGGAAAGTCTGAAGGCACACATGAGAAGAGATTAAAGACCAAAACTGAGTATACGTATCTTCTTGAACATCTTTTGGTATTTCCCTGTATGGTCTCTGTGACTAGTCTATACCTGTGTATGCTGATTGGTAAGGGATGAAGGGAGAGGAAGATTCTGGAGTATTACAGCATCAGGCTAAGGGCAATTGGGCAATCTCTCTTTTGCACCTGGTTCCCCTATTTCATCCCTCAGGATAGGAGAAGAAGAGCAGATGCAAAAGTCATGTGTTCTATAGAGTTTGGAAACCTTCTCAGAGAACAGCTGTCCAGTGTTACAAAGCCTCTTTGCTGTCAACTGACTTGGGAAATAGGGAGGAGGTGCTGGCATCCTTGAGAACACAAGTGGCCAAAGGAAATGTGCCTTGTCCTACTATGACAGTAACAGACTGAATGTAGGAGGACATGAACAGCTTCTTGAAGAGCTAGGCAGAATGGTAGGTCCTGGGCTGGGCAGGTCGAGAAAATACCAAACCAGATGTCCGAGCAAGGCTCTATGTAAACCGTGGGTGAACACGAGTTTCCAGACAGGGCTCGATGACAGGTTTGCCTTTCAGAAAGTTTGCTGTTCTACCATTACTCAGCCTTACTGAAGTGTATGAAGAATTAACTTCCTACCTGGGAATCAGCTTGTGATTAGATTAAAAATAGAACAAACAGGGGGCAGCTGGGTGGCTCACTGGGTTACGAGTCTGCCTTTGGCTCAGGTCATGATCCCAGGGTCCTGAGATCAAGCCCCGCATCGGGCTCCCTGCTCGGCTAGGAGCCTGCTTCTCCCTCTCCTGCTCCCCCTGCTTATGCTCTCTCCCCACCCCCCGCCAAATAAATAAATAAATAAAATCTTAAAAAAAAAATAGAACAAACATGCCAATGAAAACGCAGTTTCTTCAAAGGTTCTGAGCCACACAGGTGCTAAATACGTTTTGTTAAAAAGTGGGTGGCGGACTCTACTATCAGATAAGTTTGGAAAACACTGTATATTACATGGCTTCCTAGGAGATTCTGAAATATCCTTCAGTTCAGAAATCTTTCTAACTTTGTGTAACTCTGCATGTCTGAAATTGTGGGCTACTTATTCCGTGTCACACCTATTAACATCTCCCTAGAATTAATATTCTGCCAAACACCCCCAGAAACCTTGCCATGGAAACCACAGTCGACCTTAACAATGGATATCTTCTCTGTAGGAAATCCTGGAGGCAGCCCAGCCCTCGGCAAATGTGTCATTAACAAAAGTATTTATTTTCCTGGTCCACAGGCTTTTCTTTAAGAACATCTTTGGCTGATTTGCTTTAGATAGCCTCTCCTGTGTCTTTAGTCTTCCCTCTGACTCTAGAGTTAAAGGTTTCATACTTGGGTAAAAGAATCTGAGACATTGGAGAGATTGCTAAAGTTTATTTATAGTTCCTAAAGCCTATAGTTAAATAGATGCTTACCTGCTATGTTATCGGGCTGTTGACTTTGGTGGGAAGGCAGTCAAGGTCCCTGCACATCAATGGAGGAATGGGCTTGGTGCCAAGGGGTAAGATAACTTTCATTGCCTGTTTTCATAACTACAGGGAATCAGAGACAAGCTAGGATTCTGTCTACCTGATTCGGCTCTTTCCTCTCATCTCCACAGATTTCTCAGAAGAGAATGGGCATCAGAAATCATTCCACGGTGACTGAGTTTCTTCTTTCAGGACTAACCGACCAACCCGAGCTTCAGCTGCCTCTTTTCTGCCTCTTCCTGGGGATTTATGCAGTTACAGTAGTGGAAAATCTCGGCATGATCTCAGTCATTGGCTTGAGTTCTCAACTCCACATCCCTATGTACCATTTCCTCAGTAGTTTGTCTGTTTTAGATGTGTGCTATTCTTCTGTTATCATCCCCAGAATGTTGGTAGACTTTTTATGCAGCCATAAAGCTATCTCCTATTCTGGATGCATGACTCAGCTATTTTTCTTCTGCATTTTTGTCATTTCCGAGTGCTACATGTTGGCTGCCATGGCCTATGACCGCTATGTGGCCATCTGCAGCCCCCTGCTCTACCATGTCACCATGTCCCCTCGGGCCTGTTTTCTGCTGGTGGCTGCTGTCTTCTCAGTAGGATTAACTGATGCGATGATTCACGGAGGCTGTATATTAAGGTTGACTTTCTGTGGCCCAAACATCATTAAACATTATTTCTGTGACATCATCCCACTTATTCAACTCTCTTGTTCAAGCACGTATATTGATGAGCTTTTGATCTTTGTCATTGGCGGATTTAACATGGTAGCCACCAGCCTGACAATCATCATTTCTTATGGCTTCATCCTCTCCAGAATCCTCTGCATCCACTCTGCTCAGGGCAGGTCCAAAGCCTTCAGCACCTGCAGCTCCCACTTGACAGCTGTTCTCATATTTTATGGGACTCTCATGTCCATGTATCTCAAACCTGCCTCCAGCAGTTCACTCATCCAGGAGAAGGTGTCCTCAGTATTTTACACCACTGTGATTCCCATGTTGAATCCCCTGATATACAGTCTGAGGAACAAGGAAATGAAAAATGCACTCATGAAACTCCTAAAAAGAAAAATATCTTTATAATGAATATGTTCTTTAGTAAGAGAAATTTACACATTTATAATCATAATATGTATGTGTATGCATTTATACCCTGACTCTTTAAGTCATTTGAAGTGAGGTGAAATTCTATACATAATTTTATGAATTAGTATATATATATACATTTAGTATAAGTTAGTATATTTAAAATGTAATTAATATATGTTTATTAACATGGGTACTCTCCTGAGACTACCTCTTTGTTTCCATCCACATATAAAACAGATATAGGGGCGCCTGGGTGGCTCAGTCAGTTAAGCATCTGCCTTCAGCTCAAGTTATGATCTTGGGATCCTGGGATCAAGTCCCATGGGGGCTCCTTGCTCAGTGAGGAGTCTGCTTCTCCCTCTCTCTCTCTGCCCCTCCCCCAACTCCTGTGCTCTCTCTCTCTAAAATAAATAAAATCTTTAAAAAAATAAGACAGATGTAATTTTATGGAGGAAAAGTCAAATTCAAGTAGTAGACAAGTCTTTAACCACAACACAATAAAACTGAAAGTTCAGTTAACATTGTATGGTGACAGACGGTAGCTACACTTGGGGTGAGCACAGCACAAAATATAGATTTCTTGAATCACTATGTTGTACACCTGAAACTAATGCAACATTGTGTGTCAACTATACCTCAGTAAAAAATTTTGAAAAAAAAGAAGAAAAGTGAATAATAATTGGGAATCACAATACAATTCACCAAAGTTGGTTAATGTTTGCCTTGTGTATCTTTTTTCTGTCCTTTTATTTTTTCAGCCATTTCTGCTTCTGTTCTAGATGTGTCTCCGGTAATGAGAAAATAGTTTGATTTTTTTAACCTAATCCAACAATTTCTGGCTTTTAATAGAAATGTCAAAGTTTTAAGGCTTTGATAAGAAACTAAGTGATGTTGTAATGTAGAATGAAATGCAAAAGACAAAAGCCACAAAGCAAAGAACACACTAGAAACGACACCGTCAGAGAATAATGTCAGTTGGACACTTCCCCATTACCTATCGGGCTGCTTTGGAAGGTCTCTACCGTGTATCTTTTGGCGATTACATTCAGTCAATTTAGAAAACACTCCAATTCACCAACCTAAGGATTTTTAGGCTAATATAAGGATTAGGTATAGACAAATATAAATGAAAAGAAAGTCACCTTTTGTAGGTTTTGGCAAGAATAGGAGAATTTGTCTTCATTTTAACAGAGGGAAAAAAGCAAAGTTTATCATTTTCAGAGCACTGAAAGGACACAGAGGATTATTATTGCCAGCTTTCC
>LNAC01000212.1:1710908-1729828 GCA_002007465.1 Ailurus styani
CTGGGAAAAAGGTATTACCTCAAGTTAATAAAGAATTTTCAAAGGATCAGAAATCACCAAATATGAAATAAGATAAATGAATTAGCAGTGAATTTCCCACAGTTGAAAGATTCTAAGTATAGATGGTTTAACTTTTGCTGAAGAAGAAACAGTAAGTTTGTACAATGACCGCTGGACAACCAATATTGTGATGTTTTCCAAGAAATCCAAGTCAGGGGGTATGGGGGATTCCTTCACTCAACATTTAAAAGGAATTGAACAAATACAATTCTGAAAAATTAAGTTTACTTTTATGTTTAAATATAAAAAATACATGCTTATGGGGTCAGTTTTGAATAGTCTGCAGGGTATAAAAATATCTTCCCTTTTATTGCTATGATAGAAGACATAGGCTAAAACATCCATATGAGAAAGCAATTGGCTTACAAGGTCAAATCCTTTTAGGATCCTCACACAGATTTTATGGTAGACAGAAGTCCAGATTCCCCAGAGATGTGTGTTATCATATCTCCACTGCATATTAATATTTTTACATTTTTGTTACAGAGATGGGGTTGACAATATTTTTTTTTCTCCATGGTTCATCCCTAATGGGTGCCTCCTCACTTCCATCCAAGGCTCCCAGTCCTATTTATCTTGTTTGTTTTTTTAGCAAAACATTTATTGAACATTTGTGCCAGGTACCGTTGTTTGCTGGTAAGAACCTCATGGGATTCCAACCCTTACTATCAATGTAAGCAGAAGACAGATACAGCACTTCCATTTACCAGTGAGAAGATTAAAGTCACATCTAGAAATCACTGCCATGGAACTCCTACTGAAGTCTTCCAACTGCAAACACACTTATCACTATACTATATGGCTCAGCGTACACATAAAACTTGAAATGAGAAATTATTTGGTTTTTTAAAGACTCATCCACAATTTCAGACATGTAGGGCTTATGAAAGGATTTCAGAGTAATTTGAATTTTTATGAGCCGACCAATGGAAATGAAAGGAAATAAAAACCTTAATAAGGAGATCGAGACCTGGATTTTGAAAGAGATTGTTAAGAGATAAAATATTTAATTATTTTCAGATTTTACTCAGTTTAAGTTCAGTTACCGGTTTTGTCTACAGTCCAGTCAGCAGGGAACAAGTTTATTTGGTTACAGGAATACTGACACATTTACAGGACACTTCGATAAACTTTGCAAGAGCTATGCCTTAGTAACTAGCAAGAGAAGTCATGTAAAATTAGGTTATTTGTGTGTTTAATGAATTGTTCATATAAACAGTGACTTGTGAGCTTGTCACACACACACACATAAATATTTTTAAATTTATAATATTATAAAATAAATTTATTTACTGAAATCTTCCACTATGATACTTTGTTCTTACAGTTCTGTGATTTTTTTCTTTATACATTTTCCTTATACATTCTTTATACATTTTCTTTATACAGCTGTTTGTTACGTATCTACATATTTAGAATTGTAATNGTGTTTAATGAATTGTTCATATAAACAGTGACTTGTGAGCTTGTCACACACACACACATAAATATTTTTAAATTTATAATATTATAAAATAAATTTATTTACTGAAATCTTCCACTATGATATTTTGTTCTTACAGTTCTGTGATTTTTTTCTTTATACATGTTGAAGCTGTTTGTTACGTATCTACATATTTAGAATTATAAGAAGAGTGCCCCTGTCAGTTCCTAATGACCCATTTTGTCCTACTGTCTATTTTGCCAATTATTAATACAGGTTCCCCCACTATCCAAAACTATAGCATTCCTGTGAAACCTGNTCATGACCTGAGCCGAAAGCAGAGGCTTTAACCCACTGAGCCACCCAGGCGCCCTATTTTGCCAATTATTAACACAGTTTCCCCCACTATCCAAAACTATAGCATTCCTATGAAACCTTTTGTAAACCAAGTTAGGATAAAGTGAAGAAGCAATTACCGTTAATTTATATGGAAATTTGTGGGGCATCCGTGGACACCAAAAAATAACCTCTCTTTGACTTTTTTGATATTTTTAGGATACATCTTGCTAATATATTCACAAAATAAATCAAGATAAAGAGCAGACACTAACAGACACAGTTCAAAGTTGAGTTCAAAGTTGAGTTCAATGCTGAGGTGCTGGGTGTAGTTCCCTGTGGAAATGCTTGGTGGCGCTACTCTCTGCTCTGCGTGGGTGCTGCTCACTACAAATGGTTTGGCTCCCTGCAAATCACACACACAAATTCTCATGGGGGTTTCTGGATTTCTTTAAGATAGCAAAAACAGGTACCAATGTATGTTGTCCTTGAAAATGAAGTGGCAAAATGGGAACTTTCAAAAAGCAGGGGACCCTTGCATAGTCACATTAACTTCCTTTGGGATTAGTATATGTTTGACAAATCTTTTTTTTTTTTAATAAGATTTATTTATTTATTTATTTGAGAGAGAGAGAGAGAGAGAGCAAGGGGAGCGGCAGAGGGAAAAAATCTCAAGCAGACTCCCTGCTGAGCACGAAGCCGACTTGGGGCTCGATCTTAGGACCCTGAGATCACGACCGGAGCCAAAAGCAAGAGTCAGACCGATGCTCAACTGACTGAGCCACCCAGGTGCCCTTGACAAATCCTTCTTAAAAATCCTTCTATTTTCAATTTTTTCCATGTTCTTACCTTTTATGTATGTCTCTTAGAAACAGAATGTAGCAGAAATTGTTTTTTAAATATTACATCTGTGTCTACTTAGTTTAGTTTTTCTTTATTGTAATAATTAATAAATTAGAATTGGTCTCTGTAGCTTCCTTTTTATTTTTATTTGCCCCAATTTTCTGTTTCTTTTTCCATAATTTTTCTCTCTTTTTTTTATTTAATGGATTACTTTGACTGTTGGCATTTATTTGTATCATTTTTATACTTGAATTTTATCTTCCCTTTATCCCTTTGTCTTTTCTACAAATTTGGAAATTATCTACTCTGTTTCTATTCTTTCTGTTAATATCCCAGAGAAGTTACTGGGATTATTTAACTTAAAACCTAAAAGAAAACAATGTTTCATCCCCTCTCAAATGATACAAGAGGGCTTTAGCTCCAATTTCCTTCTCCATACTTTTCTATTGTAGTCATCCATATACCGATTCTAGCTTACCTCCACAAATTCAACACTGCTATTACTTTTTACAAAGAATTTCTATTTAGATCTATGTGCATGTTTACCATTTTATTTATTATTCCTCTTTTAAAGTATCTCGATTATTTTCTTTATGCTCAAATTATATTTAGAAATTACTTTATAATTTTCCCTTGGTAGTAAATTCCTGAAGTTTTCATCTGAAATATGTTTATTTTACACACAGAAGATATTCTTACTGGATATCTCATTGTGAGTTGGCTGTTACTTTCTTGCCACACTTGAAAGATGTTATTTAACTAATTTTTGGCTTTCATTGCTGCTGTGTTGAAGCCAACAGTCATTCTGCTTTCCCGTGTAAGTGATCTGCCTTTTCTTGCTGTGTTTTGTAGCCTCCCTTTGGTGCTCTGACTCTGTTTCTCTGTAAACACTATCCGTCTTCACAGTCTGTGTCCTCTCCTGCAGGATACCACAGAATACACATGTAAATGTTCCCATCCCACCATTTTGTTTTGGTTGTTTTAACAAAATTCCATTCCTTTGAACACTCATATTTTGCAAGTTTATTTCTCTTTGTTTCATTAAAGAGAAATTCTTTTGCTATATCTTCCTATTTACTAATCTGGTGTTTTGTTTGGTTTTGTTTGTTTATGTGTCTTCAGAGTGGAGGAGATGACCTAATAAGAGGGGGCTTTTTGGTTTTGTTTTTGAGTGTAGTTGGCCCACAATGTTACATTAATTTCAGGTGTACCACATGGTGGTGTTGCTATTATTGTTTTTAAGATTTATTTATTTGTTTGAGAGAGAGAGAGAGTGGGGGGGAGGGGGCAGAGGGAAAGGGGAGAGGGAATCCCAAGCAGAGTCTGTGCTGGGTGTGGAGCCTGACACAGGGCTCTATCCCAGACCCCTGAGATCATGACCTGAGCCAAACCCAAGACTTGGACACTTAACTGACTATACCACCCAGGCGCCCCCAACATGGTGTTTTAAATTATACTTAATCCACTATTCATCCCATCTCACCTTACTTGAAACTACCGAGTTATTACTTCAATAGCCTTTTTCTTTTTTTAATTATGTAAGTTCCACTGGGTCTTTTTAAAAGTCAACTCGGTAGTTTTTAAAAGCCTTGATATTTTTTGTGGCATTCTCACTTTTAAAGTTACATCCTACATTTCTTGAAATATTCCACATATAAGTGTACCATATAACAAATCCAAGGGATGCCTGGGTGGCTCAGTCAGTTAAGTGACTGCCTTGGGCTCAGGTCATGATCCCAGGGTCCTGGGATTGAGTCTCACATCGGGTTCTTTGCTCAGCGGGGAGCTTGCTTCTCCCTCTGCCTGCCGCTCCCCCTGCTTGCTCTTGCTCTCTCTCTCTCTCTCTCTCTGCAAATAAATAAATAAAATATTTTTAAAAATAAATAACATATCCGACAATTCTGAACTCTGTTGTCCTTGTGCTAAATCTCTTATTCCATTATTTCTTTTTTCTGCTCTCATTTATAGTGATGCAATTGTTAGAGTGTTTGGAAATCTTTGTCCAAAAGTTCTTTGCTTCTTAATATCAGGGAGTTCTCGGGGGCCTAACTTGGGGGATTTTTCTTCTGGAAGGAATTGGCTTCTCCTCCCATTGTTTGGCAAGCCTCACCCAAGGACACTTTACCCTCTCAAAGATGTGATTCGGAGAGGAAGTCTCAGGATCTGCTTTCTGGCTTCACTGATGTACCAGATTCACAGCAATGTCTGCACAGCAGCATGATTACAGGGCCACCCCGCTGCTCACTGATCCTTGCCGATGCAAGTCAAACCTGCTTTGGTTCCCTGCTGTTTCAGTTCTCTGTGTTTCCCTCACCAGTTCTCTGTCTTGGCTGACTCAGGTCCCGGTCACCCTGATCTCGGCTGCCAGGTCTTTATGCTCTACCTCCGGCCACTGAAGCTTTGGCACCCGACTACCTGACCTTGGTTCAGTTCCTGTTTGTTTCTTTGTTTAGTATTTAGAAAATGGATCCAGACACCTCCCCTTACTTTTGATGCAACCGGCAATGTCTCAGAAATTGTGTCTTACCAATTCTTGTTGTAGCTTAAGAGAATCTTTCAGATCATCATATGCTGGTCAGCCTCCATATAGGAAGGATAATAAAATTTTTGTCTGATGACTTCTCTTTCCTCAATGAAGTCTGATATGAAGTTATCAGCTAAGATATCCATAGTATTAAAGATTAAATTGTAACATGTTCAAAATGACTTGAGTGAATTTCAGTTAATTATACATATCAGTTAGCTTGAATAGATTTGGATGGAAGGAAGGAAGTAAAGAAAAGAAATATATGCATGTAACAGAAATTGAAAAGTTAAAGTGTAAAAGGACCACAGAAAACTTTTTTTCCAATACATCAACTATGAGGATGGGAATGGAGGTCGAGCAAAGGAATTTGATTTGCCAGAAGCCACATAATACAGTCAGAGAGAGGACCTGGACTCCTGCCTCTTGAGTGTTCTCTCCAGCAGAATTTGGAAGAGATCTTTAACTATCCTGTCTTTCTTCATTTGTTTCTTCACCCCTTCAGTAGAAATGGCTCTGAGAAACCAGAGTTCCCTGATTGAATTCACACTGGTCTCCTTTCCTGTCGTCCAAGAACTTCAAATATTGCTCTTTGTCATTCTCCTGCTGATTTATATGCTCACCATAACAGGAAACATTGTCCTCATTTCCTTAGTATGGACTGATAATCGTCTTCAAACACCAATGTATCTCTTCCTTAGTAATTTGTCATTTTTGGACATTTTGTTCACGACTACTATTACCCCAAAGTTGCTAATTTGTCTCTTAGAAGAGAAAAAAACCATATCCTTTGCTGGCTGCATCACACAAATTTATTTCTACTTCTTTCTGGGGACAGTGGAGTTTATCCTCCTGGCGGTGATGTCCTTCGACCGCTACGTGGCCATCTGTAACCCCCTGCGCTATACCATCATCATGAACAGCAGGGTCTGTCTCCTGCTGGTTCTGGGATGCTGGGTAGGGGCCTTCCTCTCAGTGCTGTGCCCAACTATTGTGGTGTCCAGATTGCCATACTGCACTGAAGAAATTAGTCATTTCTTCTGTGACATTGCCCCTCTGCTACAGGTGGCCTGCATAGACACTCATTTCATTGAGATGATAAACTTCGTCTTATCCTCCCTTGTCCTTCTGACCTCACTGGTACTCACCACTGTGTCCTACACCTACATCATCTCTACCATCCTGCGCATCCCCTCGGCCCAAGGCCGTCAGAAGGCCTTTTCCACCTGTGCTTCTCACATCACGGTTGTGTCCATTGCCTACGGGAGCAACGTCTTCATGTACATGAGACCCAGCCAGAGCCACTCACTGGAGTTTGACAAAGTGACGGCTGTCCTCACCACAATGGTGACCCCTCTTCTGAACCCCTTCATTTATAGTCTGAGGAATGAAAAGGTAAAGCAGGTCTTGAGAGAGTCAATTAGCAGGATAGTTCTGCTACATTCCAAGGAAACATGACTCTAAGCAATTTCAGGGCATCTAAGTTATGCTTTCTTCATATGGCATCTCATGCTGTATTAAGAGTGACACCAAAGTGGACTGAATTCTCAGAATCTGTTGGCAGGATGATAAGCATCAAACACATCATCAACACTGAAACATGGAAAATCAGAAGAAGGAAAAAAAAAAGAATTCTAAGTCCCCTCAGTCCTTGAAATTTTTTGTATAGTGTAATATAGGATCGTGGAAGCACTTCAGACCTTGAGTCACGAGAGCTAACGTCTAATATTTGTTGAGGCACTAATTTCAGGGGACTTAGATTAGTTATATGACTTCTCTAAGCTTCCTCTTGCCCATCTGTAAAATGATGGCAGGGATTGGCATGTAAATAGAACTGAGCACAACCAGTATTTGTTTATGAGTTTGGTGCCAGAGGCCTAGGAGCGCAGCAGTTCTGGGAACACTTGAACCCAGCCACCACACAAAAGGAATGGCCCCATAGAGAATTACAGATAGATCTGTTGTCGTAACACTCTGTAATCAGAACAGTCTTAGTTTGATTATATCCTCCCCAAATCCTATTTCAATTTTGATTTTTTTCCTTTGGAACTGCCCACTTTTTAAATTGTATTGTCTTTTGCTCATAGGCTCAGAACCTACACCCAAAGAAATCTATTTAAATTCCTTTATCAATCTAAATTTACTGAATTGTTCTCATTTACTAGATTTTCTCACACAATTTTGTGATAGTTGAAAATATTGTTACAGGAGTTAAGATGGCAGAATAGAAAGGGGACCCTATGCTTGCCTTGTCCCTCAAACACAGCTAGGTAAATATCAAATCATTCTGAACCCCCAAGAAATTGATCTGAGGACTGACAGAACAAACTACACAATTAGGGGGAGAGAAGAGGCCACATCATGGAAGGTAGAAGCTGCGGACATGTAGTCTGAGGGAGAAAAGAATCACCAGTGGTGCAGAGGGGAGGGAGTCCTGGCCATGGAGAGAGGAGAAAGAGACAGAGAGAGACACAGAATAGTGCGGAAGAAACACTTCACCAAAACCATGGACTGGGAAAACAAGAGTTATCATGAGTTATCATGAGTTTTTACAACCAGTGGAGCTCAAAGTCTGAAGTTTTAGAAGTCCTGCCATGGCCGATGTGGATCCTGGCAGGTGTAGCTGTGCTCCTGTGCAGAAGGACAAAGGCCCAGGAGTGGACAATGTGCTCTTAGGATCCCCTGGGTCCCACTGGGAGAGACGGTTCCCCTTCTTAGAGCACATCTGGGAGAGGTGGCCCTACTTCTCAGGGACAAAAGAGCCAGTGGGTGCCACTGAGCTGCCACATTTGTTAGCACAGGAGCGGAGACACCTGCTGAGGGAAGCTAACCTGGATGCTGGCTCTTTTTTTTTTTTTTTTCCCTGTTGCACTTTCGTCTAAACTCCAATTTCCTGCACGTTGGTGTAACTGACCTTCTAGGACAAATCTGCATCAGACCCAGTGTGGTGAGACCCTCCCCCAGAGGAATATCGTGGACCCATGCCATGCCAGGTCCCTAAAATTTGGAGTTTTGAAACTCATGCCAGCTGAGTTTCAAAACACAGGTGCACTGAGCTGCCAGGTAGGCAGACAGCCCGGACACAGACAGGGTGAAGGCAATAATCTGCGGGACGCCTGGGACACAAGAGGGCAGATTGTTTGCTCCTCTGTGAGGGCTTCCTGGACAGCAAGGGTGCAAACGCCCCTCTCTGGGGACAAGAAAGTGGGCTGGCACCACTTTTCTCCCTCTGCCCACCAACATGGACTAACTTCAGTGAGCAGCACAGTGCCCACAGTGGAGACCTGAGCCACTTATGCCAAGCTCTTCCCTCCCGCACTGTGCAGGTGCCTCTGTATGAAAGCAAGTATGCCCACATACACACGCACACACCAAGCCTACTGACCATAGACTGCTGCAAAGCTTCAGCTCTAGTGAAAATAGAGTCAGGCCTCTTTTAACAAGCAGACCAGAGTACACCTATTTAAAACTCACCACACTCCAGACAAGGTCCAAACACTCCCCACTGTAGGCAAGGAGAAACTCTGCACAGGACTGGCCTGAGAGAAGAGCAACCAAAATACAGCCACAGAATACATACAACATACCTCAGAGACAATTCCTGAAGTGCCAGGCCCTGGACAGGATAGGACCTCTTCTTAAAGCCATTACTCTCAGGAGCAGGAAACATAATAGGCAGAAGAAGAAGAAAGGCCTAGACAAAATTCCAAGATGAAGGAATTCATCCCAAAAGAAAGAACAAGGAAAGGTCATGACCAGGGGGTCTAATTGAATCAGATGTAAGTATTTGCCTGATCCAGAATTTAAAACAACAATTATGGGCACCTGGGTGGCTCAGTGGGTTAAAGCCTCTGCTTTCGGCTCAGGTCATGATCTCAGGGTCCTGGGATCGGGGCCCGCATCGGGCTCCCTGCTCAGTGGGGAGCCTGCTTCCCCCTCTCTCTCTCTCTGCCTGCCTCTCTGCCTCCTTGTGATCTCTCTCCCTCTGTGAAATAAATAAATAAAATCTTTAAAAAAATAAAAAATAAAAAAACAACAACAATCATGACAATACTAGCTGTGCTTGGGAAAAGCATAGAAGACACCAGGGAGTCTCTTACTGCAGAAATAAAAGACCTAAAAACTAGTCATACCGAAATAAAAAAAAAAACAAAATGCTATAACTGAGATGCAAAACCCACTAGATATAATGACCACAAGCATAGAAGAAGTAGAGAAATGAGTCAATTATATGAAGATAAAATTATGGAAAATAATGAAGCTGAAAAAAGAGGGAAAGAAAAATATTGGATCACAAACATAGATTTAGGGAACTCAGTGACTCCATAAAGCGTAATAACATTCATATCAAAGGAGTCCCAGAAGAAGAAGAGAGGGAAAAAGAGGCAGAAGTTTGCTTTGGGGAAATTATAGATGAACGTTTCCCTAATCTGGAGAAAGAAACAGGCATCCAAATCCAGGAGGCACAGAGAACTCCCATCAAAATCAACCAAAGCAGACCAACACCACGACATCTCATTGTAAAATTTGCAAAATACAGAGATGGGGGGGGGGGAGTCTAAAACCAAAAAGGGAAAAGAAATACTTATAAGGAAAGACAAATAAATTTAGCAGCAAACCTATCCACAGAAATTTGGCAGGCCAGAAAGAAGTGGCATGATATACTCAATGTGCTGAGTGGAAAAAATATGCAGCCAGGAATATTTTATCCAGCTAGGCTACCATCCAGAATAGAAGGAGAGATAAGAGTTTCCCAGACAAAAAAAAAAAAACTAAAGGAGTTTGTGACCACTAAACCAGCCCTGAAAGAAATATTAAAGGGAACTCTTTGCGTGGGAAAGACCAAAAGCAATAAACACTAGCAAGGAACAGTAAAAATTAAATCTCCAGAAACAATGACTTTACAGTTATAATACAATGGCACTAAATTCATATCTATCAAGCATCACTCTGAATATAAATGGGCTTAAATGCTCCAACTGAAAGACATAGGGTATTGGAATGGATAAAAAAATAAGACCCGGGGCCCCTGGGTGGCTCAGTCAGTAAGCGTCTACCTTCGGCTTAGGTCATGATCCCAGGGTCCTGGTATCGAGCCCCACATTGGGCTCCCTGCTCGGCAGGAAGCCTGCTTCTCCCTCTTCCACTCCCCCTGCTGGTGTTCCCTCTCTCACTGTGTCTCTCTCTATAAAATAATAAATAAAATCTTTAAAAAAAAATCTATATGCAGCCTACAAGAGACTCATTTTAGACCTAAAAACACCTGTAGGCTGAAAGTGAGGGGATGGAGAACCATCTGTCATTCTAATGGATGTCAAAAGAAAGCCAGAGTAGCCATACTTATATCAGACAAACCAGATTTTAAACCAAAGACTGTAACAAGAAATGGAGAGGGGCACTATATCATAATTAAAGGGGCTATCCATCAAGAAGATCTAACAATTGTAAATACTTATGCCCCCAACTTAGGAGCACCAAATATATAAAACAATTAATAACAAACACAAAGGATTCATTGATAAAAATACAATACTAGTGGGGACTTTAACACCCCACTTACATCGATGGACAAATCATCTAAGCAGAAAATCAACAAGGCAACAATGGCTTTGAATGACACACTAGACCAGATGTACTTAACAGATACTTTCAGAACATTTGTCTTGAAGCAGAAGAATATACATTCTTTTCGAGTATACATGGAACATTTTCCAGAACAGGTCTCACACTGGGTCACAAACCAGGCCTCAACAAGTACAAAAAGACTGAGATCATACAATGCTTATTTTCTAACCAGAACACGATGAAACTTGAAGTCAACCACAAGAAAAATTTGGGAAGACCACGAATACA
The DNA here is from genome assembly GCA_002007465.1 of Ailurus styani. Taxonomy (NCBI): domain Eukaryota; kingdom Metazoa; phylum Chordata; class Mammalia; order Carnivora; family Ailuridae; genus Ailurus; species Ailurus styani. The sequence continues at coordinate 1,721,948 of LNAC01000212.1, forward strand.
TGGAGGTTAAAAAACTATCTACCAAAGAATGACTGGGTCAACCAGGCAATTAAAGAAGAAATTTAAAAAAAAAATACATGGAAGCAAGTGAGAAGGAAGACAGGACAATCCAAAACCTATGGGACACAGCAAAGATGATCATAAGAGGGAAGTGTATAGCAGTACAGGCCTATATCAAGAAGCAAGAAAAATCTCTAATACTCAACCTAATCTTACATCTAAAGGAGCTAGAAAAGGAACAGCAAATAAAGCCTAAAGGCAGTGGAAGGGAAATAATAAAGATTAGAGCAGAAACAAAGGATATAGAAACAAACAAAAAATAATAGAACGGATCAATGAAACTAGAAGCTTGTTCTTTGAAAGGATCAATGAAAGCGAAAAACCACTAGCCAGACTTACCAAAAAGAAAACAGAAAGGACCCAAATAAGTAAAATCATGAATAAGAGAGGAGAGATTACAACCAACACCACAGAAATACAATTATAAGAGATTGTTATGAAAAATTATATGCCAACAAATGACAATCTGGAAAAGATAGATAAATTCCTAGAAACATATAAACTACAAAAACTAAAACAGGAAGAAATAAAAAATTTGAACAGACTGATAATCAGCAAAGAAATTGAATCGGTAACCAAAAATCCCCCAAAAAACAAAAGCCCTGGGCGAAATGGCTTCCCAGGGGAATTCTACCAAACATTTAAAGAAGAGTTAATTGGCTCAGGTCATGATCCCAGGGTCTTGGGATCAAGTCCCATATTGGGCTCTTTGCTCATCGGGGAGCCTGCTTCTCCCTCTGCCTGCCACTCCCCCTGCTTGTGTGTGCACGCTCTCTCTCTTTCTCTCTCTCTGGGAAATAAATAAAATCTTAAAAATAAATAAATAAATAAATAAGAGTTAATACCTAGTCTCAAACTGTTCCAAAAAATAGAAATGGAAGGAAAACTTCCAAATTCATTCTACCAGATTAGCATTACTTTGACTCCAAAACCAAACAAAGACCCCACTTAAAAGGAGAATTACAGACCAATATTCCTGATGAACGTGGATGCAAAATTTCTCAACAGGATACTAGCAAATTGAATCCAACTGTACATTAAAAGAATTTTTCACCACCATCAGGTGGGATTTACTCCTGGCCTGCAGGGGTGGTTCAGTATACACAAATCAATCAGTGTGACACACAACATTAATTTTAAAAAAAGGATTAAAAATGATCCTCTTAATAGATGTAGAAAAAGTATTTGACAAAGTATAGCATCCATTCTTGATAAAAACCCTCAGCAAAGTAGGGATAAAGGGAACATACCTCAACATCATAAAGACCATATATGAAAGACCCAAAGCTAACATCGTCCTCAAGGGGGAAATACTGAGCGCTTTTCCTCTGCAGTCAGGAACAAGACAGGGATGTCCACTCTCACCATTGTTACATAACATAGTACTGGAAGTCCTAGCCTCGGCAATCAGACAACAAAAAGAATAAAAAGCATCCAAATCAGTAAGGAAGAAGTCAAACTTTCACTATTTGCAGACAACATGATGCTCTATGTATAAAACCCAAAAGACTCCAACCAAAAAATTGATAGAACTGGTACACAAGTTCAATAAAGTTGCAGGATACAAAATTAGTGTACAGAAGTCTGTTGAATGGCTATAATTAAGAACACAGGAAACAGCAGGTGTGGTGAGGATGCAAAGAAAGGGGAACCCTCCTACACTGTTGGTGGGAATGCAAGCGGGTGCAGCCACTCTGGAAAACAGTATGCAGGTTCCTCAAAAAGTTAAAAATAGAGCTACCCTATGACCCAGAAATTGCAGTACTGGGTATTTACCCAAAGGATACAAAAATACAGATGCAAAGGGGCACCTGAACCCCAATCTTTATAGCAACGACGTCCACAATAGCCGAAATATGGAAAGAGCCCAGATATCCATCGACAGATGAATGGATTTAAAAAATGTGGTATATATATTCAATATAATAGTATTCAGCCATAAGAAAAAGAATGAAATCTTGCCATTTGCAAAGACATGGATGGAGCTACTGTACTATGCTAAGTGAAATAAGTCAGAGAAAGATAAATATCACATGATTTCACTCATATGCGGAATTTAAGAAATAAAACAGATGGACATAGGGGAAAGGAAAAAAAGAGAGGGAGGGATACCATGATACCATAAGAGAGACTTAATTATAGGAAACAAACTGAGGGTTACTGGAGAGGAGGTAGGCTTGGGATGAATTAAATGGGTGATGGGGATTAAGGAGGGCATGTGTGATGAGCACTGGGTGTTGTACGTAAGTGATGAATCACCAAATTCTACTCCTAAAACTAATACTACTCTGTATGTTAACTAACTAGAATTTAAATAAAAACTTGAAACATCAAAAAAAGTGATTAAAGATATTTATGCATAATTTAATAAAATGAATAGTAAATTAACACTGATACATATTTGACTACACTTTGTAGCCAAATTTTAACACCATTATTCTCTCATTTAATGCATAATCATAATAACATAATAATAAAAAATAAGGGCGCCTGGGTGGCTCAGTGGGTTAAAGCCTCTGCTTTCAGCTCAGGTCACGATCTCAGCGTCCTGGGATCGAGGCCCGCATCGGGCTCCCTGCTCAGCGGGGAGCCTGCTTCCTCCTCTCCCTGTCTCTCTGCCTACCTCTCTGCCTACTTGTGGTCTCTCTGTCAAATAAATAAATAAAATCTTTAAAAATTAATTAATTAATTAATTAATTAATTAAAAAATAATAATAGAAAATATTTTTACCTAAACTTGCCAGTTATAAAATCTGTTACTACTTTGGAATGTCTTTTCCGTTTTGTTTTCTCTCCATGGTTCACCACTATCGTTGGTTTATGAGAAAGCAGACTGTCAGACAACTATCCCAAATCTCTTGGAGAACAGTTCTTTAAACACAAGCTTATATCCTATACACTAAAAGGCTAAGTTGAAATTATTTATATATTAATAGTTTTTTTTTTTTTATTGACTCATATGTGTTTGGCATCCTGGTAAAGATTGGATCCACGTAGCATAACTGATTTCAGTCAAGTATTTAAATGTCCAGGATGGTCATATTTGCTTTAAGAAGACCTACTTTTGGGGCGCCTGGGTGGCTCAGTGGGTTAAGCCTCTGCCTTCAGCTCAGGTCATGATCTCAGGGTCCTGGGATCGAGGCCCGCATTGGGCTCCCTGCTCGGTGGGGAGCCTGCTTCCTCCTCTCTCTCTGCCTGTCTCTCTGCCTGCCTCTCTGCCTACTTGTGATCTCTCTCTCTCTGTCAAATAAATAAATAAAATCTTTAAAAAAAAAAAAAAGAAGACCTACTTTCTGTTCAGCTTACACAGTGGAGGTCCGGAGGAGGGGAAGTGACGTTCACATGAGAGGCAAAAGGCTTACAAAAGAAAGTCTGTAAGGGTAAATATATAAATAGTTAGAAAAGGGATTTTCAAAAATTCTTAATTTATTCCTAGTTATTTTACACTTTACAGTCTCCCGAAGGCTGAAAGGAAATATTCCAAATGGTTAGTGCTGGTTAATCTGACTGATATTCTAGGTGACTTTTGTTTTAATTGAAATACAGTTGATACAAAATATTACATTAGTTTCAGGTATACAACATAGTGATTCAAGAAGTTTGCACATATATGCTGTGCTCACCACTATAACCGTAGCCCTGACTATATTCCCTATGCTGTACCTTTAATGCCCTTGATTAATTCATTCCATCACTGGAAGCCCGTACCTCCCACTCCCTTCCACCCACTTTTGCCTTTAGGCTATATATATTTTTTTAACACTCTACTTTTCTACATTTCCTACATTTTCTGTGCTCCAGACGCATAAATGTTAATTTAAAAGTATTTGGATCGGCACTTTTTTAAAGAGGTTAAATTCATTTCCATGCTGATGCACAGGTATCAATCTAAGAAATGACTCCCATACTTGGTATCTAAATATAAAAATTATTTTTATTTTATTCAATCTGTTTTAAACTTTCATAATTTGTACTCTCAAATTCAATATCCATTTTAGGAGTAGGAATAAAGATCTAAAATTTCCTCCTTTTTAAGAAATCCAGTTGTTCGGGCACCTGGCTGGCTCACTGGGTTAAAGCCTTTGCCTTCGGCTCAGGTCATGATCTCAGGGTCCTGGGATTGAGGCCCACATCGGGCTCCTTGCTCAGCGGGGAGCCTGCTTCCTCCTCTCTCTCTGCCTGTCTCTCAGCCTACTTGTGATCTCTCTCTCTCTGTCAAATAAATAAATAAAATCTTAAAAAAAAAAAAAAGAAACCCAGTTGTTCATCCCACTTTGTTAGTATAGTTAAATGTCCTATGGAATTTCCTTTTGCTTAAGTTCAAAGTTTGCAAATTAACCCAGAGGGAAATGTATTGAGCCAAAGTGAGCTGATTGCAACATTCACTACTTTCAAACTACTTCCACCTGTAACAATTTAGTGGCAATATTCCTAAATGGTCATAGTAACTAAAGATACAGTAATTAATCTGGGACTCTAGATCCCATACTCAATGTAAATAAATCAGAGCTTTGGGGCAGAAGTGAAATTCATTAAAAAAATCATAATCTCACTCATCTTCCAAAGATCATTATCATGATCATCAGGGTCCCACCTCAAGTGACAATCCTATAAACTTTTGAGAGAATTAATTATTTGTGATTATTTGTAAATCCCAACCTGATGTATTTTGGTTCCCTGTACAAAGAACAAGGAGAGGGAAGCTAAAGCTATGGGACACATTGTGTGTTTAACCAAGAATTTCTGAATAATTTTTAAAGCCACCAAAAGCTATCTGATCATCTATATCATAAACTAGAATAAATCATAGATTCCTTCCTCCGTGCCCATACCAGTCGGTCAGGCCCTTTATTCTGCTTCCTATCCTTCAAATCTGTTTTCTCCTCTTCATCATTATTTCATTTCAAAAATCAAGGCCTTTATTATACATCATGGGATTATTGGAAAGGCCTACTAACCAATCTCCCCATCTTTAGACTTATCTCCATCTAATTAACCCTCCATACGTTTGGTGGAGTAACTTTCTAAAAAACAGAGATGATCAAATAGCATTTTCTCAATGGTTCCAGATGACCTCTCACAATATGTCATATAAGACCATTATGTCTGTCCCTTACCTGGGTCAACCTCACCAGTACCAAATAACCTGAAGTCCCCAGATGCTCCATGCCCTTCAAAGTCTTTTTTTTTTTTTAAGGTTTTATTTATTTATTTGAGAGAGAGAGCATGCGCAATTGGGATGGAGGGGCCGAGGGAGAGGGAGAAGCAGGCTCCCTGCTCAGTCCCGTGGGACTCCATCCCAGGACCCTGGGATCAGGACCTGAACTGAAGGCAGACATTTAACCGCTGGCCACCCAGGCACCGCCCCCCCCAAAGTCTTTTATAAAATTCTGTTTATTTTGACATAAATGTCTCCTCCCAGTACTAGTACCACTAATCTGCCTAGAAACATATTCCTTATCCTTCAAGATAAGCAATGCTCCTCTGTGACAGCATTCTTGTCCAACACTCCCATAAAACTTTCCTCCCTCTATCAGTCCCACAGCAGTCCTTGAATTTTCTCATGGTCTACCTGCGAATTCCGTGAAGGTGGTATTTCCTCTAACGTGTTGCCGTATCGCTAGTTCTGAGCATCAGTTAGCTACATTTAATGAACAGGTATTATATTAATTTAACACCTAAATGTGCCAGGTGCTCTCCCAGGCACTTGGGGGCTCAGCAAGGAGCACAAGAAACAGTCTGTTCTCAATGAGCTTACTAGGTTCTACTAAGTAGCTAGAGGGAGGACTTAAATAAATAAATGGGGAAATATCCAGTGGTGACCAATGCTACACAGAGAACTGAATCAGAGTGAACTGACTGAAAGTGATGGAGGAAACTTCAGATTGAATGGTTAGAGGAAATACCTCTGAGATAATAACATTGACGTTGAAATTTAATGACAAGTCAGCCATGGAAAGATCAGGAGAAAGCAATTCAGGATATCCACTACGAGGCTAAAGCCAAAGACCTTAGAAGGAAATGTTTAACATGGTCAGGAGGAAAACATAAGCAATATTACTAAAATATGGTGGTTTGTTAATCACTGAACCTTCCAATGTAAGTTATAAAAAATATTAAAACTAAAAATAGCGGGGAGCCTAGATGGCTATGTTGTTCAGCCCAGGTCACAATCTTGGGGTCTTGGGATCCAGCCCCACTCCATGCTTGGTGCAGAGCTTACTAGAGATTCTTTCCCTCTCCCTCTGCCACTACCACCTCTCACACACTCGCACATACTCTCTCTCCCTCTCAAATAAATAAATAAAATCTTAAAAAAAAAACTAACAATAGCTACAATAATTTGTTAATAATGGGTACACGACTGACCCTTCAACAACAGGGGTTTGATCTACACAAGTCCATTTACACATGGTTTTCCATAAATACAGTACTGTAAATGTATTTTCTCTTCCTTAATACTTTCTCAGTAACATTTTCTTTCGGGCACCTGGGTGACTCAGTGGGTTAAAGCCTCTGCCTTCAGCTCAGGTCATGATCTCAGGGTCCTGGGATGGAGGCCCGCATCAGGCTCCCTGCTCAGCGGGGAGCCTGCTTCCTCCTCTCTCTCTGCCTGCCTCTCTGCCTACTTGTGATTTCTCTCTCTCTCAGTGTGTCAAATAAGTAAATAAAATCTTTAAAAAAATAACATTTTCTTTCATCTAGTTTACTTTATTGTAAGAATACAGTATATAATACATAAGTAAAATGTGTATTAATTAATACTTTCTGTTATTGGTAAGGCTTCTGGTCAACAGTAAGCTAAGAGTACTAAGTTTTGAGTCAAAAGTTTTACATGAATTTTTAACTGTGCAGGTTACGTATATGTTGTTCAAGGATCAACTGTACATTGTGACATCAAAACCTTAAAATGGGGCGGGGGGGGGATAAAAGGATAGAGTTTTTGTATATTATCAAAGTTATTATTATCAGCATAAAAGAGACTGATCAAACTATAAGATATTTTATGGATGCTCCATGGTAACCACAAAGCAAAAACCAACAGCAGATACCTAAAGACAAAGAGAAGGGAATCAAAACACATTGGTATAGAAAATCATCAATTCACAAAGTAAGGTAGCAAGGGAGGAAGAAAGACATAAGGAAACTACAAAACAAAAACAATAAGATGAAAAAGAGGTGAAAATGAATCAGGAAAATACCATGACAGTTTCTTACATAGTTAAACATATATTTACCAAAAAAACGTAGTAATTCTACTTCTAGGAATGTATCCAAGAGAAATGAAAACAAATATTGACATAAAAACATGAACTCAGCTGATCATAGGAACTTTATTCATAATAGCCAAATACTAAAAACAACTCAAGTGTTTATTGTCTGGTGAATAAAATACTGTGATCAGTACAAACTACATAATAGATAATCCTCCATAATACAAAGGAAGAGACGACTGACATCTGAAACACATGGATTAATTTCAAAGTATCTGATTAAGTGAAAGAAAACAAACACAAAATATGACATGAAGTAAGACTGCATTTACACAAAATTCTAGAAAATGCAAATCACATCAGTGGTTAGCAGGGGCCGAGGTGGGGAAAGGGAGAGCATTTCCTGCAAAAGGGCACAAGAGTTTCTAAGATAATGGAAATATGGTAAACCATCATGGTGGTGCTGGTAGCTACGTGAAGGGACACATGTGTCAAAACTCAACAAACTGTACACTTAAATTGTCCATGATGTGTACATCCTACATCAATACAACAGATTTAAAATATGTTCGTAGACTTATCAGTCTATGTAATGGATCTCTTTTTG
>LNAC01000212.1:1730003-1764779 GCA_002007465.1 Ailurus styani
TCCTACATCAATACAACAGATTTAAAATATGTTCGTAGACTTATCAGTCTATGTAACGGATCTCTTTTTGGAAAGCAGCTTTAAGGTTGTTTCAATACATGATGATCATTTCAGAAAAAAACAAAACAAAACATGTTTTAAGTTCTCCAAGTTTCTCGTTCCCTGAGGCTTTAAGGGAGACCTCTAAGTTTCTCTTTCAATAAATAAAATAAACAACCAAGAGTGTGTCCCAGGAGACCCTAACTTTATAACTGTGATTAGTTACTTCCACTCTGCTCTGATGTTCTGTGATTGCAATAATAATCATTAACCTTTTTTTGTGCCATAGTCCCAGGTGCCACTGCAAACCAAATCTCTGAAGGTGAACACAAAATCTCATTAAGTATCCGAGTTCATCCCATTCTAAGCACCTTAGCCAGAGGCAGGTGAATTTAGTTACTTTCTGGAGACAGTCACTAAAGGTGATGATACGTAAAATCAAGTCACAGGATACCTGATGAATGAGCAGGGGTGACCTAAGGAATGGTGACAGTTTAGAGAGATGTTTCCGTGAATGCAAATATGAATTCTTCCGACAATCAGGATGGATCCACAGAAGAAATCGAAATTCACTGAATACACAGGAAGTTGCATCCCTGAAGCTAAGAAAGAAAAACAAAACCCAGCTCAGATTGGGGAAGCATTCGGCCTCTTTTGCCAGAATAGAAGTCAGAGGACCTGCTCTAGATCCAGCTGTGTGTGACTTCTCCATTCACCACGAAACCTCGCTGCTCTGCCCTTCCTGACAAATCCGTGCAACACAATACATGGGACTTGGAACTCAGAGGAACATTCTCAGGTTCAGATACACTGCGTGGGTCACGTGAAACATGAGGAGATACAGTAACACGTGGACATCTTCCTAGTGTAAGTCCAGACTTCACTTTTTCTGTAGACAGATGAAAAAGACCTGAGAAAAAGCCATAGAGGTTATGAAAAAGGACAGTTTTCACTCAGAGGAAGAAGGATGGACTACTTCAGCAAACACTGAATAGCCATTTGGTGTGGTTTTGAAAGGGGGATTAGTTACCACATGGGGAAAAGTCTCAGACTAGGACTGAGATGTACACAGAATTCGACACTGAAGTAATTACAGAATTGAAAGAATAACGGAGGGAATGCAGTAGGGAAAAAGACCCCCAAAGATTGAGTGTCCTAACACACTCGAATAGAGAGAATTCGAAGGGTCTTACAATCAGTATGATGTAAGTATACTTTATTATGCAATTATCCATATTTATATGTTAAGCAGTCTGAGTCTCACTAAATTTGTTTACATGTGTATTTTATGAATTAAAGTGTAATGACTGCTCTCCCCAAAATTATAGTGAAGGCAGCTGTCAAGTATGACAGCTTTACTGTAAGTATGTAAATGAAAGTCTTTAATGTCCTCGGCTTGCAATTAAACGTTGTCACATTTTACTGACAGCAGCACCGATCCCAAATTATCTCTAATACCCACCCCCATCCCCACATCTCAGCCCTTTCCTGTTCCTCCTTCCCCATCCCAATGTCCTTAACAAGCACGTACTGAACACCAAGTCTACACACATCACTGTACACGTAGGCCCTAGCTGAGGACCTCCGTCTGCCACTGTCAGCATCCTCATTTCAGAAACTCTTAAGACACGATGCTTAGGAGTCTCACGAAAGATCCAAAGCTACGGTGGCCAAACAGGTTCTCTTCCATTAGTCCCCACTTTTCTGACTAAATCTGGAATCTTGAAATGTGCCAGTGTGCAGTTCAATGCCACTCTTGAAGGATCCACATGGTAATGAAGAACAATCTTCCCACAGAATGAAAGCAAGGTTATAATTAAATTCTTGGACGCAGATTGTCATACTCCAGAACCTTTCCCCCGAGACAGGATGGGCGCGGCAGGGCACAGAGGTCATCGGGAGAAGACCAGCACAAAGTCAGCTTGTTCTCCACTATCGTGAAGTTAACCGACTCCCCAAGGACAGCAATGCTACATCTTTAGCTCTTGTCAGAGTTTATCTGACCCAAGTACAGCAGAACAGAAAGCTCTCGATGCCATTTTTCCCATTCACAGATGACCCCATGACAACCATGGCCAACTGCAACTCCAGTTGTGTCCCACCACCCCAGAATCTTGTTAAAAATGGCACAGAGCCTTTGCAGATCCCAAGCTGTCCAACTTTCAGAGCACCAGAGGGGAATCAAGCTCCTATCAGGGTCATCAAAGACGAAATACCCAGGAAGGAGAATGGAGGACTTGAGGGAGGCTGGGACACAACTGGCGAGATCAATGGCAGGAACAGTGGGGTAGGTGATCGGCAGCTGCAGGAGACTCCACCTTCATCTGCCTCGACACCTGCTCGTCTGCAGTGTGGGCAGTGAGGGAGGAGGGAAGGGGGAAACGAAGGGAATTTCAAAGCATTTCCACTTGTCCACATACCATGCTCTACTCCGTGTTTATATTAGGCCTCGGCAACATTAACACGTGTCCGCCCAGATATGGTTGATATGGTTATGCCTTTTCGTGCTGTGGTAATCCGTCAGGAAGTGTATTACCTGGTGCAGGGGCAGTGGGCGGAGGGCGAGCGTCACAGTATCTATGGTGCATCACGACCGACAGTACGAGACCCTATTTCAATACATCAGCCCCTTTGAAGTCCTTTGATAACTTAAAAGCAACTGGTTTTTGGAATAAATGAATGGGAAATACAAATAATGAGCAACGACAAGGGCCTGAAAAGTCACAGCAAACTTTTCAAGTGGAAATTCATTCAGAAAAAACCCCAACAGGTCTTTAAGGCAAAGGGGCTGCTAGGAATTATTTTCCCTACAGAAAGCCTGAGGAAAATGACCATTTTTCAAAAGGAACTCATTGGCCCCAACCCTAGAGGGATCCCAGCTCAGGTTCATAAGTTGGTCATTTGAACGTAAAACTAAAGGATAAGCCCCAGAATAAAACACCAAAGGACGCAGCCTCAACTGGCTTACACAAACATGCAGTAGATGTTCACCAAAGTTGAGCTGTGTTCTGAGAGGAGCATTCCAAACACCATGCATCTGCATCCACTTTCTTGCACTACTATTAACAGACTCATGTTCAAGTTGCTGGAAAGAACATAAGGTATAAGACACCTATTTAAGAAGACCTGTAAAGAATGCCCAGGGGGGGAACGGAAGGGGAAAGATCTGTTATTCTTTTGGATGCTGCCATACACATGACTTTGCAAAGAACAATGAACATTTTCCCAAAAGATGTTTTTCAAATGTATGAAATAGGTTATGCAAACTATGAAGCATACATTGTGCACCTACTTACTCCGTCACAGCATAGACATCAAAAACTCCAGTTTTCTGCTCTTTTATGTGGACGATGCCTGAAGGGTTGAAATACCTTGGAGAAAAGGAACTCAACTTTTATTAACATTCTCTTTCTCCTTTTGCAACTTGACTGGCTGGATTCTTAGTTAAGTATTCTCTCTTCTCAGGCACAGAACGTAGCTGGGAACACAGGAGAACAGGAAGAATGAAAGGGAGAAGGGAAGGAGCACTGGGTCAAAGAGAAAACCATCGTGAAGAGCAGCGTTTAATGGGACCACAGAGGTAATTTCATTCAAGCAAAAATTTTAAATTTTTAAATCCTGAGGTGAGAAGAAGTCATGTAATTTACCCTGGGTCCAATGTTTATTAGAGTGAATGAAATCAGCATGAAATCATTCTTGACTCTTCATCCAAAGCTTTTACTACTTTAAGCACTGACACTGTGAGTTGGAAACTTATTTTAGCTGATTTTCTTCTCTCTAATTTTTATTTTTTCAGAGACGTGCTGCCCACCAGGTGTTGCACGTGATGGACATGCAGAATCAGACCACAGTGACTGAGTTTACCTTGACTGCCCTCCCCGTTACCCAGAAGCTTCAGATCTCTCTCTTTGTGGTCCTCCTCTTTACTTACATGCTAACTCTAACAAGAAATACTGTCATCATTTCCTTAATCTGGGCTGATCATTGCCTCCAAACGCCAATGTACTTCTTCCTCAGTAATTTGTCATTTTTGGACATTTCATACACTACCTCAGTTACCCCAAAGCTGTTAGCTTGTCTCCTAGAGGACAAGAAGACCATATCTTTTGCAGGCTGCATCACCCAAACATACTTCTTTTTTTTCTTGGGGACAGGAGAGTTTATCCTCCTGGCGGTGATGTCCTTTGACCGCTACGTGGCCATCTGTAACCCCCTGCGCTATACCATCATCATGAACAGCAGGGTCTGTCTCCTGCGCCTATGCGTGGTACATTTCAGAACTATGTATTTCTATCTGTGAACTTTAAAATCTTTAATTAAAAAAAGCATTTACCATCTTGGACTGCTGGCCCGCCCCAAGGGTATTGTTTAAAGCTAACTAGGGATTCATTCATTAATATGCTTTCTTACTTTCAGTATTTGGCAGAAACTAAGCCCCCTTTTTAAAAAGATGATAATGTTGAAAATAATAATGCATAAGCTCTTTCCAGTTACAAAAGTTTTAGTAATTAATATATTTTCACTCTTTACCTTTTGTTTTTGAAGATTTTATTTATTTGAGAGAGAGAGAGATCATGCGCAGGCATGCACAGGGGAGGGGGAGGGGTAGATGGGGGAGGAGCAGAGGGAGGGGGAGGGTCAGGGGGAGAAGCAGGCTTCCTACTGAGCAGGGAACCCAATGCAGGACTGGATCCCAGAACCCTGGGATTACCATGACCTGAGCCCAAGGCAGACCCTTAACCTGACTGGACTACCCAGGTACCCCAAAGAATTTTTTTTTTAAATAAAGACTTTTTAAGGATCTCAGACAAAGTACACACGTCTGAAGTATTCCCCTCCCCACATACAAAAACAACAATTTTTAGTTGTTTAGTACTCATTTTTGTTGTTATTATTATTACTATTATTTTCTATGGTATTTAGCTGTCAAGGATGAAGCCAACCATCCTGCATCATCTTAATACCTAGAAAAAGCATTAACTTACAATCATCTGTGGCTGCATTTCTTAGGTCATCTAGGTTAAGACTATGATAAGAAAAAGAGAGAGGAGAAGTGTAAACTCTTTCCTACTTTACCAATGAGAAAATGAAAGTTCAGATAGTGTAAGTGTCATGTGATAAAAAAGCAATATAGCCAGGCTTGAAATTCAGGTTTCCTGACTTCAGTTAAGTATTTTTCTTTTTTTTTTAAAGATTTTATTTATTTATTTGACACAGAGAGAGAGATTACAAGTAGGCAGAGAGGCAGGCAGAGAGACAAGGAGAGGAGGAAGCAGGCTCCCTGCTGAGCAGAGAGCCCGATGCGGGCCTTGATCCCAGGACTCTGAGATCATGACCTGAGCCGAAAGCAGAGGCTTTAACCCACTGAACCACCCAGGCACCCAAGTATTTTTCATTCATTCATAATATTCTGTGAGTGAGACAGTCCAACAATACGGTTTCAAATATATTATTTTCTCTATGCTTGAATTGCCTACTCTGGACCTTGACTGTAATACCTTGTATCTGATGTGGCAAGAAACCTTTTTATATATTCCCACAAGTCTTTGACTTTCTGGTCTTCAAGGATGCTTTTCTCCACATGGAGTCCAAGGGCTGAACATAGTCATTACTAGCACACAAACGTTGAAGTTTTCCTGTGCAATAAAGTTCAAGTTCTCTTGTGCCATAAGGACGTAATTTTGTGGATTGCTTCTCTTAGAACTTCTTTTACCTTTTCATTCCTCAGACTATAAATGAAGGGGTTCAGAAGAGGGGTCACCATTGTGGTGAGGACAGCCGTCACTTTGTCAAACTCCAGCGAGTGGCTCTGGCTGGGTCTCACATACATGAAGATGTTGCTCCCATAGGCAATGGACACAACCGTGATGTGAGAAGCACAGGTGGAAAAGGCCTTCTGACGGCCTTGGGTCGAGGGGATGCGCAGGATGGTAGAGATGATGTAGGTGTAGGACACTATGGTGAATACCAGCGAGGTCAGAAGGACAAGGGAGGATAAGAGAAAGTTTATCATCTCAATGAAATGAGTGTCTATGCAGGCCACCTGTAGCAGAGGGGCAATGTCACAGAAGAAATGACTAATCTCTCTATAACAGTAAGGCAGNAATGCTTTTTTTAATTAAAGATTTTAAAGTTCACAGATAGAAATACATAGTTCTGAAATGTACCACGCATAGGCGCAGGAGACAGACCCTGCTGTTCATGATGATGGTATAGCGCAGGGGGTTACAGATGGCCACGTAGCGGTCAAAGGACATCACCGCCAGGAGGATAAACTCTACTGTCCCCAAGAAAAAAAAGAAGTATGTTTGGGTGATGCAGCCTGCAAAAGATATGGTCTTCTTGTCCTCTAGGAGACAAGCTAACAGCTTTGGGGTAACTGAGGTAGTGTATAAAATATCTAAAAATGACAAATTACTGAGGAAGAAGTACATTGGCGTTTGGAGGCGATGATCAGCCCAGATTAAGGAAATGATGACAGTATTTCTTGTTAGAGTTAGCATGTAAGTAAAGAGGAGGACCACAAAGAGAGAGATCTGAAGCTTCCGGGTAACGGGGAGGGCAGTCAAGGTAAACTCAGTCACTGTGGTCTGATTCTGCATGTCCATCACGTGCAACACCTGGTGGGCAGCACGTCTCTGAAAAAATAAAAATTAGAGAGAAGAAAATCAGCTAAAATAAGTTTTCAACTCACACTGTCAGTGCTAAAGATGAAGTAGTAAAGGCTTTGGATGAAGAGTCAAGAATGATTTCATGCTTGGGGCACCTGGGTGGCTCAGTCGGTTAAGCCACTGCCTTCGGCTCAGGTCAGGATCTCAGGGTCCTGGGATCAAGTCCCACATCGGGCTCCCTGCTGGGCAGAGAGCCTGCTTCTCTCTCTCCCTCTGCCTGCTGCTCTGCCTACTTGTGCTCTCTATCTCTCTGTCAAATAAATAAATAAAATCTTTAAAAAAAAAAAAGAATGATTTCATGCTGATTTCACTCATTCTAATAAACATCAGACCCAGGGTAAATTACATGACTACTTCTCACCTTAAAATTCTCAAAAATTGGGGCACCTGGGTGGCTCAGTGGGTTAAGCCTCTGCCTTTGGCTCAGGTCATGATCTCAGGGTCCTGGGATCAAGCCCTGCATCAGACTCTCTGCTCAGCAGGGGGCCTGCTTCCTCCTCTCTCTCTGCCTGCCTCTCTGCCTACTTGTGATCTCGCTCTCTCTCTCTCTCTGTGAAATAAATAAATAAAATCTTTAAAAAAACAACCAAAAAAAATCTCAAAAATTTAAAAATTTAAAATTTTTGGTTGAATGAAATTACCTCTGTGGTCCCATTAAACGCTGCTCTTCACGATGGTTTTTCTCTTTGACCCAGTGCTCCTTCCCTTCTCCCTTTCATTCTTCCTGTTCTCCTGTGTTCCCAGCTACGTTCTGTGCCTGAGAAGAGAGAATACTTAACTAAGAATCCAGCCAGTCAGGTTGCAAAAGGAGAAAGAGAATGTTAATAAAAGTTGAGTTCCTTTTCTCCAAGGTATTTCAACCCTTCAGGCATCGTCCACATAAAAGAGCAGAAAACTGGAGTTTTTGATGTCTATGCTGTGACGGAGTAAGTAGGTGCACAATGTATGCTTCATAGTTTGCATAACCTATTTCATACATTTGAAAAACATCTTTTGGGAAAATGTTCATTGTTCTTTGCAAAGTCATGTGTATGGCAGCATCCAAAAGAATAACAGATCTTTCCCCTTCCGCTCCCCCCCTGGGCATTCTTTACAGGTCTTCTTAAATAGGTGTCTTATACCTTATGTTCTTTCCAGCAACTTGAACATGAGTCTGTTAATAGTAGTGCAAGAAAGTGGATGCAGATGCATGGTGTTTGGAATGCTCCTCTCAGAACACAGCTCAACTTTGGTGAACATCTACTGCATGTTTGTGTAAGCCAGTTGAGGCTGCGTCCTTTGGTGTTTTATTCTGGGGCTTATCCTTTAGTTTTACGTTCAAATGACCAACTTATGAACCTGAGCTGGGATCCCTCTAGGGTTGGGGCCAATGAGTTCCTTTTGAAAAATGGTCATTTTCCTCAGGCTTTCTGTAGGGAAAATAATTCCTAGCAGCCCCTTTGCCTTAAAGACCTGTTGGGGTTTTTTCTGAATGAATTTCCACTTGAAAAGTTTGCTGTGACTTTTCAGGCCCTTGTCGTTGCTCATTATTTGTATTTCCCATTCATTTATTCCAAAAACCAGTTGCTTTTAAGTTATCAAAGGACTTCAAAGGGGCTGATGTATTGAAATAGGGTCTCGTACTGTCGGTCGTGATGCACCATAGATACTGTGACGCTCGCCCTCCGCCCACTGCCCCTGCACCAGGTAATACACTTCCTGACGGATTACCACAGCACGAAAAGGCATAACCATATCAACCATATCTGGGCGGACACGTGTTAATGTTGCCGAGGCCTAATATAAACACGGAGTAGAGCATGGTATGTGGACAAGTGGAAATGCTTTGAAATTCCCTTCGTTTCCCCCTTCCCTCCTCCCTCACTGCCCACACTGCAGACGAGCAGGTGTCGAGGCAGATGAAGGTGGAGTCTCCTGCAGCTGCCGATCACCTACCCCACTGTTCCTGCCATTGATCTCGCCAGTTGTGTCCCAGCCTCCCTCAAGTCCTCCATTCTCCTTCCTGGGTATTTCGTCTTTGATGACCCTGATAGGAGCTTGATTCCCCTCTGGTGCTCTGAAAGTTGGACAGCTTGGGATCTGCAAAGGCTCTGTGCCATTTTTAACAAGATTCTGGGGTGGTGGGACACAACTGGAGTTGCAGTTGGCCATGGTTGTCATGGGGTCATCTGTGAATGGGAAAAACGGCATCGAGAGCTTTCTGTTCTGCTGTACTTGGGTCAGATAAACTCTGACAAGAGCTAAAGATGTAGCATTGCTGTCCTTGGGGAGTCGGTTAACTTCACGATAGTGGAGAACAAGCTGACTTTGTGCTGGTCTTCTCCCGATGACCTCTGTGCCCTGCCGCGCCCATCCTGTCTCGGGGGAAAGGTTCTGGACTATGACAATCTGCGTCCAAGAATTTAATTATAACCTTGCTTTCATTCTGGGGGAAGATTGTTCTTCATTACCATTTGTGGATCCTTCAAGAGTGGCATTGAACTGCACACTGGCACATTTCAAGATTCCAGATTTAGTCAGAAAAGTGGGGACTAATGGAAGAGAACCTGTTTGGCCACCGTAGCTTTGGATCTTTTGTGAGACTCCTAAGCATCGTGTCTTAAGAGTTTCTGAAATGAGGATGCCGACAGTGGCAGACGGAGGTCCTCAGCTAGGGCCTACGTCTACAGTGATGTGTGTAGACTTGGTGTTCAGTACGTGCTTGTTAAGGACATTGGGATGGGGAAGGAGGAACAGGAAAGGGCTGAGATGTGGGGATGGGGGTGGGTATTAGAGATAATTTGGGATCGGTGCTGCTGTCAGTAAAATGTGACAACGTTTAATTGCAAGCCGAGGACATTAAAGACTTTCATTTACATACTTACAGTAAAGCTGTCATACTTGACAGCTGCCTTCACTATAATTTTGGGGAGAGCAGTCATTACACTTTAATTCATAAAATACACATGTAAACAAATTTAGTGAGACTCAGACTGCTTAACATATAAATATGGATAATTGCATAATAAAGTATACTTACATCATACTGATTGTAAGACCCTTAGTATTTTCTCTATTCGAGTATGTTAGGAAGCTCAAACTTTGGGGGTCTTTTTCCCTACTGCATTCCCTCCATTTTCTTTCAATTCTGTAATTGCTTCAGTGTTGAATTGTGTACATCTCAGTCCTAGTCTGAGACTTTTCCCTGAGTGGAAACTAATCCCCCTTTCAAAACCACACCAAATGGCTATTCAGTGTTTGCTGAAGTAGTCCATCCTTCTTCCTCTGAGTGAAAACTGTCCTTTTTCATAACCTCTATGGCTTTTTCTCAGTTCTTTTATGTCTGTCCACAGAAAAAGTGAAGTCTGGACTTACACTAGGAAGATGTCCACGTGTTACAGTATCTCCTCATGTTTCATGTGACCCACTCAGTGTATCTGAAGCTGAGAATGTTCCTCTGAGTTCCAAGTCCCATGTATTGTGTTGCACGGATTTGTCAGGAAGGGCAGAGCAGCGAGGTTTCGTGGTGAATGGAGAAGTCACACACAGCTGGATCTAGAGCAGGTCCTCTGACTTCTATTCTGGCAAAAGAGGCCGAATGCTTCCCCAATCTGAGCTGGGTTTTGTTTTTCTTTCTTAGCTTCAGGGATGCAACTTCCTGTGTATTCAGTGAATTTCGATTTCTTCTGTGGATCCATCCTGATTGTCGGAAGAATTCATATTTGTATTCATGGAAACATCTCTCTAAACTGTCACCATTCCTTAGGTCACCCCTGCTCATTCATCAGGTATCCTGTGACTTGATTTTACGTATCATCACCTTTAGTGACTGTCTCCAGAAAGTAACTAAATTCACCTGCCTCTGGCTAAGGTGCTTAGAATGGGATGAACTCGGATACTTAATGAGATTTTGTGTTCACCTTCAGAGATTTGGTTTGCAGTGGCACCTGGGACTATGGCACAAAAAAAGGTTAATGATTATTATTGCAATCACAGAACATCAGAGCAGAGTGGAAGTAACTAATCACAGTTATAAAGCTAGGGTCTCCTGGGACAGACACACTCTTGGTTGTTTATTTTATTTATTGAAAGAGAAACTTAGAGGGCTCCCTTAAAGCCTCAGGGAACTAGAAACTTGGAGAACTTAAAACATGTTTTTTTTTTCTGAAATGATCATCATGTATTGAAACAAGCTTTAAGCTGCTTTCCAAAAAGAGATCCGTTACATAGACTGATAAGTCTACGAACATATTTTAAATCCGTTGTATTGATGTAGGACGTACACATCACGGACAATTTAAATGTACAGTTTGTTGAGTTTGACACGTGTCCCTTCACGTAGCTACCAGCACTACTATGATGGTTTACAATATTTCCATTATCTTAGAAACTCTTGTGCCCTTTTGCAGGAAATGCTCTCCCCTCCCCCACCTCGGCCCCTGCTGCGTTTTCTGTCAGGGTGATTTACATTTTCTAGAACTTCGTATAAATGCAGTCTTACTTCATGTAATCTTTTGTATTTGTTTTCTTTCACTTAATCAGATACTTTGAGATTAATCCAAGTGTTTCAGGTGTCAGTCGTTTCTTCGTTTGTATTATAGAGGACTATCTATAATGTAGATTGTATGGACATATCACAGTTTGTTTATTCATCAGAGGATGGAGACTTGAGTTGTTTTCAGTACTGGCTAATGTGAATAAATCCTCTATTAGGTCATTTTTAAAAATTTTTTTTTATTATTTGCCCCAGGGGTACAGATCTGTGAATCATCAGGCTTACACCTTTCACAGCATTCACCATAGCACAAACCTTCCCCAATATCCATAACCCATCCACCCTATTCCTACCCTCCCACCCCCAGTAACCCTCAGTTTGTTTTGTGAGATTAGGAGTCTCTTATGGTTTGTCTCCTTCCCAATTCCATCTTGTTTCATTATTTTTCCCTCCCTACCCTCCACGACCCCCCACTCTGCCCCTCAAGTTCCTCATATCAGAGAGATCATATGATAATTGTCTTTCTCTGATTGGAGGTCATGTTTTTATGTGACTATTTGTTTTCACCTCTGCTAGATACATTCTGAAAAGTGGGGTTACTATGTTTTATGGTAGGAATATGTTTAATTAAAAGAAACTGTCAAGATGTTCTCTAACATCACTGTATCATTTTTATTTGTACTGGTAATATATCGACTCTCACGGTTCCATATCCTTACTAATGCTGGGTGTTATCAGTCTTTTAAATTCTAGCCAGTTAGGGCGTGTTGGTGGAATAATCTGATGCATTGTATTTTTTTACTTTTTAAGTTTACTTGATGTATAATTGACAAATAAAATTGCATATATTTAAGATGTACATCATGAACACTTAACATAAATATATATTTTGGGAAATGATTATCATAATCAATTAACTGACATATCCTTCGCCTCATATAGTTACTTTTTTTGAGTGAGCGTGTTTAAACTAACTACCATTTAGCAAATTTCAAGCACACAATACAGTATTATTAACTGTGATCACCACGCTGTACATTAGACACCCAGAGTTTATTCATTGTATAACTGAAGGCTTTGTGCCTTTGGCTACCATCTCCCCATTTTCCTCTATTCTGCATATGAGTGAAATCATAAGATATTTGTCTGACATGTTTATAGCAGTATGTAGTCAAATTATGAAACAGCTCAAGTGTCCACTGACTGATGAATAGATAAAGAAGATGTGCCACATACATGTGTGTGTGTATGTGTGTGTGTGTGTGTGTGATGGAATATTATTCAGCCATAAAAAAGAATGAAATCTTGCCATTTTTTGCAACAACATGGATGGAACTAGAAAGTCTAATACTAAATGAAATCAGTCAATCAGAGAAAGACAAATATCATATGACTTCACTCTTATGTGGAATTTAGGAAACAAAACAAATGAACATAGCAGATAGGGAAAGAGAGGTAAATGAAGAAACAGACTCTTAACTATAGAGAATAAAGAGTTCCCAGAGGGGAGGTGGGGAGGGGGAGGGGTGAAATAAGTGAAGTGGATTCAGGAGCACACTTGTGATGAGCACCAGGTGTTGTCTGACATGTTGTATCACTATATTGTATACCTGAACTAATATTACATTGCATGTTAACTAACAGGAACTTAAATAAAACTTTACAAGATGAAAAAAAAAACTTTTAAAAAACATACTGTGCTGATAGAGACAGAGGCACTAGATGGCATCTGAAACTCTAGAATATTGTGGGAGAACATTTTCCATTGTTCAATAACTTTAAAAGGATGAAAAGCTTTTTAAGTATTACTTTTCTTTTAAATAGATAAAGCAAAATACCGAGAAAATCCCCAAGGAGCCCGTAGCAGGTCAATTTGGCACCTTCTAAAACTTTGTAATTGTGATTAGGTAGTTCAAAACCAACATTCTTTTGTAACAATATTATTAATCAACTTCCTTTGACCCATATCCCCAAGAGTTGTTTTCATCTAAATCTCTAAGGCAAATAAGCCCGTGAAAAAGCACAGTTCATCCACTTATGAAAAAAAATTCATAGAAGAAAGGAAACTTTATAGAGAAAAAGAATAGGGTAACTTTTAAAAAATATAGAAGTCACTTTTAATCTTGGCGATTTAGAGTATTCAAGACCATTTAGTAAAATCTCCCATGGAAAATCCGGTATTCTAGTAACCATAAAGGGGGACCAGGATACCAGAAACTCTACTAAGTTCCCCTCACTGGGCTGTCACTTGGCAACGATGCCATAAGAAGAATTCTGCAACAGCCACGTCTGACTTAGCTGTATTGGGTTTTATATCCAAAACAGCCCAGTTACTTAATAATTCAAATGATTGGTAATTAACCAAAGACTCAGAACTTGACTTCTTGCAAGAAGATAAATACCTGTGAATTGAGAATCCATGATTTTTCCAGGATTTTTCATTTTTTAATATAGAGTCAGGGACGATCTACTCTAATCCAGCTGATTTATTCCTGCAAGTTTTTCAAGCTTCTTAACACTTTACTACCACATTCTCTGTCTGCAAAACCAGAACCTGGAATCGTTTTGTGTGGAAATCACTGGGAAGTTATGGGGCAAAGAAGATATCTAGATCATCGAGGTGTTTAAGGGCTGCTATGGTGGGAAAAGGTCAGTATTTGTTTGGAAAGGTCAGAACATGAACGTGTATTTGGAATTTGCAAAGGCAGAATTTTCCGTTCAAGATGAGAGCTTTTCATTCAGCCAGTGCTAAAGCAAGGTAGAGATTTCCCACTCACAGAAGTCATCCAAGCTGTGGCTGGATGGATATGCAGTGAGGATGGTAATCACAAGGACACATAGTGGGGTTAGGTGGTTCAGTGACCTAGTTGATTTTATTTGATCTTTAAGAGATATTTCTATGGGCGCCTGGGTGGCTCAGTGGGTTAAAGCCTCTGCCTTCGGCTCAGGTCATGATCTCACAGTCCTGGGATCCAGGCCTGCATGGGGCTCTCTGCTAAGCAGGGAGCCTGCTTCCTCTCTCTCTCTCTGCCTCTCTGCCTACTTGTGATCTCTCTCTCTCTCTCTCTCTCTCTCTCTCTCTGTGTGTGTGTGTCAAATAAATAAATAAAATCTTTAAAAAGAGAGAGAGAGAGAGATTTCTATGAGCTAGACGTAGAAATAGAAATGGCAAGAGAAAAATTTCCAAGTACAATATTTAGAGTAAATTCATGCACACACAATAATCACAGTTGGACCCTCTTGCTGTCTCCATGTACAAAACATGGAAACATCATGTTACATCATCTATACAATTGGTGAAATATAAGTATACTTCTTCACCTATGTTTTATTTACTAATAGAGTGCTTTTGTTAAATGTATCTTCTCGTGTGTAGTCTCTCTGATGTGTCATATTCTTGGTGGGGTCAGATGCAAATCTTGGGGAATCAGATTAAGGATACACTAAGAATATTCCTCAAATTAAACTTTCCATGATTTATTGTTATTTATTCAAGAAACAGCTCACGCTAATTATTCATCTCCTTTAGTTCACCTCAATCCTTTCTGAACAAAGCCGTATTTTTTAGCAAGAGTCTGTTAAGTATTACCACACATACAATTTAATTTAAACCTCACAGTAGCTCATCTTGAACGTTATATTTATCTAACACTTGAAACTGAAAGTGTGAACTAGGATTTGCCTGTTGAACAACCTCATGGAAATAATAATACAACACGCACACAAAACAGACACTTAGTGCCTCAGACAGAACGTTCACGTGAGATTTCACTTGCTATTATGTTGGTATCGGTATTCGTGATTAGCCACTTCTGTGCAGTAATTTATAGAAACATTTCAGAGCTTGAGCTCAAACACACATCTGTAATATCATCACCACAATTAAGGAGACAGACACACTCAAGACCTCCCAGAGTTTCCTTCACACAATCACTTCCAAGGGTCATATATTGTCTGATTCCATGGATGGCACCGTGAGATAGTTAGCCAGTTGTTTAGTGTTGGTCACTTAGATGATCAATATGCCCTTCCTGTATAGATAATGACTGAGTAAATATTCTTGCACATATATCACATGAAGCTCGTCAAATTGTGCTTATTAAATATGTGCAGTTCTTCATTGTTGTTATTTAAGATTTTATTTTTAAGTACTCTCTACGCACAACATGGGGCTTGAACTCACGACCCTGAGATCAAGAGTCACATGCTCCACCAAGTGAGCCAGCCAGGGACCCCTTGTGCAGTTTTCTGTATATCAATTGTACCTCAGAAAAGCCGATGTTAAAAAATGAGTGTGCAGAGTTCTAGAAATTGACATGAAAGAATGATGATTATTATTTAAAAAAGAAGAAGAAAAAGAAGAAAAGCCAGTTACAAAATAGTATGTCAGCATCACTTATTATAGATACATATGTATGTAATTTAATTTTGAAATGGCCTGCAAATACATTCACCAAAATTTTGTCATTGTATCTCTAACAGGTTTGCTTACAGATTATAATTTTCTTTTTGCATTTGCATATTCCAATTCTTTGCACTGAAAAATGTAAGGGCTTTTTTTTTTCTAATGGGAAACACTTAAAAAATGAAATAAGAAGGCAAAATTTTTATCTTAGAAAAGGAGAAGGAGGGGAGGTGGGAAAAAAGAAAATGAGGGGAATAACCTGTAACTTATTTGTTAAGGAGGAACTAAGTAAAATCTAGACAAAGCATGGGGGTTAAACATGGCTGCTTTTAACCTGAGATGGGGATACCGGTGCCAAAGAACATTTCTCCGATACTGGGATAAAGAACAACTAGATGATCTTAATGTAGCTTTATGATTTCAACTAATCAAGTAAATAAACTGAGCTGAATTATCTCTCTTTTACCTCCTGTGTATAATCTGTACCTCTCTGATTTTATCACATTGTCTAGTGTCCCCTTAAATAATCAGCCAGATATGTGATGTATAGCTTACCTACTTCACAGATTTTGTAGAAGGTAGGTTGTGGACACAGGGCATGACCTACATATAAGATACCCACTGTGCCCATTTGATGTGTCATCTAAAGTGATTAGCAGGAAACGTGAACCACTGTTCCTTTCAGATATTTCTGGTCTATTTCCATAGATCTATATATGCAAGAAAAGACTTTCAAAACGGAGACTCTGGAGGCCACCAAATATCGGAAAAAAGAAATCAACCTTTATCTCTTACTTATTGAGTAAGTACGTACTTACTAAGAGTAAGTTGGCAGGTTACCAATGTCAACTGCCCAAGTGAAAGAAAATTTGTTATAGAAAAGACTAGATAGTATTTAAAAGAATCTCCCTCTCAGTGACTGTAAACTTCAAAAAAATAATTCTTGTTAAACTGTGAGTCAGTACTTCATAGCATATTTTTTTAAAGATTTTATTTATTTATTTATTTATTTGACACAGAGCGAGAGAGAGAGAGAGAGAGAGAGCAAGAGAGCAATCACAAGTAGGTAGAGAGGCAGGCGGAGAGAGAGGGGGAAGCTGGCTCTCCACCGAGCAGAGAGCCCAATGCGGGGCTCTATCCCAGGACCCTGGGATCATGACCTGAGCTGAAGGCAGAGGCTTAACCCACTGAGCTACCCAGGCACCCCCTCATAGCACATTTTTAGCCAGGAAAATGAAGGTAGATGCACTGAAGAGACGAGAAATTTCATTTAATGAGAATGAATAGAATTTTATCAGAGGAAGGAAGCTTAGAGGATTTTTTAAACCATTCTTCTCCCTTTGTACATGGAAAGAGTTGTGTCTAAATGGTGTTTTTATTTACCCTAAGATGCCCAATAATGACCTTCCAATTGAGGGCTAAACCCCTGACCCATCATTTCCCAGTGGAAGGCGTGCTCCACCACACATTTTCAACAATATTTATAAACTTACCTCCTAAGCTGATTTTCCTTTTCTTGTTTCTTAAGGGACATCATGTCCACCGTGTAGCCACAGCCATGGGAAATTGGAGCACAGTGACTGAATTCACCCTGATCACCTTCCCTGCGTTCCCAGAGCTTCGAATCTCCCTCTTTGTGGTCCTTTTGTTGACTTACACATTAACGGCCACAGGAAACATTATCATCATCTTCCTAATATGGACCGACAATCGCCTGCAAACCCCAATGTACATTTTCCTCAGTAATTTGTCCTGTTTAGATCTTTTATACACCACAGTTGTTACCCCAAAGTTGCTAGCCTGCCTCCTAGGAGAGAAGAAGACCATATCCTTTGCTGGCTGCATCACTCAAACATATTTCTACTTCTTCCTGGGGACAGTGGAGTTTATCCTCCTGGCGGTGATGTCCTTCAACCGCTACGTGGCCATCTGTAACCCCCTGCGCTATACCATCATCATGAACAGCAGGGTCTGTCTCCTGCTGGTTCTGGGCTGCTGGGTGGGAGCCTTCCTCTCCGTGCTGGTACCAACCATTGTAGTGACGAGGTTATCTTACTGTAGAAAAGAAATTAATCATTTTTTCTGTGACATTGCCCCTCTTCTGCAGGTGGCCTGTGTAGATACGCACCTCATTGAGCAGATCAACTTTCTCCTATCTGCCCTTGTCATCCTGAGCTCCCTGGCATTCACTACTGGGTCCTACGCCTACATCATTTCCACCATCCTGGGCATCTCCTCAGCCCAAGGCCGTCAAAAAGCTTTTTCTACCTGCGCTTCTCACATCACGGTTGTGTCCATTGCCTACGGGAGCAACGTTTGTGTACGTGAGACCAAAACAGAACTACTCCCTGTATTTTGACAAGGTAGCTGCTGTCCTCATTACAGTGGTGACCCCTCTTCTGAACCCTTTTATTTATAGCTTGAGAAATGAAAAGGTGAAAGAAGTGTTGAGAGAGACAATGAACAGACTCATGTCCTTGATACTTAGGAAAATTTGACATTAGTGCTCAGTATATCACACAACATTTCTTACCTTCAGCACATTCATTTTGCATCAATATAGTGCCAGGTGGACATTCCAGGAACCTGAGACTGCATCAACAGGGTGAGCAATGGCCTTACCAACCTGAAGGAAATTCTGCTTACATCTAGGGGAAAAAAAATCTAACCCATCAATTCTTGTATATTCATGGCTTTAAATCATGAAACGTTACCTAAATAAGATCCAGAGGTTTCCAAATCCTGGAAAACCTTTCCAAATCCTTAGTCTTGGCTAAACCAGTTTATTTTCCAGGTGTCCCTGACCATGTCACAACTTATCTGAGCCTTGATGTCTCCATCTCTAAATGAAATAATAGATAATAAAGTATCACTACTTGTAGCAAGATATGTAAAGTTAGAGCATTTTAATTTCTTGGATTAGGTTCTCTTGAAAATTTCAAGAGATTCAGTTTTCACTTTTTTTTTTCTATTTACCTAGACCAAGTAAATATGAAGTGAGAAGTGAGGGGAAAAGAGGTAAGACTCAGGATGCTCTCAAGCTTCTGACTATAAACCTCAGTGAGTGCTCTCTTCGGCAGCACATACACTAAAATTAAAACAATGCTAAGAAGACTAGCAAGACCCTGCACAGGGAAAACATGCAAATCCGTGAAGCATTCCATATCGTTTGGTGGCAGATGCTAACTAGACTTATCATGGGGATCATTTCATAATGTATAAAAATATGGAATCACTATGATGTATACCTGAAACTAATTTGTATGTCATTTACACTTCAATTTAAAAAAAGGGGGACTAAAAAAAAAAAGGAAAAGAAAACCTGAGTGAAAAGTGGAGATAGTTGCCAATAAAAGGAACCTAAGAAGGTCAGGTCCTGAGTGACTTTGGTAACATGTTTAATAGAATTTGGGGGGGTAAAAGCCAAAATAAAGTAAGTCGAATAGTCTGCATATACAAATCAATAAAATATAAATACAGTCAACACTTACAAGAAGGTTAGCTGAGATGATAAGCAGTATGGTAAGATAAAGGTAACATGGGGAGGGGCGCCTGGGTGGCTCAGTCATTAAGCATCTGCCTTTGGCTCAGGTCATGATCCCAGGGTCCTAGGATTGAGCCCCACATCGGGCTCCCTCCTCTGCAGGAAGCCTGCTTCTCCCTCTCCCACTCCCCCTGCCTGCTTGTGTGTCTCTCCCTCGCTGTGTTTCTCTCTGTCAAATAAATAAATAAAATCTTAAAAAAAAAAGTAGAGTTTAATGATTTAACAAAGTATTATTAATATGATATTCTCATGATAGGTACTTAATCATATCTGTTAATTTATTAGGATTGAATTAATTACAAAAATTAAGTTTGTTCCTGTTGCGGAGAAGTATTTTCCTGGAGTACTAGAGAGAGCTACATAAGTACTTTGCTTTTTTTTTTCTTTTTTTAAGTACTTTGCTTTTGAGTTCTGGGCACCTGGCAATGAAATAAGGAGGACTCTTTTCTTTCTTTCTTTCTTTCTTTTTTAAAGATTTTATTTATTTATTTGACACAGAGAGAGAGATTACAAGTAGGTAGAGAGGAAGGCAAAGAGGGAGGAGAGAGGAGGAAGCAGGCTCCCTGCTGAGCAGGGAGCCCAATGCGGGCCTCGATCCAAGACCCTGAGATCATGACCTGAGCCGAAGGCAGAGGCTTTAACCCACTGAGCCACCCAGGCACCCTTCTTTTTTTTTTTTTAAAGATTTTTTTTATTTTCTTGAGAGAGAGCAGGGAGCACAAGTGAGGGGAGGGGCAGAGGGAGAGGGAGAAGGAGACTCCCCGGGGAGCAGCAAGCCGGATGTAGTACTCATCCCAGGACCCCAGGATAATGACTTGAGTGGAAGGCAGATGCTTAACTGACTGAGCCACTCAGGCACCCCCAGGAGACTTTCAAAAGGAGGACTTTCAAAACAGAGTTCCCTGCAGTTGTATTAAAGGCCAGATTTACTGGTCCTTTTCTCAGTCATTTAAATTGTCTGTGATCTCAATATCTCTGGTTTTTTTCTGCCTCTAAAAAAGAAAAGCTTTAGTTTGCTCATATGATTCATTACCATTTTCTCCATGATGATCATTTTTCCTCAGTCAGGTGTTTATTCACACAAGACATGGTTTGTTTTGTTTTGTTTTCAATTTATTTGACAGAGAGAGAGAGAGACCACAAGTAGGCAGAGAGGCAGGCAGAGAGAAAGGAGGAAGCAGGCTCCCCGCTGAGCAGAGAGCCCGATTCGGGACTCGATCCCAGGACCCTGAGATCATGACCTGAGCCAAAGGCAGAGGCTTTAACCCACTGAGCCACCCAGGCGCCCCACACATTCTGTGTTGAGGACACATTCTGAATCAGTATAGAGCCCAGTGTCTGGATCTGGGTCTTCATTCTGACATCTGCTTCCAGTATGATTTGGGGCCAATCACTTCATCTCTCCGCACCTCAGTTTCCATTATCTATAAAATGAATTTCGTAATAATTTTCATGTGGTAGTATTATTGTAAGATAAAGTTGAAAACACTTACATCACTGAGTCAATATTAGCTATCCTCTTTAGGACCCTGTATAAAATTCTAAGTGAGGCGACAAAGAGAAAAAGAAACAGAACATGAACTCTACTCCTAAGTAATTCATATTTTAATTTGAGGGAAAATTATATAAAGGAAAATATTATGAATGTTAGAGCCTGAAAATAAAAGAATTAATACTTCCAATGTGGGACATGGTGGAGTAAAAGAGATTTTTAACCTTTTGACTTAAACAACTAGACAATGCAAAAGTGTGTAGAGCAATGATTTCCAGGCATTGATTAACAAGCCATGGAGGATCACACTGTGATCACTTCAAGAAGGGAAACAAAGGGAGCCCACAACTGCCCCAGTGTACAGCCCGAGGGTAGTTTCTAGGCTTCGGGATGGGGCCAGAACATTCAACCAGAGGCTGGCAAGGTCTCTGAATTGAGCAGACAGAGATTAGAGGTTGGGGAGGTGGGTGATTTGCGTTTGTAGAGAAGACAACCAGAGATGAGAGACAGACACAAAAAGACAAACCTGGAGGCAGAAGGATGCCCTCGAGACTTTGGCTGAATACAGATTTAAGCATCCATCAAAAAAACAAAAAAAAGAAAAGAAAAAACTTGAAGGTGTGAAAGGATCCATGAGAAATAAATAGGCCAAATAATTTTTTGTGACCACATAGGCATGGACACAGTTTTTGTTCCTAGTAGCCAGAGCGAAAATTGAAAACACGTGGGGCATAAGATAAAGTAATGGGGATAAATTAACCTGAAAGCAAAAGCAAACCTAGCTTTTTCTTGAAAGAGTTTTATTTATTTGTTTTTAAGATTTTATTTATGTATTTGACAGAGACACAGGGAGAGAGGGAGCACAGCAGGGGGAGTGGGAGAAGCAGACCCCCCACGGAGCAGGGAGCCCGATGTAGGGCTCGACGCGGGGCTCCGTCCCAGGACCCTGGGATCATGACCTGAGCCGAAAGCAGACGCTTAATGACTGAGCCACCCAGGCGCCCCTCTAGAAAGAGTTTTAAAACAAGATTTGAAAGAATTAACCTGGACCAAAAGTGCCTAGGAGAATGATGTCTAACACACCTTAAAAGAATTCAACCAATTCCATGACTTAACAAAGTAAAATACACAGCACCCAAGAAAAATGTGTAGGCATACAAAGAAGCAGAATATTGTGATGCATAACTAGAAGGGGACTCATCAAGAGAAACAGACCCAGAAATGACAGGAATTACCAAGCAAAGAATATTTAAGCACCAACTGTAAATACATTCCGTGTGCCTGACAGCATAGAATGTAAAATGATTTAATGATGAAATCATTAAATGATTAATATTAAAAATGATTAAAAGCATTTTATCATGTAAGTACTCTCAAATGGCGGCCACCATCATAACCATCCCCTTTATCCTGCACTTTCCAAAATCTTTGTATTATTATTTTGTTCACAACCGTTATTCTTAGACAGAGTTGGCCATGATGATACCATGTTCTCAAGGTATTCGACAAAGAGCTTTGTTGGAAACGTTTTCTGCCTGAAATGCAATATGCATGACCTATAGGCAAAATGCCCATAAAAAGGGTTTCCACTAGTTCTTGCTCCCTTTCTTTCGCATGCAGGATTACACGTAGGAGTTGGGACTCAATTTCCTCTTGACCTCACCAGTCTGTGAACACAAAGCAGGTCACAATAAAATTCCAAACGTCACTGGCGCTTGCCCTTCTCACCCAGACATGTACTGTAGGCTCTCACTCTCCTATGTGATGCCTACCACGTGCTGCTTGGAATCCCCAAGGGATATTTCATGTGTAGTTATGAACTGTCAATATTAGCTGGCTCTGGCTGCCTTTTGCTGATTTATACCATCTTGGAAGCGGGCTTGAAAGCACAGCTTTCTCATCGTCATTGCAGTCTACTCCCTCTGTAAAGAAGTGGATCTAAGTAACAAAGAAACTTTCCATGTCTTTCGGTGACCCTAAAGTAGGAGGCCATGGGCGCCTGGGTGGCTCAGTGGGTTAAAGCCGCTGCCTTCGGCTCAGGTCATGATCCCAGGGTCCTGGGATCGAGGCCCACATCGGGCTCTCTGCTCAGCAGGGAGCCTGCTTCCTCCTCTCTCCTCTCTCTCTGCCTGCCTCTCTGCCTACTTGTGATCTCTCTCTCTGTCAAAGAAATAAATAAAATCTTTAAAAAAAAATACTGAAGTAGCAGACCACTGAGGTGCTAGATCTGTTGCTCTGTGCTCTGACGTAATCTGCTGTAGTTCCGGACGCTAAGCTGCATCCCCAGCGGAAGTGAGGAGAACCCCGTTATCCTACTTTACCACTTGGGCCAAGAGGTGAGATGGTGTATGACCTCCCTCTACCTCAAACAGCCCTTCACCTCCTTCCTACAGCCCCTCTGTTTATAAGGTTTAAAAATGAATCCACATGGCTTGGGTAGGTAATCCATACCTGAACAGATGCCATGTCATCGTCCCCCCCTGGTCCTACCTGTATGTGCCCACCATCTCCAGCCAAAACTCTCATATGAATTGACTCGGAATTTCTTTACCCACTAGTGTGTCACATATTCTTTGCCTCCATCTGGGATCCCTGAGGCATGTAAGTCAGACAGAATTCAAACATACTGTATTTGGGGGCACCTGGGAGGCTCAGTCGGTTAAGCGGCTGCCTTCGGCTCAGGTCATGATCTCAGGGTCCTGGGATCGAGCCCCACATTAGGCTCCCTGCTCCATGGGGAGCCTGCTTCCTCCTCTCTCTCTGCCTGCCTCTCTGCCTACTTGTGATCTCTCTCTCTGTGTCAAATAAATAAATAAAATCTTTTAAAAAAATGCTGTATTTAAGTATCTGAGATGCCTTTGTAAGAACGCTCACATCCCTTCCAATTCACGCAGCGGTCCTCTGAGCAAACTGAAGAAACAACTAGAACGGTGCTGTGCATGCGTGATACTGCCCCACATGAAACAGCGACAAAGACAAAAGATACTAACATTCTTGGAGTGCTCAAGAATGCTGTAGAGGTTTGAAAGTGATTAATGTGTATTAGAAAAATTCTCTAGATACTGTTATATTTATAAATGTAACACCTAGTTTTTAATACAAACAAAAAAAAGATTCAAAATAAACCCATCTTAGTGGCAAACTGATAATCCATGAAAATCCATTCTCTTAACTAAAATTTAAATAAAACCAAAAAAAGAAGAAAAAAAGAAATCTATCCTCTTAATTTAGTAATTTATCAGGTATAAACCCAACTGATAGAAATTTTATGTTCTGCCTTTTAAATACCTAATCACATTTTTGTTTTTTGGTTTTTTTGAGATTTTATTTTATTTATTTATTTGACAGAGAGAGACACAGCGAGAGGGACACACAAGCTGGGGGAGTGGGAGAGGGAGATGCAGGCTCCCCGCAGGGCAGGAAGCCCGATGAGGGGCTGGATTCCAGGACCCTGGGATCATGACCTGAGCTGAAGGCAGACGCTTTTTTTTTTTTTTTTTTTTTTTAAAAGATTTTATTTATTTACTTGACACAGAGAGAGAGATTACAAGCAGGCAGAGAGGCAGGCAGAGAGACAGGGAGAGGAGGAAGCAGGCTCCCCGCTGAGCAGAGAGCCCGATGTGGGCCTCGATCCCAGGACGCTGAGATCATGACCTGAGCTGAAAGCAGAGGCTTTAACCCACTGAGCCACCCAGGTGCCCTGAAGGCAGACGCTTAACAAGCCACCCAGGCGCCCTGTTTTTATAGTTAAATACCATAAGGAAGTTCTTGATCTTGGGGTTAAATTTGAAAATTAAGTTTCATTAGTAACACACTCCAACCACAAGGGGGAGTGCAAGTCACATACAGCCCCTGTCACACACAGACACAGACACACCTACACACATGAAACCCCCAGGCAATTTACCTCCTCCTGTGAGAGGAGGAGGAATTAACAAGTTCACTGAATTTCACTATTCCAGGGAATCAGGCTACATTGTACTCTATGCATATTTCAGATTCAGGATCTATTACAGCCCAAGTGTTTTTGTGCTTTAGCTGTGATAAGTGAATCAGTTAAAATGTTTAAGAATCCTGGGAATCCTTTTTCACATATACATGGCTGAAGCATATATACTGCACATATATATGGTGCACTAAGACAGACCTGGGGTCTCCTACTGCTGAAGACAGGCTGCGCTTCCCCTATAATAATTCCCACATTAAGCTATTTTTTTTAAGATGTTATTTATTTATTTGACAGATAGACAGCACAAGTAGGCAGAGCGGCAGGCAGAGGGAGAGAGAGAAGCAGCATCTCTGCCGAGCAGGGAGCCCAATGCAGGACTCGATCCCAGAACCCTGGGACCATGACCTGAGCTGAAGGCAGCCGCTTAACCGACTGAGCCACCCAGGCGACATTAAGCTATTATTGGTATAGGGCAGAAGGGCATGATCCCTTCCTTAACTGAAGGCCTGTGGCTCTAGGTCTTACAGACAAATTCTTCTTCTTTTTTTTTAAATATTTTATTTATTTATTTGACAGAGAGAGACATAGCGAGAGAGGGCACACCAGCAGGGGGAGTGGGAGAGGGAGAAGCAGGCTTCCCTCTGAGCAGCGAGCCTGATGCGGGTCTCGATCCCTCATGCCCTGAGCTGAAGGCAGACGCTTAATGACTGAGCCACCCAGGTGCCCCAAGAGTAATTTTTTTACTACTGTTGTAGCGAGAACACTTCCCATGAGCTCTACCCTCTTAACAAAATTTTAAATGTACAATTCAGGACTGTAATCTATAAGCACAATTTTGGACAGGGGATCTCTAAGACTTATTTATCTTAATAACTCACACTCGATCTTTGAAGAGCAACTATGCCCGGCCCCTGGCAACCACCCTTCTCTCTGTTTCTATTAATTTGACTGTTTTAGATTTCTCGTCTAACTGGAATCCTGCAGGATTCGTCCTTCTGAAACTGGCTTATTTCAAAACGGACTTTGAGTCCTGCCACATATGGCAGGATCTCCTTCATTCTTAAGGCTGAATAACATTTCATCGAACGTACATAGCACCTTGTTCTTTATCCACTCACCCATCAGTGAACATTTAGCTTGTTCGCGTATCTTGGTTATTGTGAATGGTGCCACAATGAAGAGGCGAGGTTCAAGTTCTTTGCTGGGTCTAATAGTTAAATTGGTTAAGACAGATTAACAGAAAAGAAAATTACCTCCATACGTACTGAAGCCACACAAAGAGAGGCTCTCTGTTAACGAGGTAAATGAGGTTTGCAGGCCACCCTGAGTTAGAGAGAAGGGGTTTAGGGGCCTGGGACTTAAAAGGGAAGGAAGACAATTCACAGAAAAATGGGAAGAGCAAATGTTTGGTAAATAAATGTTTGTCATGACAGGTGGAGAAGTTTTCTTATCTTAAAAAAAAAAATAGAAAGTTATCTTTGGTGATAGCTCTCTTCCTGGTACAGGCTCCCTATCTAAATTCTGTTAGGCAATTAAACAGGAGGTAAAGGCAGCCTGGGTGGCTCAGTGGGTTAAGCCTCTGCCTTCGGCTCAGGTCATGATCTCAGGGTCATGGGATCGAGGCCCACATCGGGCTCTCTGCTCGGCAGAGCGCCTGCTTCCTCCTTTCTCTCTGCCTGCCTCTCTGCCTACTTGTGATCTCTCTTTCCGTGCCAAATAAATAAATAAAATCTTTTTAAAAAGGGGGGGAGATAAAAACTCTTCTTGAGTCTATTGGACCTTGATTGTCTTCAGCCAAAAATAATCGGCATGCCGAAGTGGCACATTCTTGGGTGCTTGCTCTAAACGCCATCAGAGTGCAGCAATCCTGACTCAAGATTCTGGTTTCAAATATTTTGGACATACACCCAGAAGTGGGATCTCTGGCTCATACAGGAGTTCTACTTTTAATTTTTTGAGGGACCTCCATACTCTTTGCCAGAATGGCTGCACCATTTTAAATCCCATCAATGGTGTCCCAGTGTTCCAGCTTCTTCACATTCTTGCCAACACCTGCTGCCTTTTGGTTTCTTATAATACCCATTCAGACAGGTGTGGGGTTATATCTCATTGGAGTTTTGATTTGCATTTCCCTGATGGTTAGTAATGGTGAGCATCTTTCCATATACCTATTGGCCATTTTCATGTCATCTTTGCAGAAATGTTTATTCAGTTCTTTTGCCCACTTTAATCTGTTACTTAGAGGATTTTTTGCTGCTGAAATGTAGGACTTCCTTATATATTTTGGATATAATCTCTTACTAGATACAGGGTTTGCAAATTTTTCTCCCATTCTGTTTACTGCCTTTTCACTGTTGATTTTTTCTTTTGCTGTGCAGAAGCTTGTTGGTTGATGTAGTTCCACTTGTTTATTTTTGTCTTTGTCGTCTATGCTTTTGGCATCACTTTCAAGAAACCATTGCCAGATGTCCACAATAGCCAAACTATGGAAAGAACCTAGATATCCATCAACAGATGAATGGATAAAGAAGATGGGGTATATATATACAAAGGAATACTATGCAGCCATCAAAAGAAAGGAAATCTTGCCATTTGCATTGGATGGAACTAGAGGGTATTATGCTAAGTGAAATAAGTCAATCAGAGAAAGACAATTATCATATGATCTCTCTGATATGAGGAACTTGAGGGGCAGCACAGAGGGTCATGGGGGGTAGGGAGGGAAAAATAATGAAACAAGATGGGATCGGGAAGGAGACAAACCAGAAGAGACTCTCAATCTTGTGAAACAAACTGAGGGTTACTGGGGGGGTGGGAGGGTAGGCATAGGGTGGATGGGTTGTGGACATTGGGGAGGGTTTGTGCTATGGTGAGTGCTGTGAAAGGTGTAAGCCTGATGTTTCACAGACCTGTACCCCTGGGGCAAATAATTAAAAAAAAAAAAAGAAAGAAGGAAGGAAGGAAACCATTGCCAGCCCCATATCATGAAGTTTATCCCCTTGGTTTTCCACTAGCAGCTTGACAGTTTCAGGTCTTACATTTTTTTTTTAAGATTTTATTTATTTATTTGACAGAGAGACATCACAAGTAGGCAGAGAGGCAGGCAGAGAGAGAGGAGGAAGCAGGCTCCCTGCCGAGCAGAGAGCCCGATGCAGGACTCGATCTCAGGACCCTGAGATCATGACCTGAGCCGAAGGCAGAGGCTTTAACCCACTGAGCCACCCAGGCGCCCCAGGTCTTACATTTAAATCTTTAATCCATTTTGAGCTGATTTTTGTGTATGGTATGAATCCAGTTTCCTTCTTTTGCATGTGGATATCCTGTTTTCCCAACATCGTTTGCTAAAAAGACTGTCCTTTTTCCCCCATCGTGCATTCTTGGCTCTTTTATCAATTTTCAGTTGAGCACATATGCAGGGTCTATTTATGGACTTTCTATTTTGTTTGTTAAAAAGAAAAACCACAGGCCCAAGATGGAGTCACTTAGGCCAAATCACCAAACTGAAGCTTAATATCTAACCTAACTGCATTTCCAACCTCCCCCAGAAATGTAGTTTTAACTGATCAGTCAGGAATTTTCGGGTCAGCACCAAGGAGGCAATCAGTGACTTGGGCCTCTCCATCCCCCAAAGGCAGATGACGTAATCTGCATGATAAGATCCACTACTCCTTCACTTAAAGGAAAGTGATCTTGCCTGAAACAGTCCTTTCTTTTCCCTTTACTGACTATCCCTCCCTGTTTCTGTCTTTAAAATCCTTCTATTCTGTACAGCTCTTTGGAGTTTTTTTCTGATTGCTAGATGTGATGCTGCCTGATTCATGAATCACTTGATAAAGCCAATTACATATTCAAACTTACCAGTAGAAGTTTGTTTTTTAACATTTCCCATGGGTCTCTATGTCTGTTTTTATGCAGTGCCATATCTGCCAGTTTTGATTACTATGGCTTTGCAGTACATTCTAAAATCAAGAAATGAGAAGCTTCCAACTTTGTTCTTTCTCAAGATTGCTTTAGCTATCCTGGGGTCTTTCGTGGTTCCATGTGAATTTGAGGATATTTTTTTTCTATTTCCTTAAAAAAAAATACCATTAAGACCTTGATAGGGATTACATTGAATCTGTAAATTACTTTGGGTAGGATGGACCCTTCAACAATATTAAGTCTCCCAATCCATGAACATGAATGTCTTTCCATTTATTTGCATCTTCTTTAATTTCTTTCATCAGTGATTTATAGTTTTCAGTGTACAAATCTCCCATCTCCTTGGTTAAGTTTATCCCTGAGTAGTCTATTCTTTGTCATACTATTATAAATGGGATTATTTACTTAATTTTCTGGATAGTTTATTGGTAATGAATGGAAGTGCAACTGATTTTTGTCTGTTGGTTTCTGCTTCTTTATGCCACCAAAGTAGGAAGATATCAAGGACCAATATCAGAGTGTGACTCTGAGGTGTGAACTGAAGTTACTTCCAGTCATAGATCCACCTCTTCAAACAGGCAGGAGAAGTTTTGGCTTAACTCATGTCAAAGAAATACATTGAGATTGGGCTCCAAGACGAGTAACAAAGAGCATTCCTTTTCTTGGCTTTATCTTCTAAGGACTCATGGGAAAAGCTGTAGCTGCTATACAGCTGGTCACAAAATTGAGAATATGGTATCATGGGTCCCAGCCATCTCTCTTCCTATTAATTTCTACCTTTGACACAAATCTTATTTGAGACAAAAGTATTGAGCAGACAGGAGAATTAAAGTTTTTATTACTTATAGATTGTATTCTGGATAACAGAAATTAACAATGAAGACTTTAGAAATATAGTTTATAATAGTCAGGTTTTGAAAAATTCAGTAAATTACACAGCAATTTACTTCCATCTTCCAACCTGGAAGGGTCCTGGTGTTGGAGCAGAGTCAGGTTCACACAGTGAAGGAACAGAGGGGAGGGAGAAACAGACTCCCTGCTGAGCAGGGAGCATGACATGAAGCTCTATCCCAGGATCCCAGGATCATGACCTGAGCCGAAGGCAGACGCTCCACAGACTGAGCCACCCAGGAGCCCCAATGAAGAATTAATGTTTTAAGAAAGTGAGGAACAGAAGTCTCCTATAACAGGTGTGACATGGAGATCATGAATGAGCCAATTCTACAAACTTATGAAAGTATTCTCAGTTCCACAAATATTATTAAGGCATTAGAGACATAGACTTACAATTTGGGCCTGGGTCACATGGCATATTGATAAAAAGCCCGAGTGCACTGTCTGTTCTTCATGCATGAGAACATACTGCAAATACACAATGCCAGAAGGCCACTGGCAGCAGGAACGCACAGCTGTCTCCTGCATATGGACCAACACTGGCCTGAGAAAAAAGAGCAGCTGACCGGAACAGCTGAGGCTTATGACAAACTGGCACAGATTAGAGAAGTGAAAACTGACCATGGATGAACTCTGTGAAACCTGGAAATGACGGACTCTGCTGTGGTTTAGAAATTACCCTTCAATGAGAATCAGATATGCGGGGTTTCACTCAGGATCCAGCCACAAACGAGATCAGTAGCTTCATGGAAGTCACTGAATTTCTGAGTTGCTTCAATGATAAAAGATGTGGTTGTGTTTTGTAGGGTATCAGGCCTTCACCCAAATGTGTAACAGTGCTTCTCAAACTTTAATATGCATACAAATTACTTGAAGAACTTGTGAAAAACGTAGATTCTAATTGATTAGATCTGAAGTGGAGCTCAGTCTTCTGCATCTCCAATAAGCTTCCATGAAATGCAATGCTATTTCTTTGCATAGCATGCTCTGTGTAGGAAGGCACTAGAATTTGCTAGTTCAATATTCCTAGGCAGGATCAATCAATAAAGGAACACTAAGTAACTGCCCCTTTCAAATGAAGAGATGAAGAAGGAGAATAAGTGGAAGAAAGATTAGGCCAGGAAATTTGACAAGGACCAAAGCACAACCCCAAACCATTAAGAACTAAAAGCAGGGTTTACCATGCAAGTAGGTGTTCCATAGTTGTGTCAAATATCAAAAGATAGCATTGCTAAGAACTTTTGAGTCAGCAAGGAACAGTGGCCCTTGGGGAATTTCATTTGTCAAGTGGGTTATGCTGCTAATGGTTAAAAAATAGTTGTAAAAGTATACCCCCAATTGGTCATCTATATATTAAATTTTCCGTATACACAGTGGAATATTACTCAGACATCAGAAAGGATGAACGCCCAACATTTACATCAACATGGATGGGACTGGAGGAGATTATGTTGAGTGAAATAAGTCAAACAGAGAAAGTCAATTATATGGTTTCACTTATTTGTGGAACATAAGGAATAGCATGGAGGACGTTAGGAGAAGGAAGGGAAAAATGAAGGGGGGGGAATTGGAGTGGGAGACAACCATGAGAGGCTATGAACTCCAGGAAACAAACTGAGGGTTTTAGAGGGGAGGGGGTTGAGGGGAAGGGTGAGCCTGGTGATGGGTATTAAGGAGGGCACGGATTGCATGGAGTGTTGGGTGTTATACACAAACAATGAGTCATGGAACATTACATCAAAAACTAATGGTGTACTGTATGATGACTAACATAACAGAATTTTAAAAAAACATGAAAAAATAAACTTTCCATTAAAAAAGTCTTAGTTTTGAGATAACTCAAAGTTATCAGTTCTCTGAGTTATGATTTATGATTTTGAACTTTAATCAAAACCAAAGCACCCACCCCAGATTACAAAGTCATTGTCCTACATTTTCTTCTTTACAGTTTTGTGTTGTTTTGTTTTGTTTTAGAGGCACAGGCAAGAGCAGGGTGGGGGAGGGGCAGAAGGAAAGGGTGAGAGGGAGTCTTAAGCTCTACACTCAGCATGGAGCCTGACTCTGGGCTCGATCTCACCACCCTGAGATTGTGACCTGAGCCAAAATGAAGAGTCAGACGCCCAACCAACTGGGCCACCCAGGCGCCCCTTTTCTTTACACCTTGCTTGCTTTATTTTTTTCACATTGAGGACTTTAATCTGTCTGGAATCTTCTTTTTCTTTTTCATTTTTTTATGATTTTATTTATTTATTTGACATAGAGAGATCACAAGTAGGCAGAGAGGCAGGCAGAGAGAGAGGAGGAAGCAGACTCTCCGCTAAGCAGAGAGCCCTATGTGGGGCTCGATCCCAGGACCCTGAGATCATGACCTGAGCCGAAGGCAGAGGCTTTAACCCACTGAGCCATCCAGGCGCCCTGGAATCTTCTTTTTCATGAGATATTTTATACAGAACAGTTTCAATTTTCTCTTGTTTTTCACTTTATAAGCCTTCTCTACCAGAGGTTCCCCCCTGCCCCCAGTTCTGGGAAATGTCTCAAATATGACCTCTGTATTTATTTTTCTTTCCTACTGAAACTCCTCTGTATCTCTTCACTTAAAAAAAAAAATGTTTTATCTTGTCCTCCTTTCCTGCTGCCTTCTAGAAAGTCCTCCAATGTGACCTACCAACTCATTAGTGGTTCTTCAGTTTTATCGGTGCCACAATTTATTGTTTTTTAATTATTATATTTTACTTACTAACATTTCCTATTTGGTTCTTGTTTGTGACTTCCTATTCTTTTTTATTTCTTTAGTATCTTCCCTTATCTCCTTGAATATTCCTCTTTTTTTTTCTCCTTGAATATTCTTACTTTGCACATTTAAATTCCATTCTATTAGTAATGCTACTTCAGTTGGTAGGTAATGTTTGTCGTCTTTTTTTTTTTTTTTTTTTGGTCTTTTGTTTGCCTGTGAACTCATGTACCTTGAGAGACACCAACTGCTGTTTTTGGTAATGCATGTTGGTAAG
The DNA here is from genome assembly GCA_002007465.1 of Ailurus styani. NCBI lineage: Eukaryota > Metazoa > Chordata > Mammalia > Carnivora > Ailuridae > Ailurus > Ailurus styani. Next base: position 1,762,401 of record LNAC01000212.1, read on the forward strand.
GAGCCAAAGGCCATGTACTTGTCTGCATCAATCTGATTAATGTAAGGCAGTAGTCTGAAAACTACGTCCCATGGGCCAAATTGGACCCACTGCCCATTCTTATAAATACAGTTTATTGGGGCACAGAAACTGCCATTTGTTTACATATTGCCTATGGCTGTGTTGGCAATACAGGGACAAAGCTGAGTAGTCACAGAGAGACCATATGGCTCACAAAGCCTAAAATGTATACTATCTGGCACTTTACAGAAGAAGTTAGTCAACGCCTGAGTTAAGAAGTGGAGAGAGTTGAGACCCAGGGTGGAGAGTGACAACTACTACCAGCCCCTGTCATGGCGTCCGACCGCTGCTCCTCCCTGAGGCAACACCTCTGGTCTGGATTTCACCTGGCGGTGGATTTCACCAAGCTGTTAACACTCAGGCCTTGATGGTTTACAGGGGAGTCGTGAGGGCATGAAGGCTTGTGTGTGGCTGGTCAGCTCAGTCTCCATCACTTCCTCACTCGGTCCACAGCTTGGTGCTGCCCTGCTTTTTCATGGTTGGACTGTTGCTACTTACTTCTGTCATGATAGAGCAGGCAAGGATTGTCTAAAGGCATCGCACGTGAAAAGCGATCTAGTCTCCCAATCCTTCCTCTTCCTGTCAGGGTCTAAGTGACCACCATCCACCCAGGGAAAAAACACGACCTTCTGTCTCCTCGGAGTTTCTTATGCTTTGTTGTCCTTTCATACCAATTATCATTAGATTCTGGAAACCACGCTTTCCTCTTGTTTCTTTGGTTTCTCCCAGATTGTTTTTCTGTCAGGAGGCCAACAACACATGTTGCTTCACCCTTTGACAGAAACCAGAAGTCTCTGATGTTTATATAGATTAAGGCCATCTCCATGGCAACAACTTTTCCAACCCCTTCTTCACTCATTCCTAATCCCTTCCAACACAAAACTAATACAGACATGCCTCCTGTTTTATTGTGCTTCACTTCATTGCACCTTGCAGATACTGCATTTTTTTATAAATTGAATATTTGTGGCAATCTTGAACCGACCAAGTCTATTGGTACCATTTTTCCAAGCATTTGCTCCCTTCACGTCTGTGTCACCTTTCATAATTCACAAACTATTTCAAACTATTTCATTGTTATTTATATTTGTTATGGTGATCTGCGGTCAGTGATTATGACTCACTGGTTAGTATTTTTAATTAAGGTATGCACATTGTTTTTTAGACATAATGCTATTACACTTAGACTACAATGTAAACAACTTTTACACGCACTGGGAAACCAAAAAATTTATCTGACTCACTGTATTGCAATATTCGCTTTATTGTGGTGACCTGGAACCAGACATACAATATCTCCAAGGTACAACTGAAACCCAGAGGAAACTGGGGAGGCAAGAGCTAAGGAAAAGTAAGAATTCCAGTGATTTTTCTCAAGGGTTCTTATCTAGTGCCCTTCTTTCTCATGGGCTCCACACAGTTTGTAACCTATAAGCTGCTATTATGGACCCAAAATTCCTAAGTCGAAGCACTAATCTTTAGTGTGACAATATTTAGAGGTAAGACCTTTCAGGAGTTAAATGAGGTTAAATGAGGTCATCAGGGAGAGACCTAATCCAGAATGACTGGTGTCCTTAGAAGAAGAGACACCAGTGAGTATGCATACAGAGGAAAGGCCCTGTAAGAAAGTCAGAGCAAGAAGATGGCTCTCTACAAACCAGAAAGAAAGGGCCTCATCAGAGACCAACCGCCTTGACTTTGGTCTTCCAGCCTCCAGAACAATGAGAGAGTACATTTTTGTTGTTTAAGACACATATTCTGTGGTACACCACTATGGCAGCCTGAGGAAACCGATACACTTGCCTATTAGCACTAAAGAGTGCCCAGAAGACTCTGGGCACTTATATCCTGATAGCAAGGTAGCTGCTTATAAAACATGCCTTCTCCAAGTGTTCAACATCACTTGGCATCAGGGAAATACAATTCAAAACCACAGTGAGATACCACCTCACACCAGTCAGAATGGCTAAAATTAACAAGTCAGGAAACAACAGATGTTGGCAAGGATGCGGAGAAAGGGGAACCCTCCTACATTGTTAGTGGGAACGCAAGATGGTGCAGCCACTCTGGAAAACAGTATGGAGGTTCCTCAAAAAGTTGAAAATAGAGCTACCCTATGACCCAGCAATCGCACTACTGGGCATTTACCCTAAAGATACAAATGTAGTGATCCTCAGGGGTACATGCACCCGAATGTTTATAGCAGCAACGTCCACAATAGCCAAACTATGGAAAGAACCTAGATGTCCATCAACAGATGAATGGATAAAGAAGAGGTGGTATATATATATATATATATATATATATATATATATATAT
>LNAC01000212.1:1765095-1872087 GCA_002007465.1 Ailurus styani
TCGCCGTACAGCCTCTCTGCCTACTTGTGATCTCTCTCTCTCTCTCTCTGCGTCAAATAAATAAATAAAATTTTAAAAAAAAAAAAGGTGTAAGCCTGATGATTCACAGACCTGTACCCTTGGGGCTAATAATAATAATAATAATAAAATAAGTCACAGGGATAAAAGTACAGCATAGGGAATATGGTCATTAATATTTTAATAACTTTGTATGATGACAAATGGTAACTACACTTATATCATGGTGAGCTTTTCTTTTCTTTTCTTTTCTTTTTAAGATTTTATTTATTTACTTGACAGAGAGAGACCACAAGTAGGCAGATAGTCAGGCAAAGAGAGGAGGAAGCAGGCTCCCTGCTGAGCGGGAAGCCCAATGATGTGGGGCTCAATCCCAGGACCCTGAGATCATGACCTGAGCTGAAGGCAGAGGCTTTAACCAACTGAGCCACCCGGGCGCCCCATGGTGAGCTTTTCATATGTATATAATTATCAGATCACTAGACTATACGCCTGAAATTAATATAATATTGTATGTCAACTATACTTCAAGAATAAATAAATAAAACAAACAAAAAAATAGGATTACCATATGATCCAGTAACTGCATTACTGGGTATTTACCCAAAAAATATGAAAACTCTAGTTCAAAGGATACATGCATCCCTATGTTTATTACAACACTATTGACAATAGCCAAATCGTGGAAGCAGCCCAGGTGTCCAACAATAGATGAACAGATAAAGAAGATGTGATATCTGAGCCATAAAAAAGAATGATATCTTGCCCACTTGCAACATGGATGGATCTAGAGAGTATCAGGCTAAGCAAAGTAAGTTAGAGAAAGATAAATACCATATGATTTCACTCATTTGTGAAAGGCAGCCATTTAATCGACTGAGCCACCCAAGTGACATCAACTTCTTAAGTTGGATGTTTGCCATGATCATTTTCAGTCTTTCTCTTTTTCTTAGAAGACTTTCTAAGCATTTAAAACTATAAAATGTCTTTTATATACCACTTTAGCTATATTGCATATATTTTGATATTTAGTATTTTCATTATCACGCAGTTCCAAGCATTTTCTAATATACATTATGATTGCTTTTTTCAGTCAACTGTTTCTTAGAAGTATGATTGTAAAATTGCCAAGATAGGAGATGTCTTTAGTTATCTGTTTTTTTAATTATCTGCTATTTTCTTTTTTTTTTTTTTTAAAGATTTTATTTATTTATTTGACACAGAGAGAGAGATCAGATCACAAGTAGGCAGAGAGGCAGGCAGAGAGAGAGGAGGAAGCAGGCTCCCTGCTGAGCAGAGAGCCCGATGCGGGCCTCGATCCCAGGACCCTGAGATCATGACCTGAGCCGAAGGCAGAGGCTTTAACCCACTGAGCCACCCAGGCGTCCAATTATCTGCTATTTTCATCTAATTTAATTTCATCCCAGTCTGAGAAGGTGTGATCAATTATGATCCTGATTTTTAAAATATTTTTAGGACTTGATTTATGATCTATGTAACTGTCCTGTGAGTGTCTGAAAAGAATATATATTCTCTAATATGGGGTGAAGAGTTTTACTCCCAAATTGGAGAATATATGTTCTTGAGAAAGATAATTATCATATGGTTTCATTCATATGCAAAATATGAGAAGCAGTGCAGAGGATCATAGGGGAAGGGAGGGAAAACAGAATGGAAATAATCAGGGAGAGAGACAAACCATGAGACACTCTTAACTGTAGGAAACAAACTGAGGGTTGCTGCAGGGGAGGGGGATGGGGGGATGGGGTAACTGAGTGACGGGCATTAAGGAGAGTATGTGACGTGATGAACACTGGGTGTTATATGTAACTGATGAATTATTAAACACTGCATCTGAAACTAACATGTACTATACATTGGCTAATTGAACTTAAATAAATTTTTGAAAAAGAATATATATTCTTTTATCTATGTTCATAGCTATCCATTAGGTCAAGCACATTGTTACATGATTCCAGTGTCCCGTAATCTTATAATTTCTGTCTTCTTGATCTACAAATTATTGAGAGAGATGTTCCCCACCAAAACGATCAATTTATCAACATCTTTTTGCACTCTCTCAAGTTTTATTTATATAGTTTGGAGCTGTTTCATTGGGAGCATGAAAGTTTCGATTCCTGTTGTGTTCATCTTCCCGTGAATTCAATGTTATATCACTAAAACTAATAGTGCTATTCTTTATCTATAATAACACATTTTATCTTAAATTTTACTTAATCTCATATAAATAAGGCTAAATGGGGTGCCGAGTGGCTCAGATGTTGGATGTCTGCCTTCAGTTGATGTCATGATCTCCAGGTCCTGGGACTGAGCCCCATGTAGGGCTCAAAGCTCAGTGGGGAATCTGCTTCTGCCTCCCTCCCTGCTTGTGTTCTCTCTCTCTCTCTCAAATGAATGAATGAACAAATGAGTGAGTGAGTGAGTGAATGAATGAATGAGTGAGTGAGTGAGTGAGTGAATGAATGAATGAATGAGGCTACATTTGATTTCCTTTGATTTGTGTTTACCTGCATTTTTGATGCTTTTGCCTCTTTTTTTGTCCTTTATATTTTTGGTGTGTTTCTTGGAAATGGCATATAGTATGTTCCTTTTTTCACATCTGCTCTGATATTCTGTCTCTTACCTGATATGTTTAATTCATTTACATTTATTTTTATTATTGACATATTTGGATTTATTCTTACTTATATCTTTTTTTTAATTTGTCCATTTCAGTGCTTCTTTTCATTTTTCCTTCACTTTGTTGTTGTTAAGTAAACCACTGCACCCAACATGGGGCTCAAACTCATGACCTCAGGATCAAGAGTCACATGCTCTGCTGACTGAGCCAGCCAGGTGCCCCTATTTTTACTTCTTACTTTGTTCTAAATTAAGGTTTTGGTTTGGTTTGGTTTTTCTCCCCCATTTACTGATTTGAGAGTTGTTGTTTTCTTTTTTTAAGATTTTATTTATTTATTTGACAGAGAGATAGAGAGTGAGCACAAGTAGGCAGAGCATCAGGCAGAGGGAGAGGAGAAGCAGGCTCCCCATGGAGCAGGGAGCCTGACGAGGGGCTCGATCCCAGGACCCCTGGGATCACGACCTGAGCCAAAGGCAGCTGCTTAACCAACTGAGCCACCCAGGCAACTCCCTGAGATTTTTTAATGTGCACATTTACAATGTCTAAATTTACCAATATCCTTTCCCTCCTTAAAAATAAAAGGCCTTGGGGTCCCTGTGTGATTCAGTTGTTCTGCATCTGCCTTCGGCTCAGGTCATGATCCCAGGGTCCTAGGGTCCTGGCATCGAGCCCTGCATCAGGCTCCCTGCTCAGTGGGGAAGCCTGCTTCTCCCTCTCTCCCACTCCACCTGCTTGTAGTTCCTCTCTCACTGTCTCTCTCTCTCTCTCTCTCTCTGTCAAATAAATAAATAAATAAAATCTTTAAAAAAACAACAAAAAAAGAAAGAGTTACCTGATCTCTGTTTCTAGCCTTTGTGTCTTTTTTTCACTTTTGCTAAATTTAATTGCTTTTCTGTAAGCCTCTTCTATGTCTTTTTCACATCTTATTTGCTTGTTTTTTCATTGTCACTAGTTCTTACTTATTTTTGATTCCCTCTCATTTTTTTAAATACACTTGTTTCTAGATCAAATAAATAATTGTGATATTTTAATACCAAAGTCTTTACGGTCCTAGTCCTGGTGCTTATTGTTTCTGCCCACTCTTGTACTTTTTTTTTTTTTTTTTACTATGAGGTTATATTTCTAATATCTCTATGGGGATTTTTTTCAGGCCTGCTTTAAGGATGCCTTCCTCTCCAGAAGATTTGCATTTGTTCCGGTCGATTGCCTGGAGAGCACTACACTACCCACCCAGGTCTCCTTTAAATTACATTTACTGCTTACAGTTTTCAAAGAAGAATAATGATAAAGTGTCATTAAATCACAAAATGACTATTTTCATAGGCATTCATAGCTCAATTCATAGCCAAAGTCAAAATAGAAAAGTAGGGTGGATTTCTTTTCTAGTTCACTCTTTTTCTGAGAGTGTAAGTCTTTCTTGGTCTGTTTTATGTTGGGGGGATGTTAATCCTGCCTCCGTGCCCTTCACAGGTGCAAGGCCTTGTCTCCCATATCCGCGGGTATTCCCGCCAAACCAAAACTCAAGACCACCTGGTGTACCATGTACAACTAGCTTGGTGCCCCCACTCTCCTGGCTTGAGATGGTGCCCCTGCTCTCTGGCCAGTTCATTTTTGCAATTGAAAGAGTGAGATTTTATTCTAATTTTTTCAAAGGTTGGATAGCAGGAGACTTTTAAAATATGTCATCTGTAATACTGCCAGGAGAAGGTCAAGGTTAATTACATTTAATTATTTTAAAATTAAAACTTCTGCATGATAGAAAGCTCCCATGAATTGTGAAGTGGGGGGAGATGCTTAGACAGGGAAATAATATTTGCAACACAAGAAATAATTTGTATACAGATTATACAAAAAATTAATTTTTCTACATGGTCGGACAATCTCAGAAAAATAGGCAAATCTTATAGAACAAAATAGAGGCAAAAAGTGCATAAAAGTGGGCACCTGGGTAGCTCAGTTGGTTAAGCGACTGCCTTGGCTCAAGGCATGATTCCGGAGTTCCGGGATCAAGTCCTGCTTCAGACTTCCATCTCCATGGGGAGTCTGCTTCTCCCTCTGACCTTCTCCCCTCTCATGCTCTCTCTCTCAAATAAATAAATAAAAACTTTTAAAAAATGCATAAAAGATGTTAAATTCAATAGCATAAGAAAAAAGTGAGTATCTGTGTCTTCATCCATTTGGGCTGCTGTAGTAGAATACCACAGACTTAAAAAAACATTTCTTTCCTGTAGTTCTGAAGGATATAAAGTCTAAGATCAAGGTGTTATCAGATTCGGTGTCTGATGACAGCCCACTTCCTGGTTCATAAACAGCAGTCTTCTTGCTGTGTCCTCATATGGCACAAGGGGTAAGGAAACTCTCCAGGTCTCCTTTACAAGGGCATGAATCCCATTCATGAGAGACCCACCCTTGTGACCTAATCACCTCCCAAAGGTCCCCTCTCATAATACTATCACTTTGGGGGTTAGGATTTCAACATATGGCTAGAAGGGCAGGAACCTAAGATCAGACAAATTCACTGGAGAGATATATTACCTATAGAAACATTCTGCACAAGATACGGACGAGAAAATGGATACAAAAATTTTTATTATAACATGAGTTATAATTCTGAAAAATTGAAAACATGCTTTGTTCAGCAGGAATCAAGTGAATCAACTCCAGTTTATACCTACATGAAATAGTATGCAATAGTTAACAAAAATGAATTCAAATTTTCATGTATCAACTTGTACAAATCTAAAAAACAAATTACTGAGTAGAAAAAGGCAAGGTATAAAATAACAGTTGTACTAAAATATCATTTATTTACATTTTAAACACACAAAACAACACTGTATGTCATTTGTGTATACTTAAATATCTACAAAAATGTAAAAACTTGTATGGGATCAATACCCTTCAACTTTGAGGAAGTAGTTCCTCTGGCAAGAGAAACAGGAAGAGAAAAGAGTCGTGTTTTAGCATTACCCACAATGTTCTTTTTTTAATTAATTAATTAATTTAAAGATTTTCTTTATTTATCTGACAGAGAGAAAGAGATCACAAGTAGGCAGAGAGGCAGGCAGAGAGAGAGAGAGGGAGAAGCCAATACAGGGCTCCATCCCAGGACCCTAAGATCATAACCTGAGCTGAAGGCAGAGGCTCAACCCACTGAGCCACCCAGGTGCCCCTGCAATGTTCTTTCTAATAGAAACATATCTAAAACAAATATAGTAAAATATTAACATCTCAAATTTGGTGCTAATTATATATTATATATAATTAGCAGCATAAATAATATATATATATATATTTTTTTATATATACCTGTATTATTTTCTGTGCATTTCTGAATGCCTAAACCACTTTATAATTAATTTTTTAAAGAAGAACAAAAATAATGAGTGTAAAATTTGCCAAAAATTTTTTTTGACAAGAAAACTTACAAACAGGAATTTGAACATGTAAATAAATATATGTACTGCCATAAGAAAATATACAGTTAATCAGGGTTTCACAATATAGTCCAGAAACCAGCCCAAGTATTGATGAGATTATAAACTCCATAAGAACCAAAATTTTAACTGTTTTCTTTTCCCTGAATTACCAGCACCTAAACAGAGACTAGCACATATTAACATCTTAAAAATGTAAAACTTCTGCATGATAAAAGAAAGTATAATCAAATTTGAAATACAAATGATAGAGTAGGGAAAATATGTATGACATTCATAATCGGAAAAGGTTAATATCGCTAATATTCTGAAGGCATCTATAAATTAAATATGTGTAAAGGACAACGTAATAGGAAAAAAAAGTCCTAGATACACGAACCAGCAAGTCACTAAAAGAGAAATTGCAAATTACCAACAAACATATGAAAAGATAGGCACCTTAATTATTAATTAGGGAGCTATCAGTTGAAACAATAACTTCTCTGCATATCTAGTTGGCAAAAATTTCAAAAGACGGTTAACATCCAGAACTGGCACTGGTACAGGGAGCAGGGAAGCTGACACATTTACAAACCATGCATAAAAATGTAACTGCAACAGATAGTAAAGATGTAAAGTATGCATACATATTCTCCCCAAATCATTGTCTGGCTCCTAAAATGTTCATGATACCCAGAGAAAAGCAACATCTGGAAGGCCGAGACAAAGGAAAGGAAGTTTGGAGCTTGAATTCTATCAGTTTAGAAGGATTAGTAAACAACTTGGAGTTTCCACTGAAATTGCTGAGGACTAAAAGCTATGGCTCAAGACTAAGGAGTTTTTCTTTCTTTTCTTTTCTTTTCTTTTTTTTTTTTCAAGACTTTATTTATTTACTTGACAGAGAGAGAGATCACAAATAGGCAGAGGGGCAGGCAGAGGGAGAGGGGGGATGCAGGCTCCCTGCCGAGCAGAGAGCCCAACTCGGGGATCAATCCCAGGACCCTGAGATCATGACCTGAGCTGAAGGCAGAGGCTTAACCCACTGAGCCACCCAGGCATCCCCTAAGGAGTTTTTTTAAAAAATAAAGGCAAAACCAAAACACGCCAGCCTTTAAAAAGTATAAAAACAAATCACTCGTTCAAAGTGATTGACCAATAATTTGTCTTCGTTGAATATACTCTTCAGAGAAAGATTACAGAACCCAGAGGCTCTATAAATTATTCTTGAGTACACAGTATATATGGCATCAATACAAGCAAAACTCATGAAATCTGTGAAACATGTGACCCATAATCAAAAGAAAAACTAATCAGTAGAAACTGACACATAGATGACCCAAACACTGAAGTCAGAATAGATTTAAACAGAAATTAAAAATATTTTTTAACTTAAAGAAAAATATGGTCATAATCAATGAACAGATGGGGAAATCTCGGCAGAAGAATGGGAATATTGAAAAGAAAAAAAACGGAAACTCCAGAATTGAAAAGCAAAATCTCTGGAATGAAAAAGCCATTGGATGGGTTTAATGGTAGAATGGAATGGATCCAATGGTAGAATGGAAAGGATCAGTGACCTCAAAGACGGATCAGTAAAAATTATTCTGTTTCATGAAATAGAATTTTTCTAATGAAAAACAGTACAGAATTTCAGTGACCTCTGGAATGGGTAAGAATTGCCCCAGCACTATTTGAATTCTAATAGAGATGGGTACTCATTATAAATATGCCAAACTATTTTGTTAAAATTTGTTTAAATAACTGCACTGCTAAATATGACATTTTTATTCCATAAGATCTGAGGGATCTTGGGGCGCTTGGGTGGCTCGGTGGGTTAAGCCTTTGCCTTCAGCTCAGGCCATGATTCCAGGGTCCTGCGATCGAGCCCTGCATTGTGCTCCCTGCTCGGCGGGGACCCTGCTTCCTCCTCTCTCTCTGCCTGCCTCTATGCCTACTTGTGATCTCTCTCTCTGTCAAATAAATAAATAAAAGCTTTAAAAAAAAAGATCTGAGGGATCAAAAATATTTTCAAAGAGAATTTCAGTTATTCTGTAAATAATGAGAAAGTAAAAAGAAGTGCATTAAAGAAATGAGACACCTGCCTGCAAGCCCCATTTCTCTTTCGCAGTCCCTCCTTTCTCTCAAATTTTTGGCCATTAAATCATTTCATGACTTGCTTTGTGATTGTAAAAATTAACATGAGATTCGTCTAGTTCAGAATGATAGATGTTTGGGGGGAGTAGAGGATAGAGGAATTTAAGGTAATTACTACCTAAACACTAATTAACATCTTCGACGGTGCCCTGCAGTTCATGTCCTTTCCCTCCATTCCAGTCACTCCCTCCACTTCTGAATTTTCTTTTCCAACATATTTCCTTTGAACTTGACTACAGCCTAAAATTAGTGCAAACACACACAATTGAATATAAACATAAGGGACCCTTGATAAAACCATGTGGTCATTAAAATACGTATTCTGCCCATGACCTCATATCTTATCTTCTGTAAACTTCTTGGGTTCATCACCTTTCTCACAAGACCCCTACTGTCCTCTCATTCTTTCCTAATAACTGCCTATTGTATACATTGGAAGAAATGTTTATGTTTTAAGTAAAAAATGTTCTTCCAAAACAATTGCTTATTCAAGTATATGTCCTGGGACATTCAACCTGTCACATCTTTTATGATCTCTCTCTTTTTTTTTTAAGATTTTATTTATTTATTGACAGAGAGAGATCACAAGTAGGCAGAGAGGCAGGCAGAGAGAGAAGAGGAAGCAGGCTCTCTGCTGAGCAGAAAGCCCGATGCAGAACTCGATCCCGGGACCCTGAGATCATGACCTGAGCCAAAGGCAGAGGCTTAACCCACTGAGCCACCCAGGTGCCCCATCTTGTATGATCTCTTAAAAGAAGACGTGAAGATGTAGATTTGAAGAAATCAGGTCTCCAGAGCCCCATTACCCACAGAGTCTGCAACTGCCCGTCAAGCTGAACATGCTTGGCTAAGACCGGCCTGCCTGCAGCTGTTGAACTATTCCCAGGAGTTTCTAGAGTTGAAGCTTCTTCCTGCCAAGTTCTCAAGATGTGACTCCTCTCCTGCCAGAACGCAAAGTCATCTGAAATTTCTCCCACAAGTTTTCACTCCTCTCTACTCTCCCCAAACCAGCTACTCTGCCCCTCTATGCAATTGGATTCCTTTCTTTCTCTTAATGGTTTTGCAAATATTCCAAGTAAGGCTGACTTTTTCCCCACCATTTTTTCAATTTTTTTCGAAATGTAAATTAATGCATAGTTATTGTAAACATTATTGTAAAATTGAAAAGGCATACAAAAGCACTTCACCTCTCTTACCCAAAGACAACTGATTTTTGTTTCTTTACTGAGTGATTCCTTTTGGTCTCAAATCCATTGGAAAATACCTCAAGAAGTGTGTGTGTGTGAATTAGACAAAAACATTGTATCTAGCCTTAGAGCCCTATAGGGAGGCACTGCAATGAAAGGTATGAGGGATATTGTAGAGAGGGTTCTGGAAAGTTCCAGAGAACCAGAGCCCTCTCCAGGTTCGTCCACTAAATCACTGTGCAACAGTGACTAAAATCACTTTATTTCCCTGAGGTCAGGTTCTTTGTGTAATAAAGAGGCTAGACTTGATGACGATAGGTTTACTTCCACGTGGTGGTGTTATTTTTGTTGTCCCATTGCAATTTGCATTTGACTTTCTTGTGCACTTGTGTTTTGTGATTATTTGTATCTGTGCTCCTCTGTTAAATTAGTAAATTAATCTCTATGGGGACAAGGTCACTCTAAAATACGCCACCTTTGGCATATTATTTTGAGTTAAAGTTACTTACAAAACAGCCAATGCAAAAAGGACATTCGCATTGTCCTTTGTCTCCCTGAAAGCAGGAAATAAATCTCCCATACGAAAGGAACCCTCCCCCGACCAGGAGGAAAAGAGACATCCTTACAATCATCAAGACAGAATTTAGGGCCAGGAAATTTGTATAAACAAATCTTGTTACTTGACTAATTTGCTATCCCAAGACCAAACTTCCTTGTCTTGCGAATGCCTCACAAATGAATTGTTTCTTTGCCTAAAAGGTACATTTGGTCGCATATTTCTATACACTTCCATACATGTGATTTAAATCTGTTTTTCTCCTGGGATGCCTGGGTGGCTCAGTCCGGCAAGCATCCAACTCTTGATTTTGGCTCAGGTCATGATCTCAGGGTCCTGAGACTGAGCCCTGTGTTGGGCTCCGTGCTGGGCATGGAGCCTGCTTAAGACTCTCTCTGCCCCTTCCTGCTCACATGCTCGCTCTCAAAAAAAAAAAAAAAAAAAAAAAATTTTTGTTTTTCTCCTGTTAATCTATTTCACATCAATTTAATTATTAGACCAGCCAAAGAAACTAAAAAGGAAGAAAGAAAAATTTCCCACTCCTACGGTCTTCTTATCCTTTGCATCTGCCCAAATGCAGTGTTGGGGGGGGGGGGAAGCCCAAAATGAAGACATTTGCCCCCATGACAGCAAACCAAGACTGAATAACAGTTTCAGCCTACCCCAGAAAGGTGACCTTTTAAAAGTCCAGCTGAAATTCCCTGATCAGCACTAGTGAAGTAATCTACATGATAAAAACCTTGCTGTTTCCTTCCCAAGCAAAAGATGTCCAGGCCTGAAACAATCCTTTCTTTTCTTTTGCTAATAACCACTTGCCCCACCCTCCTTCCTATAGAAACCTCCTGTTTTGTAGGTTCCTCTGAGCTTCTCTCTACTTGCTGGGTGGGGTCGTTCTTGAATCATGAATTGCTTAAGAGGTCTTTAAATTTGCTTGGTGGGATTTTGATTATTAACAATAGTGTACAGCATGTAATAGGTGCTCAGTAAGCATAGGAAGGATGGAAATAAAGGGAATTTAAGGATAATAAAGATAGGGCCGCCTGGGTGGCTCAGTTAAGTGTCTGCTTTCGGCTCAGATCACGATCCCAGTGTTCTGAGATCGAGCCCCGCATTGGGCTCCCTGCTCAGGGGGGAGCCTGCTTCTCCCTCTCCCACTCCCCTTGCTTGTGTTCCCTCGCTTGCTGTGTCTCTGTCAAATAAATAAATAAAATCTTTTAAAAAAATAATGAAGATAGGTTTTTTTTAAAGATTTTTTTACTTATTTATTTGACAGAGAGAGATTACAAGTAGGCAGAGAGGCAGGCAGAGAGAGGAGGAAGCAGGCTCCCTGATGAGCAGAGAGCCCAGCTGGGGGCTCGATCCCAGGACCCTGAGATCATGACCTGAGCTGAAGGCAGAGGCTTTAACCCACTGAACCACCCAGGCGTCCCTAATGAAGGTAGTTTTTGATGAGGGAGCAGAAGGCTAACTGAGGACAGGCAGAAGCTGACACCCACCCACCCCCCACACACACACACACTCCCCATGGGATATATGTGACATTCCTCAGGCACTCCTGGATGCCCTGAAGGAAAAACAGGATTTATAGAGATTACAGTCCTGCAAGACCTGAGTTTCCTTCGGTTCACAAAAGTCTTAGCAATTTCCAAGAACAAAGCATTTCTATCAATGGCTTAGCTTCCAAAAGGGAATGTAGATACAATTAAATGTCCTTATAATCTGCAGCCATTGACAGATACTTGAGGTGGCCAAAGTGCAATGTTCTCCAGGAAGCTCCCAACTATCTTGCTGTTAATGCCTTACTAGAAGGAAAAAACAACCTTAACTTGACAATGGCAAGGGTCCGGTATCTTGTAGGTATCATGTAGGTCGGTCATCTTTAGCATGTGAAAGTTCTTTTGAAACCTCTTTTCCTTACTTTCCCCAATTCCTACATATATAATCAGCCAGTCCTCAAGACCACGGAGCAGCAGCTCTGTCTGCCCATGGGTCCTGTCCCCGTGCTTTAATAAACCACCATTTTGCACCAAAGCTGTCTCAAGAATTTTTTTTGGTTGTCAGCTCTGTACTCCACCCCACCAAACCTCACCTATATTCCAAGACCACATCACGTGTGTGTATAAAGAATTGTTATAGGGCGCCTGGGTGGCTCAGTGGGTTAAAGCCGCTGCTTTCAGCTCAGGTCATGATCCCAGGGTCCTGGGATCGAGGCCCACATCGGGCTCTCTGCTCAGCAGGGAGCCTGCTTCCTCCTCTCCTCTCTCTCTGCCTGCCTCTCTGCCTACTTGTAATCTCTCTCTCTGTGTCAAATGAATAAATAAAAAAAAAACTTTAAAAAAAAAAAAAGAATTGTTATATCCATAGAATGTCAATACATATCTTTACATAACAGCATTGCAAAGACTAGGAGCAAGGTTGTTTTTACTAGATAGTGATTTGTAGGAATTGCTTAAGGTTTCATTTGTTTTAGGAATTAGAGTCAGACAGGATGACTTTGTTTGGTTTCTTGGGGGATTGGGGATTGTTTATCTCAGCACTGGTGGTGGTGCTGGTGGTTCTTGTAGCAGCTGCTGTCACTGATGTCGCTCTTAACCACGGAGCACTGTGCACAATCACCCCTAGTTTAACACAGAAGGTAGGGCTTTCATTCCCACAGCCCTCGAAAAGAATGAAGTAGCCAAGTGTACGAGGCACATTTTTCCTATAAAGGTATAACAAGGAAGACTTACAGGAGAGAAAGATTTCCCAGGCCCTTCTATCTTCTTTTTCCTTTGTTTGAAAAAAGTTGAGAATAAGAGGGTGAAAGGGAATTCTTCTATCATGTAAATCATTTTGCTCCCAAATTCATTTGTTTGCAAATGACAAATTAAGTGGAAGATTATCATGTGAAGTATTCTGTGGAGTAATGCAGAGGGCTGTCCCTTCAGGGAGGGCAAAGACCCGAGGAGAGAGACCTGAGGAGACCTGGGGGTGCAGAGGACTTGTCCCTGCCCTGGGAAGAATTTTTCCTCACACTTACATACACTTGTACCTCCACACGTCCTCCGCGTCCCCCCTGCATGGTCTGGCCTTTCTTTTTTATCTTATCTTAGTCTTTATTTATTTTCTTGGGACAGCTCTGAAGGCTTAGCTTGAGCTACCTCCATGTGCCCTCTAGAAATCAAGCATGTTCTGTTATATCTTGAGGCCTGGAAGGGGTAGTGGGGTCAGGGATTTATTTGCCTGAAAATATTTGGAAGGAATGTGAGAGGGGCTTAAGATGTTGTAGAGCAGATGTTTGTTGAACCAAAAAATGGTTGTTTTTAGTGACCATTTCCATGGCCTTGGGTCTATCCAGGATTGCAACCACACGAAACACTTGGCTTAGAAGATCTTTATGCTTATTTAGTAAGTCAAAAAAAAATAAGTCATGAGGATTAATGTACAAATAGTGCACTCGAGAAATTTGTGAAGAAAGTGAATGTTGAGTAGAACCTTTAAGTACACAGACTTCATGTCAGGGTGAGGTACGGCTTGACAAAGAGGAAGGTGGACATTTCAAACAAGGAGTATACCGTGTACCAAAGCTAAATGATGAAGTAAGGAGAAATTTTATATGTATAGTAAGATTGATATTGATTATGGTTAAACATTGGCTTTGAAGCTAATAAAAGTAAGGAAATGTACCTGCTGGGTGTTGGTTCTCTAGGAATTTAGGGCTGATGCCCAACATACCTGATTATCTAATGGCAAAGTAACATCAAAAATAGTATAGCCAGGAGTGGTTCCTCAAAAATTTCCCCCAAAGTTTTAAAACTATTCAAAGTTCATGTTCCCATCATTTTCTGGATCCCTGATTCACCTTGCGTGTTCATCAACTCCCCTTGCCTATTTTCCTTAGCTCACTGCACATCCTCATTGCTATATTTGTTTTTTGTTTTTTGTTTTTTTAAGATTTTATTTATTTATTTCACAGAGGGAGAGAGATCACAAGGAGCCAGAGAGGCAGGCAGAGAGAGAGAGAGGGAAGCAGGCTCCCCGCTGAGCAGGGAGCCCAATGCGGGCCTTGATCCCAGGACCCTGAGATCATGACCTGAGCCGAAAGCAGAGGCTTTAACCCACTGAGCCGCCCAGGCGCCCTCTTTGCTATATTTGTAAAGAATAACTTTCAGTATTACCCTATACCCATTTGGATGTTTGAGTTTAAAGTGGACTATAGAAGATTCAGAATAACCCAGGACCAAAATTAATTACTGTCCAATGGTGATTTTCAGGTAGATAACAGGGTAGATGATTTTGGACAGGTGACCACCTTGGGGCTGCTAAACTTGTATTCTGTAGTCTGACTTCCTATAAGGTAACCTCTGGGTATCTCTACAATCACAACCATTATAGGTTTATGGGTTCTAATTCCAGCATTTATACTGACTTTGACCAAGACTACCTGTGCACACACTTATAACACAAGCAAATTCAAACCACAAGAAATGATGATTCAATACAAAAATGCAAAGATGAGGTGCCTGGGTGGCCAGTAGGTTCAGCGTCCTCCTTCAGCTCAGATCATGATCTCACGGTCCTGAGATCAAGACCCGTGTCGGGCTCCCTATTCAGCAGGGAGTCTGCCTCTCCATTTCCCTCGCCCCACTCATGCTCTCTCTTACTCAGTGTCTCTCAAATAAATAAATAAAATCTTAAAAACAAAAAAAGCAAAGAGATCACTTGTGACTTAATGTTTACATATCAGTGAATCACACTAGATTTCTCTTATAAAAGTATTCACTTAGGGCCTTGTTTTCTTCACAAAGTTGTTGTGAGATTAACTAGAATTATATAACTTGGAAAATGGGAAAGTAAAAGCACTGTGAGGGGTCCCTGACTGGCTCATTTGGTGGAGCATGTGACTCTTGATCTTGGGGTTGATTTCGAGCCCCACACTGGGTGTGAAGATGGCTTAAAAATAAAATCTCTTTTTTTTAAAAGATTTTATTTATTTATTTGATACAGAGAGAGAGATCACAAGTAGGCAGAGAGGCAGGCAGAGGGAGAGGAGGAAGCAGGCTCCCTGCTGAGCAGAGAGCCCCATGTGGGGCTCAATCCTAGGACCCTGAGATCATGACCTGAGCTGAAGGCAGAGGCTTTAACCTACTGAGCCACCCAGGCACCCCAAAAATAAAATATTAAAAAAAACCCAGTGTATAAATGTTATGAATGTTTTGTCTGCTTTACATAGATTGCCGTGATTCTAACCTCTTTTACTATTTAGGTGCTAGTATATATTTATCTTATTCACTTTTTCTGCCAGACCTCAGGGAATAGTAGTGATTTGTGGTTATTTACAGCAGAAAGGATAGTCTGAGAAGAATGTGAAGTTGGCAATTAACATATCTTTTGAAAAAATCACAGCTGGAACAAAATAACATTTCAGAGGGCCCCAAGAGATGAAAACAAACCACAACAGAGCATCTGAGCCAGGTAGTACTCAGGAGCCAAGCATGTAAGCATGTAGAAAGCATGTAGCAACCATTTAGATAATCAACCAGTAGGAAAGGTTCCAGCCACTAGGACGGTGCTGGAACAAGACTCCAACTCTGGGAAGGGGTCTAGGAAAAGCCCATTATTACAGATTTAACTTTGGGTTGGTGGAAGGTTGGGGAATGAAGGAAAAGTCTGGACCTCAAGATCCAGGCGAAAGCTCAGTCTTCAAAGATTACTGAGACTGGAAACTAAACTACTTGATCTTAGGAGCTTACCTTCTGCTGCAGCTCTGTTTCGGTCTTTGGTCATGGGAATGAAATAAAGAATGGCGTATGAAGAAGATTATCCGGCTACGGCAAAGACACATGCAGAAGCTAGTAATATATTTGGACCCAACGTTTCCTTCTATGTCACAGCACCACTTTGTGGTTCCTTTTGTATGTCCATAACTGCTTCCTCTTCTTCCGGAAATGCTATTTTCTCAAACTTAATCTCTGAAACCATATTTCCTGGGTTGAAATCTGTCATTTACTACCTATATGGCCATAGTCAAGTTACTTGTTCATTCTGTGTCCTGGTTTCATCATCTATAAAACAGAAACAATAATAGTCATGTTACTATGCAGGGTTGTTGCAAAGATGACCAAGACTCAATACTCATACGAACACTTAGAATAGTACCTGGCACACAGAAGGCACTATGCAAATGTTTACCTTGATTATTATTATCTTTATTTTTTATTTTCTTCTATAATTTTAAAAAAGTCTTTTCTTTTTTTTTTTTTAAGAGAGAGAAAGCTTGCACGTGTGCACATAGGTGGGTAGGGGCAGAGGGAGAGGGAGAGGGAGAGAGAGAATCTTAAGCAGGGTCTACACCCAGCGTGGAGCCTGACATGGGGCTCAGTCTCAGACCCTGAGATCATGACCTGAGCTGAAATCAAGTGTTGGACACTTAACCAACTAAGCCACCCAGGAGCCCCCTACATCTTTTTTTACTTTGAGAATTCAAACTTCCTTCTGACTTCAGCCAACCACAAATTTTGTACTTGAATTTGTAATCTCAGCTGGCACTTTCAAAAACAGAAAACTGACTCATCAGAATAATGTTCTGAATCTGTAAATGTGGTGATAACCTCATATGACTTGTAAAATTTCCTGACACTCTTCTGAATTTATACACTGTTTCTCATTTTTGTATCTAGTAATTTTTTTCAAAACCCAGAAATTTCAACAGCCATTCTGAGGCATTTGAGTTTTGAAATAAAAGGTGGCATTTCATGTTTTGAGAGCCAGGAAGAACCAAAGGTTTTTTTTTTTTTGTATTGGGTTTTTGTTTGTTTGTTTGTTTGTTTAATGATGGCTGCCCACTCAGAGAACACCCTAACAGAAGTCCTTTTCCTGGTAGCTGATGGTTTAATCTTTTTAATGTTTGTGATAATGAATCCAGACTTATGGTAGCTAAACATATTCACTGGGAAGGTCATCTTTAAGAAAGAGAACACTAAATTGAAAATACAGATTAGGTGCAAAAATTAATATGTATTTTCAGGGCACCTGGGTGGCTCAGTGGGTTAAAGCCTCTGCCTTCGGCTCAGGTCATGATCTCAGGGTCCTGGGATCAAGCCCTACATCGGGCTCCCTGCTCAGCAGGGAGCCTGCTTCCTCTTCTCTCTCTGTCTGCCTCTCTGCCTACTTGTGATCTCTTTCTGTCAATAAATAAATAAAATCTTTTAAAAAATTAATATGTACTTTAAATGAGAAGGGAAAATAACACCAAATTACAATTGTAAAAAAGCAACAAAATACTATAAATATCACACAATCTAGAAAAATAACACAATTATTTATTCTCTGATGTTTCTCTTATTAGTGGAAGTTCCTGGTTTTTCAGTTTATTAAAGTAAATAATAAACTATTTTTAGCATATCTTTGATCATATAGTAATGATTTTATAACATCATTTTCTGTAGAGAAAATGGAAAGTTAATTTAGATGTTCTCTAACATGGTTAACCGAAGTGTTTTTAATTTATTTGTGTTAGAGAAGTCCCTTTTAGGTTCATAATAATTATTTCTAATAGATAAATGTATACAGTTCTGTCAAATTTATGATAAACCTCGATAATGCATTTGTTTATGTGCATTACAGGGTACACGGCTGACAGTAGAGACTTTCTGCTTGAGTAGGTATTAATAAAACTGTCTGCTTAGTTTCATCCGACCAATAATAGGAAGAATCTTTCACAGACTCACTTCTTGTTCTGTGCACTTCTGGTTCTGAACATTTTAAACCTTGTTTCTCCTCCATTACCCCTGTTGGGGATATATAATTAAAAACAAAATCTTCCAATCCAGAAAGCTTCTCCACAAAGAGAGTAGAGAAAGCAAATACTTTTATTATTAAATAAGCCTTAAACCAGAATGTGATGCATATCCCAGGCAATCCACTGAGATCTTGCAAAGACAAAAAGAAATTTCACCCTTTTATATAACCAAGCAAACACAATCCAGTACATACATGCTCTCAAGATAAACAATAACTAGTCCTCAAGTAACAGGACTTGACAGCACAATTTGTAACACAGAGTTTATATTAGACTCATCTGGTAATTGGAGTGACCATCTGTGTTAGCTAATTGGCTTTAATCTTCTTATATCTTTTTGACAGGAGATAGTTTTGTAGCTTGGACTAAGGTACCCAAGGAAGTCAGGCTCCTTCCCTCCCACAGAAACTGTGAGATAGAATACTATTACCCTTGTTTACATTTCAAAGAGACGGTTCTCAGGTCCTTGAGAAAGACGTTTCTGAGTCATAAAGCTGACAAGAGGCTTTTTTTTTTTTAAGATTTTATTTATTTGACAGAGAGACACAGAGAGAGAGAGGGAACACAAGCAGGAGGAGTGGGAGAGGGAGAAGCAGGCTTCCTGCCGAGCAGGGAGCCCGATGTGGGGCTCCATCCCAGGACTCTGGGATCATGACCTGAACCTAAGGCAGACGCTTAACAACTGAGCCACCCAGGTGCCCCCAAGAGGCTTATTTAGCTTCTAAAAAAAAAATTATATGCATTTCAAGGAGACAAAGAAAAAAATAACTCGATGTTTTCTAAAGTAAATGCTCCATAAAAGGCAGAAGAGAGAAGTCCCTTCCCTTATTTTCCACAGGGAGAATTAAGCCTCTTGTATTTTATTTTTTTTTATTCCTACACCACATATTCTGGTGCTTGCTAGAAAAATCTCTAGTCTTGTTCTTTCAGGTCATGACATCCAAGTGAGTCAGCCTGGTGGATATTCCCAGAAACAATTCCTATGGCCATTTGTTTCTCTTGTAACAGAGTTCTTCATTTAACCCTGGTCTTCTCATTTCCAGAGCAAACAAGCACCCTGGGACAGGGGAAAGATCACTGGATCAGGAGAGTTCCTGTATTGGGAACATCGCTGTCTCCTCTAAAATTGTCCCAGTGATAAGCCAACCTGACCTACCAGATTTCTCACATATGGTGATTTTTTTTTTCCCCTCAGAGTTTAGAGTGCTTCTCTGTAATTCACTTCATTCAGGGACCATCTCAACTTCCAAATATATTTATAAATATTCCAATTTTGAATGGGCTTTGAAATGTTTCATATTACAGCTCCCAGACATGAATCACATCAAGATATATGATCTAACAATCTTATTTAAATATCCAAATACTGTAAGACAGATGAGAAGTTTGCTGAATATTATATGACAAAATGTTGGCATAATCAAAACATATAGATGAGTTCAGTAGGGTGTTATTATGTTATTCCACACATGGACCTAAAGAATTCTCATTTAAACAAGATGTTTAACTGAATGTATTTTAGTCATTGTTCGGACTGACCAGCTTTACACAAAAGAAAGGATAAGTTATGTAAAACTGAGAACCTCCCCTCAGGAATAAAAGACAAAGGGAAGGAGGAAGAAGGAGATGGAGAAGACAAGAATGTGTAGTCATAAAAAGCAGGAAAGAAGAGAGATCCCAAAAGGAGGTAGTCAGTGGTATTGACTACCACAGATTGATTTAGGAAAAAAAAATGCACCGAGAAAATCCTTTCAGATTTAAAAGATAATTTAAAATTTTAAGAATGATCTTAGGTATATAAATTCAGTAAATTATGAAGTGGAAACTAAACCTCAGGAAACTAAAGATGGGCAAAGAAATAGAGGTGAAATTACATATTATTTAAGAAATTTTGCAATAAAATAAGTCCAAGATAGCTAGGCAGCCAAAATTTTGTTTTGTTTTGTTTTGTTTTTAAAGATTTTATTTATTTATTTGACAGAAGGAGAGAGATCACAAGTAGGCAGAGAGGCAGGCAGAGAGAGAGGAGGAAGCAGGCTCCCTGCTGAGCAGAGAGCCTGATGTGTGGCTTGATCCCAAGACCCTGATATCATGACCCGAGCCAAAGGCAGAGGGCAACCCACTGAGCCACCTAGACACCCCCAAACTGTGCCTTCTTAAGGAAGAAAAAAAAAAGAGTCAATTTGGTGAGGGGAAAAGAGGTGTAGTAGCCAAAGAAAGTAGAATTTTGGATGAAGGATGCTCTGAGAGACAACAAGAAAAGAATATCAATAATACCAACAATAAAACAAATATTAACAATAATAACTGCACATATAAATAGGATATGGGATTCTTCTTTTAGCTTCTGCTAGAGAAAATCTTCCCTCTTTAAGATTACCATCTGTTCCCCTACTCATGCTGCCTTCTTTGCTTTTGAACTATTTCCTGTCTCTTCAGTTATGAATAAATCATCTGTTGGGTACCACTGGACTTTCAAATTTCCATTCCATTACTTTGGAAGAATCCAATAAACAACCATGACAAAGTAATCCTACTAGAACAATCTTCCAACCACAAACGTAAGAAAAACTAGACAAAATATATGAAACAACTATTTTCAGGCACTGACAAGGAGTCAAGAATGGAGCTCCATGAAAAAAGGGAAATGAATTAGTTGAATCCTAAAATAGCCAGGGCTCTCCACCTGAAGGTGTCTGTTAGACAACACTGGAGGGCTACAGTGCTAGGCACATCAGGTAGAGGAACGGAATTCAGAGTTCAAGGAGATGAAAGCAACTGAGAGGCAAAATACAAAAAAGAAAAATCTCAGAAATCTGCAAAGGAATCTGTTCTAGTTTATAGCTGAAAATAATAAGCTGTGCATGCATGCACAGAGAAAGAACAACGACTGGGGAGGTGAATGCTGAACTACAGAGCTTGCAGAGGGTTAGATATTTGAGATCCAAGCAACCACAATGGAAAGGCCTCACTGAACACCCAGTGCCTTAGAAACCATATGTCTTAGCAGTAGAGAGAAATTAGCTCTAAAATGAAGTCTACTTCACCGTGACCCAACAAACCTTCAAAAGAAAATCTTGAAATAATCAAGTAAATTTACAAACACATTGACGGTTTGTCAGTACCAACTACAATACTCTTTAAAGAAACAAAACAAGACTCAGAATTCAATATTTATAATGTCCAACAACCAACCAAAATTTACTAGACAAAAATAAAAAGGAAATGTGACCCAAAATGAAAAGGAGTATCAGTTAATAGCAACACACCCAGAAATAACAAAGATGCTAGAATTATCAGGCAGAGAATTTGAAATAGCTATGGTAAATATGTTGTAAGATTTTTTTTAATGTGAACATAATGAGGAAAAATGAAGATTAAAAAATAAGTAAATGTAACTGAAGAGTATATAGAGCTGAAGTGAAAATTTTACTGGATGTGTTCAATAGCTGTTTAGACTTCACAATAAAAGAATGTGAAGACTAAGTATAAAAACTATCGAAACTACATGTCATAGGGGGATAAAAACTAAAAACAAAATAAATAGAGCTTTAGTGGCTTTTGTGACAGCACCCAACAATCTCGTGTATGTATAATTGGAGGTAAAAAAAAGGGGGTGAGAACAGAAAAAAATATTTGAGGAAAAAATTCAAAGACATAATGACAAAAATTTTTGAAAATTGGGTGGAAAATATAAATTTACATTTTCACAAAGCTTGATAAATACCAAGCAAGACAAACAAAACAAAATTACACCTACACATATCATAATTAAATGTACAAAAATCAATGATAAAAATTGTTAGGACAATCAGAAATTAAAATACTCACCACACATACCCACACATTACAACACGTGTTATATAAATATGGAAATTTACATAATGCATTTCTTATGTCTCATGAGAACCAACCAAATAAGAAGACAATAGAACAATATCTTTAAACTGCTTGGGGTTGGGGGTGGAATGGAATAAACTACCTAGAATTCTTTATGCAGTAAATATATCCATTAAAATGAAGGGCTTGTAAATAAATTTCACACAAACAAAAACCAAAAATTTTTGCTACAAGACCATCACTGCAAGTAATGTTAAAAATTAACTCAAAATGGGATGCCTGGTGGCTCAGTCAGTTAAGCATCTGCCTTCAACTCAGGTCATGATCTCAGCATCCTGGGATAGAACCATACTTCGGGCTCCTTGCTCAGCCGGGAGTCTGCTTCTTCCTCTCACTCTGTCACTCGCCCTGCTTGTGCTCTCTTGCTCTCTCTCTCTCACTCAAATAAAATCTAAAAAAAAAAAAAAAATTAACTAAAAATGGATCAGACACTTCAACATCTAAAAGAAAACACAGAAAATCTTTGCAGTCCTGGGGTATTAAAAGATTTCTTAGACAGGATGCAAAAAAAAAAAAAGAAAGAAAGAAAGAAAGAAAAGGGGGAAAAAAAGAAACATAAGAAAGTAAAAAGTAAATTAGAATTCAAAAATTTAAAACTTCTATATATCAAAATATATTATTAAAAAATTATTGGGGATGCCTCAGTGGTTCAGTCAGTTAAGTATCCAACTCTTGATCTCAGCTCAGTTCTTGATTTTGGGGTCATAAGTTTGAGCCCCATGTTGGGCTCCACACTGGGCATGGAGCCTACTTTAAAAAAAAAAGTATTAATGCTGTGAAAGATGTAAGCCTGATGATTCACAGACCTGTACCCCTTGGGCAAAGAATAAAAATAAAATAAAATAAAATTATTAGGGCACCTGGGTGGCTAAGTCTGTTAAGCATCTGCCTTTAGCTCAGATCATGATCTGAGGGTCCTGGGATTGAGCCCCACATTGGCCTCCCTGCTCAGCAGGGAGCTTGCTTCTCCCTCTCCCGCTTCCCTGCTTGTGCTCTTTCACTCTCTCTCTGTCAAATAAATAAATAAAATCTTAAAAAAAAAAATTATTAGTAAGCCACAAACTGGGAAAAAATGTTCTCAATTTTTTTTATCTCACAAAGGACTCATATCTAGAATAAAGAACTTTTGTGACAACAATAAAAGGAAAATTAATCTAATTTTTAAATTAATATAATTTTAGTGAATAAAATATTTAAATTAATTCTTCACAAGAAATAAATATACAATGTCAATAAACATATGAAAATTTGCTCAATATCACTAGTCATCACAGAAATGCTAATTAAATTAACGAGGAGAATGCCCTACCCCTAGAATAAAGTCTTTTTTTTTTAAGATTTTATTTATTTATTTGACACAGAAAGAGAGATCACAAGTAGGCAGAGAGGCAGGCAGAGAGAGAGGAGGAAGCAGGGTCCCTGCTGAGCAGAGAGCCTGATGCGGGGCTCGATCCCAGGACCCTGAGATCATGACCTGAGCCGAAGGCAGAGGCTTTAACCCACTGAGCCACCCAGGCGCCCCAAGAATGTCTGTTTTTTAATTGACAATAACAAATATTGGTAAACTGTGCATCAACTAGAACTCTCATATGTTGGTTGATGGTACAGTAAAATGGTGAAATCTCACAGGAAAACAATTTGGCTCCTTCTTAAAAAATTAAACATGTAGTTACCTCATGCTCAAAAAATTCATCTAACATTTATTCTTCTAAAATAAATAAAAACATATGGTCACAAAAAATTCCTGCATCAGTGTTCACCACAGCTTGATTCATATAATCAAAACTAAAACAACTCAAAAGCTCATCAACCCCTAAATGAATAAATAAGGTGTGGATGGTCATGGAGCATGGAACGTGTAGGGAAGGAAAACTTTCCCTCCCTCTCAGGTTTCTTTGGCTGGTCTAATAATTAAATTGACATAAGACAGATTAAGAGGAGAAAAATATTTTAATTTTGTACATACAGGAGCTCATAGAAATACACGACTCAAAGAAGTGACCAAACGTGTCAGCTTTTATAACTTTTAGACAAAGAAGCAATACACTTGTGAGGAATTGACAAGACAGAGAAATTTGGGCTTAGGGATGTAAACTGGTGAAGTAACAGCGATTGTTTTTATAGCTTTCTTGGCCCTAACTTCTCCATCTCTGGTGAGAAGGATGTCTCTCTTCCTCCTGGTTCAGGGAAGATTTATTTCCTGCTTTCAGGGGGACAAAGGAAGTTCAGAGTGTCCTTCTCACACTGGCTGCTTTTTAAGAAACTTTAATTTAAATAATCGAGATGCCAAAGTGTTATATTTGGGGGCAGTCTGCCCTGAACCTTATCAAATACTACTCAGCAATCAGAAGGAATGAACTTTTTGTATTTGACGATAGGGGTGAATCTCAAAAATCATTTGCGAAGTGCAAGCATCCAGACAGAAAAGAATATACAGATTGTATGATTTCACTCATATAAAATCATACAGAAGTCGAGACTAATCTACAGGCACAGAAGTCAGATCAGTGGTTGTTGGGGTGGGAGAGAAGGTGTTGAGGTAAACTAACTGAAAGTGGGCACAGGGAATTTTTTAGAATGCTGAGAACATTCGAAATCTTGATTGAAGTGGTGGCTCTATGGGTATACACATCTGTCAAAACCCACTGAACTGTATACCTAAAATGATAGCATTTTATTCTATGTAAATCATACCTCATTGAAGTTTTCTTATTTACAATTCCAACTCTGTTTTCTCATTTTGCAGAGTGTCCCCCAACGATGAGTTACGCTTGCTATATCCATCGACTCTGTTGACCCTCCAGAGTTCAAAACCCCTGGGGCGCCAGGGTGGCTCAGTTGGTTGGGCACCTTTGGCTCAGGTCACAATCCCGGGGTCCTGGGATCGCCCCGCATCAGGCTCCTTGCTCAGCGGGGGGCCTCCTTCTCCCTCTCCCTCTGCCTGTTACTCTGCCTGCTCATGCTCTCTCTCTTTCTCTCTCTCTCTGTGGCAAATAAATAAATAAAAATTCTAAAAAGAGAGAGAGTTCAAAACCCCATCTTTTCACTTGTCACCATGAGAAAGTTTACAAAAACTCGTGTAATTCTGTGCCATTCACTCTTGCATTTCTGCATGCCTGGCTACTTGTTACATTCTTTTATTTTATTTTACTTTTATTTTTTAAAGATTTTATTTATTTCACAGAGGGAGAGATCACAAGTAGGCTGAGAGGCAGGCAGAGAGAGAGGGGGAAGCAGGCTCCCCGCTGAGCAGAGAGCCCAACTACGGCCTCGATCCCAGGACCCTGAGACCATGACCTGAGCCGAAGGCAGAGGCTTTAACCCACTGAGCCACCCAGGCGCCCTCACTTGTCACATTCTTAATCAAATTTCCTACCCCTGATTTAACTTAGTTCAATAGAGGATCCCATTTAATTATTAAGAAACCATTGATTTTTCTTCTTGCAGAAACTGAGAAATTCAAGATCTAAAACCCATAACATCATGGATTCTCCGATTTTGATTAATTATCTCAGGAGTGGAGGGATGATTGGTACCAATTAGAATTTAGAAAACTTCCAATGCCCCACCTTGAATTACGAATAAACTTTGAGCGAGACTTGGTTTTCTCCGGGGAGTCTCTGGAGCACATCCGTGGAGACTGATGTCCCAGAGGAAGCTAGGAAAGCGCCCCACTAACAAACCATTATTTTGAGAGAAGAATTCTTGACCTTGTGTGAACTGATTAATCACTTTCAACACAATTCTCTTAAACACTGAGGCAACTTACCATTTCTTGAAAACTCTACGAATTTAATTCAGCAAAGCATAACAGCACTTACCTTAAATTTTAGAAAGAGAGATTCAATTTCCTGGTGCAAAAAAGGAAATTTTCTGTTTCAATTCTGTGCCTTTATAAGAATCTCTCCTTTCCTTTCAGTCTGCTCGTGGATGAGGACACGTCTCAGGGCCAGCAGTGTTTCCGTGGGAATCATTAGTGTTGTGTGAGTATTGCTCTGCTACTGAGAGGCAAAGAGTACTATTCTGGGTAAAGTGTTCCTCTTCTGTAGAATGAGTAGATAGGGCTAGCCTTGAAGCCTTGAAATAATTAATGCATCTCAGTCTCATAAAGAAATGTCATAACCGTGACTGGATTTGGACCAGCAGGCGGTCTTAATTCACTGCACTTTATCCGCAACCATCAATCCTTGGGATGAATTTCACACTGGCTGTCTTTATTTGCATTCCAGTTTTATACAGTCCCCCAGGCAGATTGTTTTTTGTTTGTTTGTTTTTTGTTTTTTTAATTTTTATTTATTTGACAGAGAGAGAAAGAGAGATTACAAGTAGGCAGAGAGGCAGGCAGAGGGAGAGGGAGAAGTAGGTTCCCTGCTGAGCAGAAAGTCCGATGCAGGCCTCGATCCCAGGACCCTGAGATCCTGACCTGAGCTGAAGGCAGAGGCTTTAACCCACTGAGCCACCCAGGCGCCCCCCAAGTAGTGATTCTTGATGCGCTTTCCTTTGTGGAACTCATAGAATACAATCCAGGTGTCTCTGCACCTGCTCCTACACCATCGGGCATCTTCAAATTTACTACATGATCAAAGTCTTAAAAAATTGAAATTGCCAGCGACAGTTAAAAAAAAAACAACCAGGGCGCCTGGGTGGCTCAGTGGGTTAAAGCCTCTGCCTTCGGCTCAGGTCATGATCTCAGGGTCCTGGGATCGAGGCCCACATCAGGCTCCCTGCTCAGCAGGGAGCCTGCTACCTCCTATGTCTCTGTCTGCCTCTCCGCCTGCTTGTGATCTGATCTCTCTCTGTGTGTCAAATAAATAAATGAAATCTTTAAAAAAGAGAGAAAGAAAGAAAGAAAGAAAGAAAGAGAGAGAGAGAGAAAGAAAGAAAGAAAGAAAGAAAGAAAGAAAGAAAGAAAGAAAGAAAGAAAGAAAGAAAGAAAGAAAGAAAGAAAGAAAGACGAAGCCCTGATTAGGGAAAGATGGAGCCGAAAGTTTTGCATGCAGCAAAATTTATATAAAAGCTGGAAGCAGCAGCGGACTTGGAGACAAATTATTTAGCAAAGTCCCTGTTATGTCTCCAGCATTTGAAATATAACAGTAGCATTTTATGAACATATGCATGCATCAGTCTACGTAAACTCATAGGTAACTGGGGACACTGTCAACAAACTATCCATTTATATAATCCTTCA
Organism: Ailurus styani; assembly: GCA_002007465.1. Classification (NCBI taxonomy): domain Eukaryota; kingdom Metazoa; phylum Chordata; class Mammalia; order Carnivora; family Ailuridae; genus Ailurus; species Ailurus styani. The sequence continues at coordinate 1,791,936 of LNAC01000212.1, forward strand.
GAAAATCTCTCTTGAGGGCTTATTTTATGCCAAGCCCATGCTTAGGCCCCGCAGATATTATTGCTGCCCTCATGGCCTTACAGTTTGTGAAGGAAGCCAAACAAAATGGAAATACAATTTGGTAAGTGTATGCATATGGAAATGGGGGGGTGGGGGGTGGTTAGGAGTAGCACCGGAACTAGCCTAGAGATAGGAATTCCCATGACCTGGCTCCTCGGCTGGCGTCTAGAGGTCAGACTGGGTTTAGCCAAATGCGGGAGGGATAGGGGAGGGGATTCTAGGCCAAGGTAACAGCACGTGCAGTGATTAAGTGACGAGGAGAGAGAGGATGTCACCTTCAGGGAACCGAAGCGACGGTCACCAAACAGTTACTGGACAGGGCCGGCCTGATCATGAGTGTTTTAGGCTTTGCAGGGTCCTATAGTCTCTGCTTTACTCCTCAACTCTGCCCCTGTAGCACCAAAGCAGCCACAGGAAATATCTAAATGAGTTAGTGTGGGTTGGGGGGAATCTTATTTACAGATAGTGAATTTGCATGTATAGCTAGGAATGCTTTGCTTGGTATGGAGAGATACTTGGTCAGAAAGGAAGGTTTTGGTAGGAATGTACTTTCCCGGATTCAGTTTGTTTTCTCAAGCATTTGCTAGCCTTTTCACTTTTTTAGTTTCGTGTCTCTGGATCTTTATCCAGTAGACAGTGATTAGGTACTTTTGCATATTAGGCCTAATTCAGCTGGTCTTGGCATTTTGAGTTAAAGCTTAGTACATTTTCCTACTTGCTTAGCAATTTTATTCATTTCGTTTGAATGTTTTTTTAGTCTCCTTTGTTAAGAGTCTGAATTAGAATTTGGAAATGGATTCTTGAGAAAAACATCTGTTCTATTATCTAAGTTGTATTTCACCGCTAATATATAACAGCAATGATTTTTAGTTGTATAAATACACACAGCGAGACGTGGGGAGGTTTGTAAAATCAGCTTTCCTAAACATAAATCAAGAATTTCTTTTAGAATAAATAGGGGAGTGTGGATTAATTTCTTATGAGCCCACAGTTCAGTATATGCAGACATACCATTATATATACTTTAAATAATCATGTGGATTATTGACAGTTAAAACATGGTGCAGTGATCATTCTCATAGCTGTATATGGATGGGAAAGTATTTTTCCACTCATCGAGTGTACTTCGCACTTTCAACGTCCATTAAAAGCTGGTTCGTCTGGCAGAAGGACAAGCCCATCCCGAGTAAGAAAGGAGTGCTGAGGGTGTATATGCGTATGTGAAGGAGGGAGAGTGTCCTGAAGGACAGGAGTAGAATCAGAATCTTTTTTTTTTTTTTTGTTCAACCTATATTTGAGCATGAGATTTGAAGGAGCTACTTTCTTGCTTGTCTTTCTAGAGTATCGAGGGACATGAGAAATGGCACAACAATCACAGAGTTCATCCTCCTAGGCTTTCCTGATATCCAAGGACTACAGATCCCTCTCTTCATAGTCATTGTTTTCATCTACCTATTAACCCTTGCAGGCAATGGGCTCATAATTGCCATTGTCTGGGCAGAGCCCAGGCTACAAATACCAATGTACTTCTTCCTCTGCAACTTGTCCTTCCTGGAGATCTGGTATACCACCACGGTCATCCCCAAACTGTTGGAAACTTTTGTGGTGGCTAGAACAGTTATCTGCATCCCCTGCTGCCTAGTGCAGGCCTTCTTCCACTTTTTCCTGGGCACCACTGAGGTCTTTATCCTCACCGTCATGTCTTTTGACCGTTACCTGGCCATCTGCAAGCCCCTTCGCTACCCCACCGTTATGACCAGCAACCTCTGCCTGCAACTTGCCCTCAGTTCCTGGGCGGCAGGCTTCATCATTGTCTTTTGTCAGATGTTGCTGCTCATCCAGCTGCCCTTCTGTGGTGACAACGTCATCAATCATTTCTACTGTGACGTGGGTCCCATTTTGAAAGCAGCCTGCGCTGACATAAGCATTCTGGAGCTCCTGGGTCTTTTGGCGACCATCCTCGTGACCCCAGGGTCACTCCTCTTCACGATGATCTCTTATATCTATATCCTGTCCACCATCCTACAGATCCCTTCAGCCACTGGAAGACAGAAGACTTTCTCTACCTGTGCCTCTCACCTGACAGTAGTCTCCCTGCTCTATGGTGCTGTTTTGTTCATGTACCTGAGACCCACAACACACTCTTCCTTTAAGATTAATAAGGTGGTGTCAGTGCTAAATACTATCCTCACACCTCTTTTGAATCCCTTCATTTATACAATTAGAAACAAGGAGGTGAAAGCAGCCCTAAAGAAGGCAATGGCTTGTCCAAGACTCATCATCCACAGTAAAACATGCAACACACCAAAATGAACTTAAGGCAGATTCAAAAATTAAACGTGAAACAGGACTGTGGAGAAGATAAAGATGTAAAATCAAACTATGAAGGTTAAAGTCTCCTGTAAGAATTGGTTATGTTGGGCACCTGGGTTGCTCAGTGGGTTAAACGTCTGCCTTCAGCTCAGGTCATGATCTCAGGGTCCTGGGATAGAGCCCCGCATCAGTCTCTCTGCTCAGCAGGGAGCCTGCTTCCCTCTCTGCCTGCTTCTCTGACTACTTGTGATCTCTCTCTCTCTGTCAAATAAACAAATAAAATCTTAAAAAAAAAAAGAATTTGTTACGTATAAATGAACCAGGAGTCCTTCAAAAGAAATGAACGCATTCTCCAACAAGGAAATCCCAGAATACCTTCAGATGCATCCAGTAGAAACCCCAAGAGTCAAGGACAACTGTCAGTAACTTTAAAAAAAAAAAAATTAAGGAATCCTGTCTCCCTCTTTGTTTATAATAACTCTTCTTGCCTCATTTCCTTGTCAAAGGCATAAAACATCCCACATATTTTCTCAGTACTTAGTTTATTCACAGTAGAAGTCCCTTGTCGGCTCCTAATCAATTCTAGTGGGTCTTTCAAAAATGCTTTAAATAAACCAAGTTTTTAATTGATAATATGTTAATAAGGGGACTTTCATTTTAATAGACTATAAATGTCTGCATACATCTAAACATGTTTATTCCCAGGTAATACCAAAACTTGAGGACATCATGTGAAAATTTCCAACTGGATTAGGCCAGTTCCTATGCTTCACTCTAGGAGGGCCAGGTGCCTAGGAAACCAAAAAAAGTCTGAGAGCCAATATAACCATGAAGGCTTTCTTTTTTTTATTATTTTTTAAAGAGTTTATTTTTTTAATTTTTTTTTCAAATTAACAATTGTACAGCTCTTTTTTTTTTTTTTAGATATTATTTATTTATTTGACAGAGAGAGAGATCACAAGTAGGCAGAGAGGCAGGCAGAGAGGAGGAAGCAGCTGAGCAGGGAGCCCGATGTGGGCCTCGATCCCAGGACCCTGAGATCATGACCTGAGCCGAAGGCAGAGGCTTTAAACTACTGAGCCACCCAGGCGCCCCCATGAAGGCTTTCTTGCTGGAAAACTCAGCCCTAAGGTTACGTTAAGGACAGGGCTTAAATGTAAGGTTATAATGTAAGGTCCCTCAAGGCATGACAAACACATTCATTTAACCATGTTCTCAGGCAAGACATGTGGTAGAAAAAGTTTTCTACAGAATGAAGATGCAGGTGAGTCACAGGTTGTAATAATGAGTATTATATATGCCTCTCTTCCCACAGCAAAGGAAGTCTATCATTAAAAGCCCATTAAACTGTGATTTTTTTTAAAAAAGGATTATTTTTTGCACATCTCTTTTAATATTGACTTGAGAATTGCAAAAGCAGAACAAAGAGTAATGAAGTGAAAATGTTATCATCTGAACTGTCTGATCGGATTTTATCTTAGAGAGGAGCTCTCCTGGGGCTGGGCAGGTGAAATTGGTCATTTGAAGGCAGAGAGAGACCCTAAGGATGAGTATTATTGAGAGCCCTTTCATCAAAAGAATGATTTAAATCCTCCTGCATGAGAAAATCTGGGTAATATCTAAGTACTCCTCAGAGAGGGAAATGGCACAGAAAGTGAAGGAAGGAGAAATGAGCCAAAAAGATGAATGTAACAGAAAAGTCTGTGGGAAGAAACCAGTGGAAGTTCTCCAAACTTGGGGAGCCTACAGAGCATTTTAAACATGGAGATGCCTATCCTCAGTTTGAGGCCACATTTCTACATTGTTCAACTGTCTTCCCCTTGAACCTTCAGTAAAGCCTCCTACATTACCAAATATATGTATGAACATCATGTGTACATCACACGTAGTCACATATGTGTATGTTGTGTGTGTAATTCAAGGAAGAACTAAGTTTCTTGTCTGGAATGATGTGGTTTGAATTAGAGAAAGCCCACAGAAAAGCTCACAGCAATGGCCACAGAATATGCAGAAATTTTAGGAAGAACTTCAGACTTTCATTGGCTTGGTATGGCTCCAGGTCACCTCTATCCAGGGGAATTGAGATATCTGGGTTATATTATTACTTTAAAACATTTTTAAGCCTGGGTGGCTCAGTGGGTTAAAGCCTCTGCCTTCGGCTCAGGTCATGATCTCAGGGTCCTGGGATCCAGCCCCACATCAGGCTCTCTGCTCAGCAGGGAGCCTGCCTCCTCCTCTCTCTGCCTGCCTCTCTGCCTACTTGTGATCTTTCTCTCTCTGTCAAAAAAAAAAAAAAAATCTTAAAAAAAATAAATAAAAACAAATATTTATTAAAAATAAATAAATAAAACATTTTTAAAATCTGATTTCAAGTTTCACAAGTATTCGTTTTCTTGGGTCTAGCCTATTGCCTTAAGAGTTACCTGTTTGATGGCAGACAGAGGGTAACACAAAACACCTTGACAGGTCTTATAAAGGAGAGAACAGATGTGAGAGTATCACCTGACTCCAATTCATGAAAATCAAAATAGATACCATTTATTCATGCATTTTTCATATTTTATTGATGTATTGGTATCATGTCCCAAGCAATGTGCTGGGTATTGATTCTGTTGAAAAAACCATATTTTGGTAATCTGCCAGAAAATGAGTTCTAGGAATTGGAAATATCAGAGCTGGAGAAGTCTATCCAACAAAGAACCTCCAACACCTAAACACCAAGAATGAAATGGGTTACAAGACTTTTAGGCAGCCCTGCCTTAGATCTTCACCAACACAGTCCCTCCAAAGTCACCAAGGAGTATGTTGTCTACCTCCAGTGCCTACAGAAGCCAGAGTGCTGTTTAAGGAAAAAGAGCCCTGGCCACAGAGACCAGAGCTTGACTCTACATTGCCCTTTTTTCTTAGGGCTCTAGAACCCAAATATCTTCCCCAAATGTACATACCCAGCTTTCTCCAAGAGAATAAGAAATTACACAAGAACTCATCCAAACAATATCACAAACAACCTCTTCCTCAGATCCCTGGATATTAATTATTTTTCTACTACTGGTAACTCTAATGACAAGGTTGAGCTCATGCATACAGCTGAGCCAAATCCTTGACAATGAGCTCTTGAGTAAATTTGTTCCTAAAAAATGTATACACTTAAGTAAAGGGTTGTTTCCGTGATGTGTTCCAAAAATACATTAGTTATTAAAAGCAGGGTTCAAGTATTCAAATTGGGAGACATACAGAGTTAGACAAGATTAAGCAGGTTCCTTCACCACTCAATTTCTCAGAATCTTTAAGGCTATGTCGGAAAAAAAGTTTCTAACTCCCAAGCTTATGCATATTAAACTGCCTGTTACATCATCTTGGTTTTATTAAGAACTGTGCCCACTATTAGTGATGCAAACCAGAGCAATGACCATTTCAAAAGGTCCTCTCCTCAACCAGTCAAATGGTGGCCTCGTGTTCCTGCCTTATTTGGGCAAAACTTCCTTTCCTTATCCAAGATCTTCCCTTGTAACTCAGAAAGACCAAAGTCACTTTTGAATGATACAGCTCTCCCTTACCTGTCAAGTAATAAATTCAGCTTGACTTTTTCACTTCTAATAGTCGTCACTTACATTGGAAACTTCCAAAAGGAAGATAGAGAATATGCATTTCTCAAGCTTACCCAGCTACAGACCACTTTTCTCAATGCACCTTAGACTAAAGCTTTGCTGCCGTCTTCCTTAATGTGCATCCAAAGTCATCTCTGTTTTTATCAGGCTATTATAATTCCGTGGTATTTGTAAATGACCAACCAACTTGGAGATGAAGTTTTTAAACTCCAATACAAGAAAAGCTGAATGCACAAAGAATTGAACATGATTACATATTTATCTAAGCATCTAGTGCCTGACCAAGTGGTTCACCATCACTTTGAATTACATATTCTCCTTGAAAGTATAAATGATTCTAATTATAAGCATGCCATTTACACATGACTCTTCCAGAACCATTCACTTTCTGTACCTGGTATTCAGCTAGTCTCAGACTGAACAACTAAAATAGTAGAATGACACACACTTTCAGATGAGCCGACTTCACTAGTTACTCCTGCCGTTTCTTTGATTCTTGGAAAATAGTTTCTCTCTTCCAAGTGCAGAAGCAACCATTTTCCTAATAATTAGTTCTTTGCTCTTCATCAAACACTGTTAAAAAAAAAAATAACAACCTAATGCCCCCATCTCCACACTATGGCTTTATCCCAAGCACTTGACCCACAATAATAACTTGGTAAATCACCTCTCCACATCCACTCTTGGACCCCTTCATTCTCCTCCATGGCCAAAAGGATCTTACAAAAATATGTATCTAATCATGTCACTTAATTAAAATCCTTCAGTGGTTTCCCATTAGCTTCATTTAGTCTATAAAACCTTCGGTCTATCAGATCTGATCCCTGTTCACTATACCAGGTCCATCTCATGTATTTCTCTATTGTTCTCTGGCCCTAGACATACTATCCTCTCAGTTTCTCCAATACCCTAAGCTCCTCTCCACCTCAGGACCCTTGCCTATACACTGTTTCCCATTACTTCAAATATTCTTTCTTACCCCACTTCCCACTTCCACCCCCAATCTCAGCCTGCCCACTCACCCTTCAGAACTCTGTTCAAAGCTTACTACTCAACAAAGTTTTCCCTAACCATCTCTCTACCAGCACCATCACCAGGATTAGGACCACCAGTCATAAGCTCTTGTAACATGCTGTACTTCTCCTTTGTAGAACCGACCACAGTCATAAGTAATTTATTCAAATATGTTTTTTCCTCCCAAACACACACACCACATGAAAGTTAGCTCCATGAGGACAGGTTGTTCTCCACTGTATTCCATATACTACCACAGTGTCCAGCAATAGTAGTTACTAGAGAAAGAAATCCCAATGAAGGACCAGAAACTGGACTGACAGAAAACCAGTCACATCACAAACAGATTGTAATCTCTGTAGTTCTGTTATGTAAATATCCTATGCTCTGTGTTTTAAAAGTATAAATGAATTACCATAAACAATATTAGATTAGAATCTCTAATTTATACCAATCACAAAAATAAATTCAAAATCTAACCATAAAAAGGAGAGCAAAAAATAGTAAAATATAGGAGGAAGCCCTGATGATTTTGGTGTGGAAAAAATGTTCTGAAATAAGACATGAAATTCAAAGCCACTGAGAAAGAGTATCAAATTTATCTGATTTGAGTTAATTAAAAAAAATTTTTTTTAAATTATCTGATTTGAAACTTTAAGACAATAACAAAGTTAGAGTGTAAGCTATAAAGTTGAAGAAAGTATTTGCAACCTATATATCAAATGATTACTATGAAGAATATATAACATTTAACAATGAATAAGAAAAACATCCAGCTGAGAAACGGGCAAACTCATAGAAAAACTACAAGTTACCAATAAACATTTCCATTAATCCTGGAAAGAAAAGGTAAAATAAAGAGAAATCACTTTTTACCCATTTTACAAGTTTTATTGAGAGAGAGTGAACTGGGTGGGGAAGCCTGGAGAGGGGCAGAGGGAGAGGGAGATAGAGAATCTTAAGCAGGCTCCCTGATAAGTGCTCAATCCCAGGACCCTGAGATCCTGACCCAGGCCAAAACCAAGAGTCAGATGCTTAACCAACTGAGCCACCCAGGAGCCCCTCACTTACAAGTTTAACAACATTAGTAGCGGCATGAATATGGGGGGAAAGTATTCTCATACACAGCTGTTAAGATCATACACTGGTGCAGTCTCTGGGAGATAATTTGGTAGTATTGATCGAATATATACAACCTATGACCCAGCAATACTTTTTCTCTGTCCCAGAGTAACATTTGTATATATGCATGAAGATGTTTATTATAGCATTGTTTGCGATAGTAATAATTATAAACAACACATATTATCTATAGGCAAATGGCTAGTCACACTGTGGAATGTTACGCAACAAGTAGAAGGAATAAGGGAGATCTGTATGTACTATGAGCACGTCTCCAAAACTAGGAGAAAATAGCAAATTGAGGAATCTAACATAACCACACATATATGCACATGCACACAAAGTAATATTATATGAATTCTATGAATACATATGTATACTGTATATAAAAGTAGGGTTAAGGATCTGGAAGGTAAATACATAAGAATGAACGTTTGGTGAGAGAGATGAGGAAGCTGGGATTAGTAAAAGCTCACTAACTTTATCTGCAATGTCTGAAATGTTTAGAAAAACATTTACGTATCATTTAAGAACGGAGTATTTTATTTTATTTTATTTTATTTTTTTTAAGATTTTATTTATTTATTTCACAGAGGGAGAGAGATCACAAGGAGGCAGAGAGGCAGGCAGAGAGAGGGGGAAGCAGGCTCCCCGCTGAGCAGGGAGCCCGATGCGGGCCTCGATCCCAGGACCCTGAGATCATGACCTGAGCCGAAAGCAGAGGCTTTAACCCACTGAGCCACCCAGGCGCCCAAGAACGGAGTATTTTAAAATATTAAATGAAATCTACAAACAGAACATCTGGCACACAGTAGGCCTTCGCGAACCGTATATTCCTGTCCCTCTATCAAAAGTAACGAATACCTTGGCCTCGAACACAATACACTGATCCCAGCCATGTGTCCCATGACAATGAAACGTGTAAGACACAGACGAGGGAAGAGGAGGCCCTCCCACGACATGTGGAAAAGTGGTGACTTAGGGGGTTCAAGGGACACGGAGAGTAAAAAGGAAAATAGCAGAGATTACTGACCTAGACACAACTGAACACATGAGATCAGGGAGGTCAGTCTCACTTAACGAAACACAAAGACATGCGCCAAGGAAAACAACACCATACCGTTAACTATTCTCTTACTAAGCTTCTACTTACATAATATACCCCTTAGCTCTCACAGCAAGGGTATTATTACACCCATTTTAGAAGATGAACACTGAACCTTAGAGGGCTAGAGGGGCTTGCCCGACGCCCCACAACTGAGGGCGAATTCAAGAGCCAAACCCCAAACTGCTCTCTCTGCTACCCTGCTTTGCGAATAATCAAGAAAAACAAGTGGAGGTACAGACTCCAAAATCAAAGCCGAGATCAAAACCGGTGAAACGGGGCGCCTGGGTGGCTCAGTGGGTTAAAGCCTCTGCCTTCGGCTCAGGTCATGATCTCAGCGTCCTGGGATCGAGGCCCGCATCGGGCTCTCTGCTCAGCAGGGAGTCGGCTTCCTCCTCTCCCTCTCTCTCTGCCTGCCTCTCTGCCTACTTGTAATCTCTCTCTCTCTGTCAAATAAATAAATAAAATCTTAAAAAAAACAAAACAAACAAAACCGGTGAACCGGTCCTGTGCTTCACCCGAAGGCCCCGGGCGGCAGGAGGCACGGGCGGCCGGAAGCGGTCCGGCCCCAGGCTTTCCGCGCTGGGTCCCCGCGGCGATCAGAGCCTCCACCCGCGCCGAGCGCACAGAGACCAAGCCTCCCGTCGCCTAGAAGGGCCCCAGCGCCGCGAGGAGGCGGGGCAAAGCCCAGTTTCCGGTTCCGGGCGCAAAGGCCCCACGTGTTCCGACCCGCCAGGCCCCGCGCGGCTCGGATCCGGCGGCGCTGCTGCGGACGGGAGTGGGTGGGGGAGAAGCCGGGGCAGGGGAGGAGCCGCCGGAGCTGTCGGAGCCGTGAGTGCTGAGGGGCTGGGCCGGGTCGGGCCGGGCCGGATCGCGTGGAGCCGGGCAGGGCGGGGAAGAGGGGGAGAGGTCTGAGACCCCGCCCCCCCGGAGCCTGGGGAAGTCGCGGTGTCCTGGAAGAAGGGGCGGCGGCAGGGCAGTGAGGGGGCCCAGGTGTTGTGGTCCCCGGGGCTCCCGGTGGCCGGAGCTCGAAGCCCTGGGGGCGCGGATGGCGCTCCGGGCTTCTTGCGGTGCAGACACCGCCCTCCGCCCCCTCCTGGGGCCTGCAGAAACGCAGTTAGTTCGTAGCTCCCATTGCTGCCGCGCCAGCTGGCCCCCCGGCACCGAGGGAGGAGTGCTCTAGGCCCCCTTTATGTCCCCCAGCTTTTTCTCACCCCGTCTTTTAAGATTGTTCAAGAGCCACCCCCCTACCCCATCCCCCGCAGGCTCCCGGCCCAGACAAGCCCCATCTCTGTCCACCACCCACCCCCCCCCCCCCCCCCCCCCCACCCTTGGATACCGTCTGGCCTGTGGCTTTTCAGCTGCTACTGTGACCGACCCCACGCTTCCCCTCAAGCTAGTAGCTTCTGTCTCCACTTGCAGCTTCCCTCCCCCCACCCCCTCACAGCCAGTTTTGGCGCTCCTGAACACCACCGTTATCCACAGCAGGAGTATAGAGGCCTCTGCTTCTTGTCTGGTTTGACCAAAAGTTTGTTAGTTTGTATGCCATGGATATTCTGTGTTCTCTCGGGGGTCAGCCCAATTTTTATTTTTCTGGGCCTTGGAGATTCTTGCCTCCCGGGCGCTTTGATTTCCCTGTCTGCTTCATCCCTGTACTGACCCCCCCACCAAAGGTGGGCTCCTGGGCCTAGCTGTTCTTTGGCCACCTTGGTCCTGGAGAGCACTGTCACATCCAGGCTCTCACTCGGAGGTTAGGGTGAGAACTGCTGCTTTTTCTCTGTCTGCACACTGCAGGTGACACCCAGGGCAGCCTGACTCAGGAGCCACAGAAAGCTGGTGGAGTTCCCCTTCCCTCCTCCCAGCTTCTCTTCCAAGTCACCCCCCTGGGCCTTGATCCAGAAAGCCACTTCAGAAAGGTTGGGAGGAAGCCGTTGGGAGGGAGGCATGTTGGTGGGAAGTATGTGACAACCAAGCAGTTAGGGTTAGTGGCCCTTCATCTTGGGTAACTTTCTGCTGATAGTAGATTCTAGTATAAGAGGGTGGGCAGGGTTGGAGGGAGGAAGGGGGTTTTTCCTCTTAGGACCAAATACCTGGGATTCATAATCTTTCCCCCTTTCTCCTCCAGCTGTACCCCTTTTGCACTCTTTTAAATACTATATTGCAGTAGACAGTCATTTCAAGGGCACAGCAAGGTTTACTACGATGTGAGGGACTCTTGGGCATTACAAACTATACAGATGAGGTAAGTTACAGGTTTACATTTTTTTTGCAGTTAATTTGGCACAGGCATAAAACAGTTTTTGCAAACCTTCCTTTAAATTTGGCCAGCACGGGAAAAGTTGGATGCTTTCTGCTTGAACCTCGTTTACTTTCTTTCCTTAGGTACTGGCTCTCAAACTTACTGTACATCAAGCACCTGAAGGGAGGGCTTGTCGAAGAAATTGATGGGGCCACCCCTAGAGTTTCTGATAATAGGTCTGGGCTTGAAAATCTGCACATATCTGACAAGTTTTTAGGTGCTTGCGCTACTGGTTTGGGTTTCTCACACTGAGAACCACTGCCTTTGGCCAATCTCCTTCACATAAACAGTGCAGTGGTTTGGGGGATCAAAAGACGTCTGTGTGTACTTGCTCGAAACCAGTAATATGATCTTGTGTGGATAATTTAACCACTTAGGTCTGACTTCTTTCGTTTTTAAAATTAAGAAAGCTTACTTTATTTTTTTTTATTTTTTTTGTTTTTGTTTTTGAAGATTTTATTTATTTATTTCACAGAGGGAGAGAGATCACAAGGAGGCAGAGAGGCAGGCAGAGAGAGAGGCAGAGAGGCAGGCAGAGAGAGAGGGGGGGAAGCAGGCTCCCCGCCGAGCAGGGAGCCCGATGTGGGCCTCGATCCCAGGACCCTGAGATCATGACCTGAGCCGAAAGCAGAGGCTTTAACCCACTGAGCCACCCAGGCGCCCGAAAGCTTACTTTAAAAAAAAATTCCAATTGCTAGTGATCTTATGCCAAATGGAAGATGAAATATTGATGAGTTTTCCCCTTGATTTCCTTAATTCTCTTGATAGGAGCTTCCATTTTGACCATATAGCTTATATCCTTATTTAGGTTTTTGCTACAAATTGCTAGTACGGTAAAGTCCCTGCTGTTTCTTAACTACTTACTAAATTCTTTAAGGTCAGAGCCAGTGCTTTTTTCATCTTTCTCCACCTGGCACTTTGGATTGTGTGGGACACACAGTGGATGCCCAGTAGGTATTTGTAGAATGAATAACCATATCCCCATATCCCCTGCTCTCTTTTCCCTTTGAAGAAGTTTTTCTCCACTAGTTCGGTGCCACATTGTAGAGCGGTGCCACCACTGGGGTAAATGTCAGTGCCAGGTGCCTCTCACTGTCCCTGTGAGTGATTTATTACCAAAGCCCTGGCACCCACTGATTCTGAATTTTAGTGCATCCGTATCCAAGTTGGAGTAAGAGAAATAGCTTAATAAAATTCAACACGTTTTCCTGAGCACTTTTTCTACCAAGCATTTAACAAAGTGTTAGGCACTTGGAATATAAAAATGAATAGAGGTCCTTGCCATCCTGGGATGCTTTTTACTCTTTGCACCATGATTTAATCTGCAGTGGAAACCTGCTGCTCCTCTGATTCTTCTCATCCGCAGGCGTGGGTCCCATCTTTTATCATCTCCTCATCAGCGAGGGAGCCTTAGGCAATGCCAGAAGGAAGTCCTTTAGGTACAAAGCAAAGAGTATTTTGACAATATCAGTTATATGACTAAAACCATAATACATGACTCTTGAATTCACTGTTCCAAATTACCCATATTTACTCCTCAGGAGAGGCTCTAGTTATAGAATATATTATCCTATTGTTTTTCATTAAATAAATAGTGGTTCCTCCGACTGTCCGTGTGATTGGCATTGGTCATGTTTATTGTAGTAATGGATTAGGTACAGCTGGTTTATTTATTTATTTATTTATTTGACAGAGAGAGATCATGAGTAGGCAGAGGGAGAGGGGGAAGCAGGCTTCCCTGCTGAGCAGAGAGCTGGATTCAGGGCTCGATCTCAGAGCCCTGAGATCATGACCTGAGCTGAAGACAGAGGCTTAACCCACTGAGCCACCCAGGCGGTCCGGTACAGCTGGTTTAACTCTGGCGGCCACATGAAAGCTGCCACCCTCATCAGGGTGGGTGTCAGCTTTGGTTAGTGTGCTCATCCCACTTCAGATTCATCTGTGATGTTCTGTTTTAAACGTGAGGCGTATAGATTGACCTGCTTCGTGTAAGCCATTGACCACCTTTAGGTAACCCTTAAGGTTAAAAAGCCTAGCTTCATGTTGAACATTAACCAGTATCAGCAGGATGGCCAGATACTCCATTCTGGGCTCTTAAGATCTGTTTTTGGCCTCTAGCCCATCTGAACTCTTGAACAAGTCCCTTTCACCATCTTAGGCTAGTACACCCTGGCCCAGGTATTCAATAAAGAAGCCCTATATCCTTGTTCCTCTCAAAGCCCCTCTATCACCATTAAAAAGCAAGATGGTTTCTCAAAGGATGATCCTGCTTTCTGTCTTTAGGTGAAAAATCATTCCCATTTCCCAGATAATCTTGAGGAGGTAGAACACAGATCACCTACTTCCAGGGGCAGAACTACCAGCAGTCCAGCCCTGCCTCCTGGGCCTGTGGTACACACCTAGGGAAACTATTTTAGTTAAAAATAAAGTGAATTGGTATGGTTTTTGTAGAGCATCTGCTCTCTACCGGGCTCTATGCTGCAGTGATTCTATATACATTATTTCACAGTCTTTGTATTTATACTTACGCCCAATGGCATGTTTATACCCACTTTATACCTTGATTCTCATCACAGAGTCTTCAGGATTTCAGGGGGAAAGGTACTTGTGTCTTGACTTCCCTTGATTTCCCTGCACCACCCACCGCCACTACTTATTTAGCCTCTGTTTATTTCTTCCTGTCTTCGCCTTCACTCTGACTTTGAAACCTATTGTAATAAGCTTTGACCCACTTCTCCCCTTGCTGCTCAGATATTTCATGCTGAATCTAATGAAGGAAGTCTGTAAATGGCAAAAATATTTTAAAGGAATAGTTTTTAAACATGGTTTGAAGCATACTAATCATGATGTGTTAGAAAGCCAAAAGTCAGCGAATGCCTTCCCTTTCATTTCTCTGGCCTTCTGGGTTAAGTTTTCAAGGGATTAATAGGTGTACTAACTGGGTACCAGTAGTCAGGACTGTGACATTGGTAAGTAGAAGCACCAGTGATAGGGTCTTGGGCAGGAGAACCTGGCTCGAAGGTTCCATCTCATCTGTGTTACAAAGCTCTTAATCTTAGCCAATAAGTCTTTGAAAGCAAGGACTCTTCTTTCTGTTTAGCAGTTCACTTTTGATATAACAGGAAACAGACCAAGATTTTTCCTGTGCATTTAAAATTTTTTGGAATGACGATGAAATAAAAGACTGTTTGCTTGTTCATTGTTTAAATCTTGCCTTCTTCCTGAAAGGATTTAAAGTAATTTGAAGGAAAGAGAACAAAATATATTGAGCATCTGCTCTCTACCGGGCTCTATTCTGCAGTGATTCTATGTACATTATTTCATTTACTCCTTAAAAGCAACCATGGGAGGTAGGTGGTAGAGCCACATTTTGAGAACGAGACCCAAGACTTAGGGAGTGTCGCGTGGCCAGTAAATGAGGAGAGGGATCCAAACCTAAAGCTCCAAAGCCCCAAACCATTATGTGGAAGGAATGGATACACACTTGTATACAGAACAACTAACCGTAAAAGATGATCTTCCCAGTAGAAGGATCATACCAGATAATCTTTAGTTTTAAACAAGAATATAGTGGAGCCCCTGGGTGTCTCAGCTGGTTAAGCGTCCAACTCTTGATTTTGTCTCAGGTCATGGTCTCAGGGTTGTGAGATCAAGCCCCGCGTGGGGCTCTGCTGAGCGTGGAGTCTGCTTGAGAGTCTTTCTTAACCTCCCCCTCTACCCCTTTCCATCCTTTTTCCCTCTCCTTCCCTCTCTAAAAAAGAAGACTGCAGCATTAGAACAGAGCAGTTAACAATTTTTATTAGTTGATTTCTATTTTAGAATAATGAGAGGAGCAGTTGGGAGGTCTGGTTAGCCCCAGAGAATAGACATACCCAAATTTCCAGGTTATGGGCCAGCATTAGGATAAAAAATAAAATTAGAGGCAGAAAGCGAAGTAAGTATCATTTGAGCCTCTCTGATTACTACTGAAGATTGTTTGCCAGTGAATAGATCACTATCTCTCTATTGGGTAGAGAGATATGCTATATGACCACAAACCTTGTCATTTAAGGTCCAGAAAACTCTCCCAAAGTAGTCAGATTTTAAGGTAGGGAACCAGATATCCTTTTCTTGCCTGCAGTTTTCTGTTCTTGTCAGTAGAATGCAGTCACGGCCTTCACTGGCATGTGACACATTTAGTTAAGGGGCAGTGGTAGCTGGACGAAAGGCCAGAGAAAGCTCTTGCCTTTTCCACAACTCCCCAGTCCTGCTCCATACACCCTTAAAACACTCAAGAGACTAGGTCATGGAGCATGCCCAGCCCTAGGCTTGTGAAGCTTTGCTGCAGACATTGCTTCAGAGGCTTCTGGAACCAAGTCTTTTGCTCTTCCTGGCCTGGGTTCAGCCTCTATATAGTCTTCAGTTTTTATCTGTCATTGTGGAACCCTTCCAAGGGCAGGCGTTGAGGGAAGGTATTAGAACAGCAAGGGCAACAGATTGCAGGGCTGACTTGCAGTGTAGCCTGTCTCAAGAACCTAGAATGAAACAATGTCCATTTTCTGTTTCTAATACTTGACATTTGCACAGCACATTTTAGTTCATAAACTCACAGAGCTCAGCTAATCCTGTGAGTTAGGAGAGGAGTTATCTGTAGAGGGCTTTCCTCTTTACAAGGGCTCTTGTGTTATCTCATGGAACCCTTCGATAGCTCCAGTTCCTTGAGGATGTGGGGCTGGGACGGGCGTCTTTGGAAACCTAACCTGGTGTTCTTTCCACGGCACTGCCTGCCTCCTGTTCCTTCCCATCCCTTGTTCCATCAGGGGCTCCTCATCTGCCCTTCATCACACCATTGTTGACCTGTTTGTCTTTGTCTCTTCCTAAGCTGCCAAAGTAAATCCAAAACAAGCAATGGAAACTTCAATTCATGATTTCTGAGAGGATTTAGAAAGGGCAGGTTTTACGTGGACCTTGTACGTTCCTTTGTTTTTGGAGAGCAAAGCTGTCTGAGAGTGGGAACGCTTCTGTCAATGCAGACTTTATAGACTCCATAGTAGACAGTCTCTGGTAGCCGGTGCTACCTGGAAACAAGGAGAGCTTCTAGTCTGCTTCCTTGGGCATGGGTTCTTCAGCTTTAAGATGATCGAGATCTCTTCAGTAAGCGGAAAGACTCTGTCTCTTCAGTCTTATCTCAGAACTCCCAAAGAAAACAGTCTCACTGAAGATGGGTGTAAAATTTTAAAAAACTACAAACCGCATAGTAAACAGACCACCATGGGGTAGAGACAGCAGGTTCAGTAGGTAGGAGAATTACCACATGAGGATCTAGAAATGAGGGAACTCTATAAAGCAGACTATGAAAGTATGATATTGGATGTTTGAGGCTACTGGAAGAGAAATAGCATGAATGAATGAAAAGCCGTTTGAGATACAGATAATACAAATAACAGGGTCATTGAAATTCAGCTCAATTTGATGGGCAGCATCACATTAGACCCAGCTCTTAAGAGTGGATCGCTAACCTTGAAGGTGGGGGATCTGAGACTGACGTAATGAAGCCCCAGAAGACTGAAAAATGAAGACTGCCTCAGGTTGCATGTGGAGAGGGGTCTCCAGGGGGTAGGACTGGGAAGACTAGGGGTGAGATTTGAACGAAGTCGTTCATTCAATATACAAGCGTCTGTTACATGCCAGGGTGGTGTAAGAGATGGTCATGTTTTTAAAAGTTCCTATTAATGCCTTTCAGTGGTTCATAATGGCTCAACCAGGCGAATGGCAGTGGAGATGAGGTGGATGAATTCAAAAGACATTTAGAAGGAAGGGTTAACAAGATCTATAAATAAAGTATAGAAATAGTGGAGGGAAAGTGGGTTCTTCCTGATTAAAAATAGGAAGAAAACTTTCTTCATTTAAATTCACTTAATGTGGACTTTTATTATACGTGTTGGGAACTTCAGGGAGGTTCATAGGAAGCATAATCAGGGGCTCTATGTGTGGTATCCCAGAATCGATACCACAGACGTGATCGCAGTGAGCCCAGGTTGCTGCAGAGACACTGATTTCCAGCCATTGTAAGGGTTGGGGGAATGGGATCAAAGAAAACATCTCAGAAGACGTGGAGTCTGAGCTGCCTTAGAAGTAAAGTTTCACCTAATGAAGGGTAAAGACTCGGAAGGGATAACATGTTCTAAAACCAGAGAGCATGGGGCTTGTGTGTGCTTCACATGCATACTGTGTGTGTGTGTGTGTGAGAGAGAGAGAGAGAGAAAGGATTGAAGAGGAGGGCGAAAAGAAAGTCTGTCTAATCTGTAATATTTAGGAGCTTGTTTTTCACTTATAAGACAGGGAGAAATGGTTGAGGACCTTAAATAGGGAAGGGACATGATTACGTTTGCCAGGAGTGCTGGTCACTCTTGTGATACTGTCCTTGGTAACTTGAAGGTATCCAACATGGTGGCGGGTAGCTCAAGATTGGAGGCATTTGGAGTAATCCAGGCAAGAGCCGATAAGGAGCTATGGTGTAAATCCTAGGAATGAGGAAGAGGGAACGTGTTAAGAAGTGGAACACACCATGCAGCATCGGAGGTGGTGGGTGGGAACTTTGCATTTAGAAGGACCAGCCTTCCTTTGAGCATGGTGTCCTGAAGAGATACCCCCTCACGGTTGGAAGAGCAGCAGCGCACCCCTGATAGCTCGGTGATAACACAGCAAAGGGGAGGATATGAGGCTTGAGAAATCAGTTGAGGGCTGATGGTGAAGAGCTTCGTGTGCCACGCCAAGGATGTTCTAGCTGATCTTACTAACGGAAGTATTTTTAAATGTTGAGTGGTGTAGTTGGGACTATAATTTAGAAAGACAGTTAACATTGGGTTGCCATTGCTCTCCTAAGCACTTGACAGAGTGTGATGTGTTTAATCCTCACAGTCACACTGTTAGATGGATACCATCATTACCTACATGCCATTAATGGGGAAACAGCCTTAGGGAGCGTAGGAACTTAACTATGGCCTCACACCTACTAAATGGTACAGCCCAAACTTAACTCTTGGCAGTCTGACAGCAGGATTCTCATCCTTACCCTACACACTCTTGGTGTTTCTCCACCACCACACACATCAGGACCATGTGTAGCATTTCTAAAGATACGGTCGCCTACATTGACTAAATGCCAAGTGTCCCGGAGAGTGCTGAGCAGTACTTAAAGCTCCACCATGATCGTGCTGCCCTTCCCTCGTGGTCGGGTACTGCAGGGATCCCAGTTAGGAAGTTAGGTCAGTAGTCCAGGTGAGAGCTGACGGCCCACACTAACGTGGTCTGTGGCCAAAAAGAGGAGGAAACAGATTGAGAGGCTTACAAGGTAGAATTGGTTTAATGGGCTGTAAGCAATGGGAAAGAATCAGAATTGAGTGTAGAGATGACAAAGTTGAGTGTGTACTTCGCTAGTGACCTCAGCCAAGATAGGATCTCAGGAAGAGGTGTGGTATTGGGAGTCAGCATGACTGTCAGTCAGTTTTGAACACTTGGGTTTGAGGGTCTGGAGATCTTCCCATTAAGATGTCTCAGTAATCGGAAGATTGCTCTGGGGGGTGCCTTTGTGACCCCCGCTGTGTAAGGGGCTTTCCTCACTGTTACCTCACACACTCTGCCCCTCAGATCTCTGAGAGGCCCCTCGCTTTACAGAGGAGTTCATATGGAGTGTGATTGAGTTTGAAATGAGCCTTCCTAAAGGCTTCCCCATCTGTTGCAGCCTAGCGGATGCGTCTCTTCTCCAGTGTGTATGTAAACGTGTGTGCGACACAGATGGTGGTCAGTACCATGTGTTCCAGCAGGCGATGAGCAGCGTCCTTTGTCCTTGCCATTTTCCTTACAGGTGCACAGGGTTCGGTAACTAGAGATACAGATTTTTCTGTTTCTCTATGGGGTTGTCAGCCTACGGAGGACAAGGGGTTAGAGAACATACTTGAGGCATAGATCATCCTTACCTTATTTCTTTTCTTTCTTTTTTTTTTTTAAGATTTTATTTATTTATTTGACAGAGAGAGATCACAAGTAGGCAGAGAGGCAGGCAGAAAGAGAGGAGGAAGAAGGCTCCCTGCTGAGCAGAGAGCCCAATGCGGGGCTCGATCCCAGGACCCTGAGATCATGACCTGAGCCAAAGGCAGAGGCTTTAATCCACTGAGCCACCCAGGCGCCCAGATCATCCGATTTCAGCCAAATCTACTTAACAGCTGATGGTTTCGATAAGCGGCGGGGTTTTCCTCACAGTAGTGTGAGGAAGTGTTACATGTGCAGGGTTATGAGTAAACTTAGAACTGTTATCCCTGTGTATAGTCTCATGCTTATACTGTTGTTTGTCTCTACTTCTCTGCCCCAGGTCCCTTGGGAGACACTCCTTGAGGTGCCCAGGCTGAGACTGGGGGGTGATGACAGTGTGAGCTCTAGATGGTGTGAGACCCCTCCCCCCGAGAGCCAAACAATGGCTACAGCCTTGGAACCAGAGGACCAGGATCTTTGGGAAGAAGAGGGAATTCTGATGGTGAAATTGGAGGATGATTTCACCTGTAGGCCAGAGTCTGTCTTACAGAGAGATGATCCTGTGCTTGAGACCTCACACCAGAACTTCCGGCGCTTTCGCTACCAGGAAGCCGCAAGCCCTCGAGAAGCTCTCATTCGACTGCGAGAACTTTGTCATCAGTGGCTGAGGCCAGAAAGGCGGACAAAGGAGCAGATCCTAGAGCTGCTTGTGCTGGAACAATTTCTTACTGTCCTGCCTGGAGAACTGCAGAGCTGGGTGCGGGGCCAACGGCCAGAGAGTGGCGAGGAGGCGGTGACGCTGGTGGAGGGTTTGCAGAAACAACCCAGGAGACCAAGGCGGTGGGTGAGGAGGGGGAGTCCTGATCTGTGTGATGTGGAGGGGGACTATTTGCTGGAAGGATGGATTTGGGGGGTAGGGCGTACAGGGCCCTCATCATTTACCCTTTAAATCTAATTGGCTCTGCTCTTGGGTTGCACCGAGATCTGTAAGGGGCAGAGGTGTGTGTGTGTGTGTGCGCGCGCGCGCGTGTGAGTGTGACTTCTCTGGTTTTTGAAACCCCTGCCTAAGGACCATCTTAGGGACCTCAGCACTCAAAGGTCAAATGGCTTTGGTTTTCCTTTCTTTGGCTGTCAAACCTCCAGTTCCTGGGGAGGCCAGTTTTGTGACTTACTCAAAGGTCTTCTTAGACTCTCAGTCACAGATCCCCCTTGTGGGACCATAAGACAGGGAAGCAAACAATAAGGAGAGCTACAGGTGGGAGCGGTGGAGATGGGAAGGATGGGGATCTCAGAGGCTTGGGTGACAAGGGCAGGGGCGAGGGGAGTGAGGAAGCTGTGCAGCATCCAGGTGTCCCTGCCTGGTCCTGGTGAGGATAACCTTCCACAACTCTTGCGTGCCCCAGTGGAACCAGAGATTCCCCTCCTCATCTGGGACCTTCTGGGAGTGTTTCTGTTGGCAGCGTCTCCTAAAATAAACCCTGATGTCAACCAAGACTTTCCTCTTGACTCCATGCTGACTGGAAATTGGAATTATTCCCAGGTGACTGTCCATGTTCATGGCCAGGAAGTCCTGTCAGAGGAGACGGTGCATGCGGGAGCAGAGCCCGAGTCACCTAGTGAGCTGCAGAACCCTGTGCAGACCTCGACTCCCGAGGCGTCCTGTGAGGAGACCATACACAGCCCAGATCTGGAGCCACCGGAAGAGCAGAGCCTGTGCCATGAATTGGAGTTCCAGCCCCTGCAGGAGAGCGGTGGGAAGCCTCGGCAGAAGGGGGGGCATTGTGGCGGGCAGCGTGTAGGAAGGGGGCTAGTTCCCCTCTACTGAGGAGGCTAGGTGTGGAGCATAGTGGGAATAAATCACAGAATCCAGGGTGTTGAGAGGAGACACTCCTAGCTAGAGTCCCCCAGAAACCCGGCTGAGCTTAAATTGCCAGCTGATCCTTGGTTGTCCTCATGGCATTTCACTAGTGTTCCAGATGGTGGCTGTGGGATGACTTGAGCTGCCTTTGGGCCGGTCTCCTGGTTCCTACCAAAGACCTTGAGAGCCGCTTGGCTGTCTGCCACTTACACTGC
Organism: Ailurus styani; assembly: GCA_002007465.1. Taxonomy (NCBI): domain Eukaryota; kingdom Metazoa; phylum Chordata; class Mammalia; order Carnivora; family Ailuridae; genus Ailurus; species Ailurus styani. The sequence continues at coordinate 1,813,540 of LNAC01000212.1, forward strand.
ATGGTGCTAATCTCCGCCTTCTTTTCTTCATAGAGGTTCCAGTGTCCCAGGACCCAGACCGTCCTGAAGAGAGGAACACTGGAAACCCAGAGATGGTTGCCCTCCTTACTGCTCTTTCACAGGTGTGCTCTAGTTTCCCTCTGTGCCTCAGAGAATTTGGAGAACCACCAGGCATTAACTGAACAGGTCAGGCAGGGCACGAATTTCCACTCTCCTTTGCCAACTTAAGTTCTCAGTTCTAGATGCATCTGCAGCGGGAGGAGTTGCATCGAATGGGATGAATTACCACAGTCTCAGTTGGATCTGCAGGCTCCAGAGCCTTTTTATTTGCCACGGCCCCAAGAGAGGGACTAGCAAAATGGGATTATTTTATAACACTCTGGCACAACCTGGAAGTTGCTGAATGAGGGCTCGTTTTTGGTTTTTAGAAGTCAGCTTAATAGTCATTTGTAAGAATGGCTGACTGCTGCAGAAATGCTCTCTGGAATTGTGTGGTAGCCTCTTGCAGGGGCTGCACTCAGTCAGGCCACGACGCCTAGGTAGCCCCTTACCACGGTCAGGGCCCTAAAACCAGGCTGTGATGCTGGAGAAAAAAGGAAAAGTACGCATCCGTGGTTTCAGATTGTAGTCTAGCTGCAGCCAAATGGCCTGCGTGTGCTGTGCCAACTGTGTGGGTGACGGGGGTGCCTGGAGAAAGGGGAAACTTTTCCAGAAAAGGTGAATTTTTGCAGAAATGTAGGTGGCATTAAGGCATCAAATAGGGAATTAGTGAGGACTTTTAAGACTTCTTGTACGTTGGGGTGCCTGGGTGGCTCAGTGGGTTAAGCCTCTGCCTTCGGGTCAGGCCATGACCTCAGGCTCCTGGGATCAAGCCCCGCATAGGGCTCTCTGCTCAGCAGAGAGCCTGCTCCCCGCCCCCCCCCCCNTCTCTGTCAAATAAATAAATAAAATCTTAAAAAAATAAAAATAAAAAGACTTCTTGTACATTAACCAGTATGCTTAAGAAGAAGAGCAGAGGCTGGCCCTGAGAGAAAGCAGTGGGACTGGGGGCCCCAGAGGAGGAAGTAGGAAGTCATAGAGCAGCAGCCCATGGGGCCGCAGATTTCCTGAAGGGAGCCCGGAGTTCTCTGTGCATTCCTTTTGTCTCTGGCCATAACCTTCCTCCCAGGTACAAAATAGGCGGCTCCCGGGAGCATCCTGTTTTAACTGAAGCCTGTGTCTTTTCAGGGATTGGTAACTTTCAAGGACGTGGCTGTATGCTTCTCCCAGGACCAGTGGAGCGACCTGGATCCGGCGCAGAAAGAGTTCTATGGAGAATATGTCTTGGAAGAAGACTGTGGAATTGTGGTCTCTTTGTGTAAGGAATTTCAAGTGTTTCTAGGGTGTTCTGAGCACAGAGGTCTTTCTCCTCTTGGAAGTTGTGGGGGTCTTAGACCTTAGACTGTGTGCACCACGCTTCTTGTAGCCTACCCAACCAGCGAGATTGAAGGATGAGCTAAGCAAGACGATATCCTTCCAAGTTAAAGGGGAGAAGAAATGCTTAGAAAATGGTTGGAAACTTCTAATAAGAAAGTAAAATTATAATACAAAGCTTTAGTATGTTTGAGGTAGCGTGTGAGTTTTGAAACAAGCAATAGAAGTTGAAGATGATCTGCTTACTTGAATATGGGGAAAGAGGGAGCATTAGCAATCCTAGATTATTGAGTTGCAGACGAAGGGCATGAAATATGCAGGATTTGGTGAGAGGTGCTCACGCTAAAAAAGACCAGATTGGAGCCATTGACCGGGCTGTCCATTTGTTCTTCAGTCTACCCAGCAGCAAAGATCTGCTCTTAACCCAGGGAATTGCTGAACCAATCGTAATGTCCCGCTTTCCCTCTCTTGAGCAGCATTTCCAATCCCCAGACTAGATGAGATCTCCCACGTTAGAGAGGAAGAGCCTTTGGTCCCAGATATCCCAGAGCCTCAAGAGCCTCAAGAGCCAGAAATCCTGAGTTTTACCTACACAGGTGAGGAACGACAAAAGGCATCTTCCCCCACAGGGCTGGCACTTCCCCTCTCCCTCTGGGGTGCCCCTCTCATTGGTTCTTCTAACCTGTTGGCCATTACCCCTGTCTCCCTTGGAATGCCAAATTCTTCTGTCCTCATCCTCCTCTTTCCCCTCCCATCATTCGTGTGAGGGATGTGTAATGCAAGATGGTGAAAGAAAAAAACAAACGGGAACTCTGGAATGCAGCTGTAGTCATATACTAAGCAGGTTACTTAAACTCTTGGTCCTCAGTGTCCACGTTTGTGAAATGAGGATAATGATCTTTGTCCACACCAAGGCTTGTCGACGACAGCATGAGATAATGTATAAGAAAGTGCCTGGCACATGACAGAAATCAATTGACTGGTTATTTCCTTCTTTCCCAGCCTCTGCAGTTATGAAATATGGGCTTCTCTGTCTGTGGTCTTGCCTTCCCAAGACTGTTTAAAAATCCCAGCGTTGTATGGAAGGCATCGTCCCCTCTATAATTTCCCCTGTTCTCCTCTCACCCTCTACAGGAGATAGGAGCGAAGATGAAGAAGAGTATCTTGAGCAAGAAGATCTAAGTTTGGAGGATCTACACAGATCTATTTTGGGAGATCCAGAAATCCACCAGACTGCAGACTGGGAAATAGTCTTTGAGGATGATCCAAATAGACTTAACGAAAGAAGATTTGGTACAAATACTTCTCAAGTTAATAGTATATCGAATCTTCAGGAAACCATGCCTTTACACCCCTTGTTAGGGAGACACCATGATTGTCCTGTGTGTGGGAAAAGTTTTACTTGTAACTCCCACCTTGTTAGACACCTAAGAACTCACACAGGAGAGAAACCCTATAAATGTATGGAGTGTGGAAAAAGTTACACGCGGAGCTCGCATCTTGCCAGGCACCAGAAGGTTCACAAAATGGGCACTTCATATAAATTTCCTGTAAACCGGAAGAATTTGGATGAGGCCTCCCCTCTGGTCCAGGCTGAGAGAACTCCACATGTTGAGAAACCCTTTAGATGTGATGATTGTGGAAAACACTTCCGCTGGACCTCAGACCTCGTCCGGCACCAGAGGACACACACAGGAGAAAAACCCTTCTTCTGTACTATTTGTGGCAAAAGCTTCAGCCAGAAATCTGTGCTGACAACACACCAAAGAATCCACCTTGGAGGCAAACCCTACCTGTGTGGAGAGTGTGGAGAGGACTTCAGTGACCACAGGCGGTATCTAGCACACCGGAAGACACACGCAGCTGAGGAGCTGTATCTCTGTAGCGAGTGTGGGCGCTGCTTCAACCACAGCGCCGCGTTTGCCAAACACCTGCGAGGACACGCCTCAGTGAGGCCCTGCCGGTGCAACGAATGTGGGAAAAGCTTCAGTCGGAGGGACCACCTCGTCAGGCATCAAAGAACCCATACTGGCGAGAAACCGTTCACGTGCCCTACCTGTGGAAAAAGCTTCAGCAGGGGCTATCACTTAATCAGACATCAGAGGACCCACTCAGAAAAGACCTCCTAGCTAGGTTCCCGTGTGAGGAGGTCTGCATTCAGCCCTCCCCCCGGGGATGGTTGAGGAGACGCCCTCTTGTCAGCTCCAGAAGGCCTTTCTTGGGGAGTCTCCCTGACTTGCCCAGATCTACGTCACCTCTTCCCACAGCTAAATAAAACCCCCCAGGCAGAACCTCTCAACCTTCTTCTACACCTTGAGGAGATTTTTTTTGCCCAAAGTACAACCTAGGTGGAGGCTTCTCCTTGACTGGAGGGTTCCTGCCTCTACCTTGTGGGTGTGAAGTAGGAGATGTAGAAGACTTACAAGGTTGTGGTTATTGTGTTTTCCCCAAAATAGGCTGTGGAATATCCTAAAGACTGCTTCACAGCCTCAAGTATAAAGTTGCCCAGGACAGCCCTTTAGGTTTGGTGAGGGACCGGCCTCTAGGATTCTGTCCTTCCTGGGCTCAAATCTTAAAGCACACAGCCCTGAACTCAAGGCAGGAGGTTTGTGTCCTCATGGCTCTGCCACACATTCACGGGATAACTGTACAAATCTCTCACTGGTTCACTTCTTCACCATGCACTTTCTTTGACCCTGGGGAGAGATGGGAGAAGTGCCTGATGGGGGGGAACTCCTCGAGGCTGTTTCACGTGGACCTTGTCAGGCTGCTCCCTTACGTGTTGCCAAAAATACCAGGTGCCAGACCCTGCTAGAAAGGAGGATCTAGTCAGAAGCCTCCTTCCTTGGAGGGTGTTTTCCTGTTAGAATACTCATGCCCATCCTTCTTAGTGTTCTACCAGCCTCTTGGGTTTGCCCCTAGCACTTCTGCAAAAGTGAGATGCAATAGTTGGGTGCCAGGGGAGTCAGCAAAGCATAATTAACTCACAGTGAAATCATTTACATTCCCACATGTGTACAAGCCCACCCATCCTGCCCTCTTCGCATGGGTTTGCGAAGGGATTTTGGAACCGTGTCAGCTTACATAGGTACTATAATAATTACAGTATCATGATTGACTGGGTCACTTCATTTATCTGAAGAACGCAAGAAGACCTGAGACTAAATTATGGAGAAAAATTTTTTAAAGCTGTTGCTGCTGGCTAAGGCCATCAAGACTGTGTTGACACCCTGTCCCTATCATCCCTGCCTTGGTTCTCTGATATCAGGGAAAATTATGAACCCCAGCACCTGGGACCCTGAAGAATTTACCAGGAGTAAATGGCTTTCATGTATTTGTGTTGTTTGCTTTTTCTTAATGTGATCTCATTTTTATGTAATTAAGAACTAAATAGTAGCATCTCATGGCTGGTAGTAGGACCTCTTGCCTGATAAAGGTTCCTTGGAGATGAGGCTGAATAATTATGAGCCTCACCTGCTCTGCTTGTGGGAGTGGCAAGGACTGGTTGAACGTCCACCGTAAATGGAGCATAGGGTATGGGATTAAAGCATGAGAAGGGAGATTGTCTCCTGTGCCTGGTTTCTTCAGCTGTTTCTCCATGCATTATGTGCCAGTGTGTGCAGAGAGAATGGGTGGGAGAACAAGGCCTTAGCCCTAACAGCTCTACAAGGCAATTCTCAATTTGGTCAGTAATGATACACCAGTTGACCAGTCTGGCTTTACTACCAGTCAGCCATTGTCCTAGAAATACACACATATGGGATAAATAAAAGTAACACCGGCAGCCATGTTCCCTGGTTTCTGGAACTTTCCATTTTATTCACGTCCCAAGGCTTCAGGTTCCAGATAGTTTGGGACATCCTACATACAAAGACATCAGGGAATGCAAAGTGGTTTTCCGTGAGGCTGGTCGTGGTTGGCAGAGCCAAAGGTGGAACTGATGGCAAACTGGGGTAAGATCCGTGCCTGAGGCTTGCAGAAGACAGTCCTAATGGGCAGACATTTCTGAACCCTAGTTCTAAGGTCTAAGCAAATTTGTGTTGGGTGAAATACGGCCTCAAGAGATCATTTTTCCTAGCTCATACCGATTATGGGAGCTGATAAAATTCTGGAGGTAACAGAACAAATTTGTTCTAACAGAACAGTGGCTTTGCTCACTGATTTACCTGCACTGCTGCAATAAGTGAGAAACTGTCAAGAGAATTCCGCATGAGGAAAAGTGAGAGACTGGTCCAGTGTGTTGGCATATTGAATTGTTCTTTTATTGCTGATTCCCCCAGCAAAGTTGCATATGTGGACACTACGTCTCTGCTTGCTTGTGAAATGCTTTATTCTCTGAGGCTCGTGGAGGGGCATGCCGTCTCCTAAACGCGAGCATGAGCAGAGCTGCAGTTTGCCGCGGAAGGGCCTGTGCCAGAACCCGTGGGGAGCGTGAGACTAAAGCTGAACAGGCAGGGGCTGGGCCACAGGTTACCCTCAAGGGGGTCCCTGTAGAATTTTGTAAACAGTTGAATACTGGTGTTCTTGAATACCATACTGAATTGAAGTGTCTGGAGAAAAAAGAGGCAGGATTTTAGATAATATTTGGAGGAAGCTATAATCAACAACACAAGAAAATTGGTAGGTGGTTGGAAATGAAGTCACATGCTAGTAAAGTTGTGAAATTAAAATAATATTGTGCTTTTGGCCATCAGTTTAGGACTAACCCATCCCACTTACCAAAGACAAATGGGAAGAGATCAAGGCAGAATATATTTTTATTATCTGGAACTTGGGCCTCAAAGCCTAAACCAGAATCTAATGAACCCCATGGAGAGTTCACTTAGTAGGTCACGTTGAAGTGCTAGAACCAAAGCAAGCTAAAAACAATAATAATAATAAAAATAAAAGCCTCTTTCTCCAGAGCCCAGCTCAACTGAAGGATCTAGTAGACTATGCATTCTTTTTACTGAGCAGCAAAATGGTGAACAAGAAAACGCCCCACAGAGTCCTAAAAGTTGGCCGAGACCATTGGCTCCAAGCCTCACGTGCCGGAGCAGCCACCTCCAGATCGCCCCCTTGCATGAGGAAAATAAGCTATTGTGCACCCCTTCCTAAGCCATTTTGATTCACCAAGCTCCCAGGAAGGACAGCAACCCAAATGAGAGTTAATCTGACCCTCTGATGGTTTTGGAGAACAAAAACTGTACTGAGAGGGCGCCTGGGTGGCTCAGTGGGTTAAAGCCTCTGCTTTCGGCTCAGGTCATGATCTCAGGGTCCTGGGATCGAGGCCCGCATCGGGCTGTCTGCTCGGCAGGGAGCCTGCTTCCCCCCCTCTCTCTCTGCCTGCCTCTCTGCCTCCTTGTGATCTCTCTCCCTCTGTGAAATAAATAAATAAAATCTTAAAAAAAAAAACTGTACTGAGAAATAGTGAATTATTATATGCCACGCACCTGAATAATTTGCTAATCTTCCACACAGATATTTTTTAGTTTTACCTCTAACATCTTCCTCAGCTGACCAAAGTATTTCTTCCAGCCACAATAAATTTCCCTGAGAGAAATATGAATAATTTTTTTCTTTTTTTTTTTTAAAGATTTTATTTTATTCATTTGACACAGAGGGAGAGAGATTACAAGTAGGCAAAGAGGCAGGCAGAGAGAGAGGAGAGAGGAGGAAGCAGGCTCCCCGCTGAGCAGAGAGCCCGATGTGGGCCTCCATCCCAGGACCCTGGGATCATGACCTGAGCCGAAGGCAGCGGCTGTAACCCACTGAGCCACCCAGGCGCCCTAATTTTTTTCTTCTGTCTCCTTAAATTTCTAGTGATGTTGGACAACTGACCCATTAATCTGATTTGTGGGAGAGTAACAGACTAAAAGCCAAAAAATGGGTGCCCTACTCATGTACTCACTAATCTGTTTTGGCAGAATTCAATGTTCTCAGACTTGAGCACATCTCCTTGTAGGTGGAATAACCTGATTCCTTCTTGGGGAAACCCTGAGAAGCAGGCAAGAACACGTTTTGATCTCTTTTTAGATATGTCGTTGTAAGTTACCCTTAATAACAAGAAGAAACGGAATTCCTGTCAGGGCGGCAAAAGTAAGGATAACCTATAATGAACAGTACCTGTTCCTACTGTATGTGTATGCTCATGAAAGTTTCAAGTAAAAAGGGAGAAGAGGGAATGCAGTCTGATTTTTTTTTTTTTAAAAAAAGCACAGACTAGATTATTTGGTAATCTGGAAGGACAGGGGCTCTTCAGTGGAAACTGGGAGCTAAAGAACAGAACTTATATAAAGACTTCCAGAAGCAGAAGTAATAGATAGCTGGAGCAAAAAGACCCAATCCTCTGCAAAGGTGCATGAAAAATAACAATCTTCGTTTAAATAGAGTATAAATCTTAGTAATGATCCGTGCAGAATATGACAAGGCTTCTAAAGGCCATTTGTATAGGAAGATAATCGAAACTGTAAATTTCCAGGATTTTCTGTGAGACTATTGCTCTGGGCTCTTTTATCTGTAGTTCCTCTAGTAGTTGCACATCTTACGATCCTTTAAAAGAATCCAAGAGACTACTTATCAAGGGACGATCTGAGGAAGAGGACTGCAGCAACTGTTTGGACCTTTGGTTCATTTACTGAATCTCTGCAAGAGCTCTATCCAGAAGCCGTTCAAGGCTGAAGAGCTGGGAGCAATTGGAAGAAAGTACCCGAACAGTGATGAGTTAACCATGAGCCAGGCGATATCGATACAAAAGCAGAAAATTTGATCCAGAAACAAAGGAAAAAGATCTCTGCTTCCTTCTTTAACCCTGAGGAGATATTCTGAAAGGCTCTCTCCCACAGAGAAACTCTGTTTTGCATAAACTACTAGAGAACAGGGGCGCCTGGGTGGCTCAGTCCATTAAGCATCTGCCTTCAGCTCAGGTCACGATCCCAGGGTCCTGTGATGGAGTCCCACATCAGGCTCCCTGCTCAGCTGGAAGCCGGCTTCCCCCTCTCCCACTCCCCTGTCTTGCTGTCTCTCTTTCTCTGTCAAATAAATAAAATCTTTAAAAGAAATTACTAGAGAAGAGAAACAGAGCATGTAAATTGGGGTAGGGTGCTCAGAATCGGAGTGTGTTAACATTTATGAATTGTTTGGGACAAAAGCTATAGGATGTTGGTTAACTTTGGACATTAAGTATGCACTATTAAATCATTACATCAAATTGTTAAGTAAGCACTGTGCAGTATCAAAGATATTTATTACAAGAAATAGAATAAGTAATATTCTAAATAGTGGAGGGAAAATTAGAAATAATAATTCAAAAACAAAGGTAGGGAAGTAAGTCATATTGTCTAAAGAAAGGCAAAATAAGCATCTAAAGATGGGCCAAATAGAGCTAAAAGTCGCAGACGGCCCAAATGTGTGAAGAAAACAGACAAAATATTGGTTAAAGAAAAGAGATTATTAAGGTGGCCTCAAAAGTCGATTAGAGCAATAGGTTATATACCAGAGATACACAAGAATGTAAGAACAATGAACAACTAAAAGAATGAAAAGAATACACCAAGAGAATGCTAACCTGAAGAAGCTAAGGGAATTATTTTAATATTGACAAAAGGTTTTTTTAAATACATACAAAAATCATAATGAGAAGTAAGGCATCCACATAGTTAAAAGTTGAATCCACCAGGAAAGTATAACAGGTCTAAATTTCTATGTGCTTAACGAAGTCGCCTCAGATTATATGCCGAAAATTGGTAGAATTAAATAGGAGAATTGATAAACCCATCACCTTAGTGATCCACTTAAATACACCTCCCCTAGTTATTGATAGATTGAGCCAATGGAAAAATCAGTAAGGATACATATTTGTACAACACAATTTAATAATTATGGGGAGTAAAAATCCATGCAGCACAATTATAGAATATGTGTTCTCAAACAGATATAAGACACTTATAATAATCGCTACTGTAAAGTGCAGTGAAGTAAGTCTCCATAAATAGCAAGCGAGTATTACATAGATGATGTTCTCTGATCACAATATGTTTTATTTGAAAACCCGCAACAACGAGAATTGTAAGTTACTATGTTTGGAGATTTTAAAATGCCCACATTAAAAACTCTTGCATTAAATAACTTGTAATAAGGAAGAGATCACATACAAACTTACTAATACTTAGAACTAAAATGAAATGTAAATATTGTTAATACATGCAGAATGTAGTAAAAATGGTATTTAGAGGGTTACAAGAGAAGAAAAGCTAAAAAATTAATGAACTAAATTATCAATTTAAGAATTAAAAAACTTTTTTTTTAAGATTTTATTTATTTATTTCACAGAGGGAGAGAGATCACAAGGAGGCAGAGAGGCAGGCAGAGAGAGAGGGGGAAGCAGGCTCCCCACTGAATAGGGAGCCCAATGCAGGGCTCGATCCCAGGACCCTGAGATCATGACCTGAGCCGAAAGCAGAGGCTTTAACCCACTGAGCCACCCAGGTGCCCGAATTAAAAAACTTTTTAAAAACCAATTTATTTAAAGTAGGCTCCATACCCAATGTGGGGCTTGACCTCATGACCCTGAGATCAAGGGTCACACATGCCACTACTGAGCCAGTCAGGTGCCCCACGACTTAAGAATTTTTTTAAAGATTTTATTTATTTATTTGACACAGACAGGGAGAGAGAGCATGAGCAGGCCTCAGAGCAGCAGGCAGAGGGAAAGAAGCAGGCTCCCCACTGAATAGGGAGCCCAATGCAGGGCTCGATCCCAGGACCCTGGGATCATGACCTGAGCTGAAGGCAGATGCTTAACCCACTGAGCCACCCAGGAGCCCCATGAGAATTTTTTTAAGTAAAAGAATAAAATAACGTAGAAAGGAGATAACTACAGAAAGTAATGACCAAAAAAGTACATTAACAAAGTAAAGAAGCTGGTTCTATAAAAAGACAACTAAAACCTCTGGCAGTATTGACTAAGAGATGGAAATATAGAAATAAAGTAAATAATAAGCTACTGAGAGGCAAACATGTAGATAAATATAAATCAATACTGATATGAAAATAATGTCTTATGAGTATCAAAATATTTGTCAATAATGCCCAAGATGGAGAGAGTGGATGTAGTCAAAGCGTTCTAAGGTTCTAACATTATTGGGAAAGTGGTGAAGTACTATGTTTTTTTGGACAGTAATAATATATGTTGTGATCTCTGGGGGAACCACTAAAAGAATAGAAAAGGAATGTATAACTGACAAGTTAATAGACGGAAAATAATGAACTTGCAAACGATTAATGCAAATGAAGGCAACAAGAGAATATAAAAAGGTAGATCAAGTAGCTTAAAAGCCAAATATATAAATACTGTGTTAAATATAAACGGATAAAATGCCCCCCATGAAAGACCAGGCTAACATTATATACACATAAATACAGAGACATACCTTAAAGACAACCAGAAAGCTGAACGTCAAAAAGCCCTCTTTACATGACTTGTCCCTGGAGAATGGGTATAGTCAGGAAGGGAATGAGAATGACCATCTTTATCACAGTACTGGAGTCCGGAGAAACACACTGTGGGAGACCCGTTCTGAACCTAAGAAGAAGAGCGTGTTTGAGAGGAAAGGAGCGGGGTAGGAGGGGCAAGGGATGGGGAAGAGAATGAACAGAGTCACCTGTTCTCTCTGCTTGTAAATCCCTTCCAGTCAGCCACCACTCGTTTGCTGAGTATAATCTGATCATTGTAGGCTGGATGCTTAACACGAGTTATTCAAGAAAACATGTTACAGGTATTTTTATTCTTTTTTTTTTAGATTTAATTAATTAATTAATTAATTAGACAGAGAGAGAGAGAGAGAGAGAGAGAGAGCACAAGCAGGCAGAGCAGCAGGCAGAGGGAGAAGAAGAAGCAGGCTCTCCACAGAGCAGGGAGCCCGATGTGGGACTCGATCCCAGGACCCTGGGATCATGACCTGAGCTGAAGGCAGCAGCTTAACCAACTGTGCCACCCGGGCGCCCAGGTATTTTTATTCTTATTTCACAGATTTAAAAAACCAAGTCTGAAAGAAGCCACGCTGCTTACTCAGTTTATAATCATTACTGGGATGGGTTCAAAATCAGTCATTTTTTTACATGAGCATGCTGTCTAGAATAGAGCAGAGGAGAAGGGAGACACAATGTCAAAAGAAGGAAGAAGAAAGCCAGTAAAAAAAGATGTTGGTATTTATATCAGGCAAATAGTGTCACATGATAACACAAAACTTGGGTGGCTTTCAACTATAAGCACGTATCTTCTTTATCCGCAGATAGTCTAGACTTCCAGAAGCAGATCTCGCCTGGGTTTGGGGGTATGGCTTTCCTTCTCCAGATCACCAGGGGCAGCTGGGGCTCCACGGCTTTCGTTCTTTTCCCCGCCCCAGTGGTGCGAGCCTTGATAGAGGACTCCTGCAGTGATTGCATAGGTGCAAGAAGGGAAACACAACCTCCAAGTGCATGCCACGCCTAATGCCTCAAGTCAGCTAATACATGTGGGTGAAAGGAAACCACATGGTGGATCCCAAAGTGAAAGGGTGGAGACTTTCACTATGTCTTCAGTGGGAGACTGCTTCCTTATATGGAAAAGGGTTTGGATATAAAGGGGGAAAAATGAGAGTCGATAATATACTCTACCGTTTTCCAAGCAAGAATCACAATGTAGTTTTTTGGTTTTGGGGTTTTTTTTTTAAGATTTTATTTATTCATTTGAGAGAGAGAAAATGAGAGAGAGCATGAGAGGGGAGAGGTCAGAGGGAGAAGCAGACTCCCCGCCGAGCAGGGAGCCCAATGTGGGATTTGATCCCCGGACTCCACGATCATGACCTGAGCGGAAGGCAGTTGCTTAACCAACTGAACCACCCAGGCACCCCCACAGTGTAGTTTTTTAAGGACTTGACATCCACGCTAATTTGGAAAATGCCTATTTTTATGTAACTCTTCTAAGAATAGCCCTCCTCTCTACACAAAAAACATGAAGTATTTTCACTTATCACTTTCCTTGCAAGCTGATAATGGGCAGCTGATAATGGGCAACTTTTATCAATCATCAACAGGGTGATCAAAATGCTCTATGTAACCTTTATAGAAAAATCAAGAACAAACTTGGGGAGCAGGGGATGCAAAGATGAGTAAAACACAACACGCACAGAGGACCGTGGGGATCTAGGTGACAGGTGACATCATCACGTTAGAAACTTAGGAAAAGGCAAATGCACCAGCAAAGATACTTGGCTCAGTTTTTTATTGTATTGAGTGTGAGGCAACTCTAGGCTGTCCACGAAGTAGAGACAGATCTGTTGTGAGAGAGAAAGTCTGGGAAGGAGCTACAGACTGGGGAGTGATCTGCAAACAGGTATAAATTCAGGGCGTGCTCCTGGATGAGAAAGAAAGAAGGTGTATACATAAAAAAGAAAAACTTGCTAAGGACAGGAATCTGGGCTTTTCCAACACTTCAGGAGCAATGGGTGAAGGCAGTACAGTACCCGCCAAAGGAAGAGTGGGAAAGAACAGCTGAAGGGGAGAATCAGAAGAGAGAAGTGTCGGAAAAAACCCCAAAGAGAAGAAAACTGTAAACGGAAGACGTGGTCTGTGAAGTCAGATGCCGTACAGGAGCCGAGCTGGAGGAAGACTGAAGGAGAGCGTTTGATTTCATGATGGGGTCAACGCAAGATGTGGGGTGAGAATTAGGTAAACAAGTAGGAGCGGAGGAAGAGACAAGCTGCAGAACTTTGATGGGAAAAGGTGGAGACAGAAAGAAACAGTGTGGCAGTTTGGGGAGACTCCGTGTCAAGAAAAGATGTCAGGTTTTCTGGGTGTGAGGGAGACAGGCAGCAGCTGAGGAAGGAGACTAACATGCATCAACCACCTGCTGTTCGCCAGGCCCGAGCTGGGCTGTGCTGATACAGGTTGTCAAGTTGAACACGCTGAGAGGAGGAACCAGGGCAGCCAGAGACATCAAAAATATAAAAGGTGGGAGAAAGGAAGCACATCCTTGAGAGGATAGGATCAAAAGTACAGGTGGACGGACTGACATAAAAAATAGCACATCGTGAGCACCTGGGTGGCTCAGCGGGTTAAAGCCTCTGCCTTCGGCTCAGGTCATGATCTCAGGGTCCTGGGATCGAGGCCCTCGTCGGGCTCTCTGCTCAGCGGGGAGCCTGCTTCCTCCTGCCTCTCAGCCTACCTGTGATCTCTCTTTCTCTCTGTCAAATAAATAAATAAAATCTTTTAAAAAAAATTTAAAAAATGGCACATTGTGAGACCAACAGCACAAAATGTTTAAGTGACTACAAAATCTGATTGGCTCGTACACAGGGAGGAAGGAAAGGGGAACAGGGGAGGGTTTCTGTCAGCTGTGATCAGTGCTGTGTTCATCATCTGGGAATGGCGGGTGTACAAGTAGAGAAATGGGCTCAGAAAGAGTAGGAAAGGGTGACGCTTCCGATGGAGACGGTTACGTGAACAGAGAATGTAACGGCATGTAAGTGCTAGAAAAGTTTTATTACTAAACTGACCAACAGAAAGCCACTCCGTGTAAATAATTCTTGCTCTATATAAATAATTGTTACGAATTTTCTCAGTGAACCTCAGCCCTTAGTTGAAAAGGAGGCATGTCAATGAGAAAGCCACACAGTCATGGGATCATAGAGTGGGAAATGTGTATGGAGCTCACCCAGTCCAATGGCTCAGAACATACACTTCCTGAACTACGCAGTGAGTTTCTTCACCCTTTCATTCATACACCCAGAAAGCATGTAATAAATACTTATCCTGGGTGTACCTGGGTGGCTCAGAAGGTTAAGCATCCAACTCTTGATTTTGGCTCAGGATATGATCTCAGGGTCATGGGATCAAGCCCTGTACTGGGCTCTATGCTGAGCATGGAGACTGATTAAGATTCTCTCTCCCTCTCCCTCTGTCCCCACCCCTTCCTACCCGCCCCTCCTGGTCACACGGGCTTGCAGTCTCTTTCTAAAAAAAGAAAAAAAATTCTTATCATCTAACAGATTCTGTTCTAGATATTTGGGAAATGGCAGTAAACAAGAGACAAAGATCCCTATCTTCATGGAGCTTATATTGTGGTGAGGGGAGGCAAACACTGAACAAAATACATTTTTGGTTTTTTTTAAAGATTTTATTTATTTGAGAGAGAGAGTGTGTGATGAGATCACGAGCAGGGGGGAAGGGTAGAGAGAGAGAAGCAGACTCCCCACTGAGCAGGGAGCCCGATGCGAGACTCGATTCCAGAACCCTGGGATCATGCTCTGAGCCGAAGGCAGACACTTAACCGACTGAGCCACCCAGGTGCCCTAAATTATTGTTATATAGCGTACTAGAATGTAACAAATGCCAAGAAGAAGAATTAGGCAAAGTGTAGCACACACCCAGGGAGAGCACAGGGAGTAAGCAAGGAAGGCTCACTAAGGAGGAGATATTTGAACAAAAACTTCAGAGAGCGTAAGGGAGTGAATCATGCATATTAAAGACAAGAGGCATTCTAGAGTGAATAGTAAGTGCAAGTGCCTGAGAAAGCTTATGCTTGGCATACTTGAGAAGCGGCAAGACCTGTGAGCCTGGAGCATAGAGAGCGAGGGAGAGGCTTGTAGGAGATATGATTAGGGGGATAAATGTAGGCAAAGCATGAAGCTCCATATAAGCCATTGGAACCACTTGAGCTTTTATTCCAAATACAGTGGGGATCCACCAGAGTCTATCATTCAACAAACTGTTCTCTGATCTCACTACAATTACAGAAACACACCAATAAAACAAAAACAAAAACAAAAAAACATGCCAATAGTGAGAACGGACTGTAGGGGAACAAAGATGGAAGGAGGGGAACCACTGGGCAGGCTGATACAGTTAGTTACCCACATGAAAGATGGGCATAGTTTGGATGAGAACAGTAGCAGCAAAATTGATGAGAAGGGGCAGGGTTCAAATTATATACTTAAAGTAGAATTGACAGGATTTACTGGTGCATGTGAGACTATAGAAAAAGACGAGTTGAAGAACTCTCTGAGGTTTTGGCCTGAGTAAACGGGAGAAAGTAGACACCAGTGACTAAGATGGGAATACTGTTAGGTAAAGCACATCTTGCCAGGAATATGAGGAGTGTGGTTTGGACACGGTCAGTCTGAGATATCTACTAGACAGACTAATGGAGGTATTGCCTAAGTCGCTAGATAGAAGAGCCTGGAGAATAGAACAATAATATCCACCCATTCGTTAGACATTTATTGGGCTCTGTGCCACGCGTTGTATTAAGTACAGTGGTTAATTACTAAGAGCTTTGATTTCAAGGAACTCATGAACCGGTAGGAAAGACTAGCCTCTAACCTGATATATGAGGCAGGCTAAGTATACAGAAAGCATAGAAAGTGAGGGGGGGGCGGTCAACTTTGCTGGGAGAGATGATTCCACGAAGACAGAGGCAGAACAGGGCAGTGGTTAAGAGCACAGACTCCGGGTAAATGGACTTAGATAAGGACCTAGATTTGAGTCCCACCTCCATCATTTATTAGCTCTCTGACCTGGGCGTGTAAGTTACCTAACACCTCGAAGGTTCTCCTATCCTATCCCCTAAAGCCGGAGATATTAATAGATCCTTTAGAAGCCAATATTTCCATTGGTTGTCATATTAACCCAAATTACTTCATGAGTGGACCTGTGGTCAGCCAGGCTGCGACTGATCCTGCGTGAGACAACATCATGTGTATCAGCAGAGCCCTGGCCATGTTTTCACAATGGCTTCACTCTGATTCTTTCTACCATTCCTAGGATCAACGAGACAAGCACTCTGGCTCCTCAAGACCGTTATGAATATCTCTGTCTTTTACAATTCCAGAAGCCACTGAGGGTGAAGCTGTTACTTCAAATCCATTTTTCCTATGGCACGAAATACACTGAGAAAAAAAAATAGAGAGATCTCTTGACTCAGATTCATTCAATGTATCCAACCAAACTTGGATTCATTCAATGTATCCATCCAAACCCATCCAAACCTATCCATCCAAAGCAAAAGAGTGATGTAATGAAAACCAGATGACAGCCCTATAATAACCAGTAGTATCACCTTAAAGTATCTTGAAATTTGAAGCCATCCTATAAAATTTAATAATATGAACTCTTTCCATTTTCAAGTAAATCTTCTTTTGCCACAGGTAAATTAAGTCCCCCCAAATAATCTTAATTTTGTCTTTTTCCACAAGGAAAACCAAACATCCCAACTACGTGTTGAGTCCTCCCATTCTAGTTCCTTCATGGAGCCCAGTTACCTTCTCCACCCGTGGGTCAGGAGCTGCCTGCTGTTTAGGACCCAAAGTGACTCCAAACTGTCACTCCTTCGTCTGACTCTTCCAGGAACCCAGAGTTAAAGGGCATAAAGGATTGTCCTGGCCCCAGCGCCACACCCACAAAGTTGAGAAAACTCAAGAATGTCTCGGAACCAATATGAAACCTGCAGTACTGTCAATGCCATCATACAATCATGTCTCCCAACAAAAATTATGTTCTTAGATCCGTATCATCTTCTATATCCACATTGCTATTTCCAGCAATTTTCCAGCTATTTCTACTGCTGTGTCCAGATGCAAATAAGGGCAGATTTAACTAACTAAAGGGAAGGGAGAAAAAAAAAGAGTGATAAAGAAAAAGACTATGGTTTTAGCTTCTGTGGAGTACAAATCACTCCAAGTCCATCATTTACACCAAGAGAGGAAATCTTCCCTTAAGAAACTTCCTGTCTCCTAGGGGAAAATCCATCTGTCATACAAACCATCTCATCTCTCAAAGAATGGCTTTGAAATCCTCTTCTTACGTGATTTGGAAGTTTCTGGCCAGTTTGTGGGTTTTCTCTGAGTAATCCCTTAATTTTGCCTACACGCTATGCTTTTCCAGTTTCTTAATTTCCGTTCCCAGTTCCCATTTAATTCCTGCATATCTGGCTTCCCATTGGGGAATTCTTCAGAGTGAGAGGTAGTGAGGTGAGGACCCCTACCTTGATTGACAGCTTCCTCTTCCCTGTGTTTCAGAGTCAGACAAGTCAAGTTCATAGGCTTGTACCCTTACCACCCAAATCCCAATCTCCTGGTCTTATCTCTGTATTTTTCCAATTTCAGCAAAATCCTAAATCTTTCCTAGCCCTGTGCTGCTGTTGGTGGTTCTTTCCAAAGAAAAACAATAGGCTGGAAACCTGCTTATCAGCCGTGATTGTAATCATTACCTTTTTTGGAGGGTGATCAGTAACTTTTCAGCTAATATACAAAGCTGACAAATCATTTAAAAAAAGATATGTTCATGCTATACATTTCATTTTAATTTCAAACATATAAATCTGTGTTTATTCCCCATTTTTTATTGCATGGTGATCAGTCTGAGTTTAAATCTAGAGGCATTATTTACCAGTTACGTGACTCTGGATTAATGAGAGAAAACACTTATGCAGCACTTACTATATGCCAGTCAACTTCCTAAGTGCTTTACCTTGTTCACTAATTTACTCTTTGTAAGAACCCTATTGTATTAGCTTTTTAGGGATGCCCTAACAATTAACATAAACCGAGTGGCTGAGAACAACAGATATGTATTCCCCAAGTTCTAGGGGCTAGAAGTCCCAAATCAAGGTGTCGGCAGAGCCAGGCTCCCTCTGAAGGGAAGAATTCTTTCTTGCTTCTTCCTAGATTTTGATGGTTGCTGGCAATCCTTGGCATTTTTTGGCTTACAGCTGCATCGCTCCAATGTCTGCCTTCAGCTTCCACGGCCGTCTTCTCACTGTGTGTGTCGGCCTGTCTCCAAACTCTCTCTCCTTATCAGGACACCAGTAATTGGATTTGGGGCCCACCCTATTCCAGGAGGGCCTCATCTCAACTTGATCACGTCTGCAAAGGCCCCATGTCCAAATAAGGTCACTTCCACAGGTACCAGAGAAGGGAAGGACTTCAATAAATCTTTTGGGCAATTCGAATCATACACCTGAGAAGAAAGAATGCCTGATTATCTAATTTCATAAATAAGGAAGTTGAGGTACAAAGAAGTTCAATAACTTGCTTAAGCTCACACAGCTAGAGATTAGTGGAACCGACATTTAAATCCGGACTCCATTTCGCCTCACAATTCGTCTTCACCACCATGTAAGACTCCCTCTAGACAGAAGAAGGAACCTGAGGGTAGTGTGTGCTGTGCCTGGCACTGCCCAACCAAAGCCTGAACTCTGAGTTGCTCGGAGGCCAGCAACTGGCCTCAAATCCAAGTATCTCCAAGGTCAGGTTCCCCTCCCTCCCAGACCGGCAGTTGCACTCGCAGTTTAAAAAGTGACCACTAGAGGTCGACACCCCATCCTGGAGGCTTGCTTCCTCCGCAGAGACTCCAGATCTGCAAAGCTGAGTGTTATTAAGTGGAAAGAAATAGGAATATGTCTGGGAGCTCAAATTTTTGAGAGCTCTCTACTGCTGCCTGAAATATCAAAGAGATGTCTGTACAAAAACTGGGGTGCCTGTGACCGTCTAGATCTTTGTACCGCAAGCCTTTTTATGCCATCAAGCTGAGAGGTACTAAATTCATTCGCCTTCTGGGATTCTGACCTGAAATCCAAACAGGTAAGTCAAAGTGACCAGCGTGCCTAAGGAATTCAGTACAAAAATACAGCACGATGCCCATGGACCTTTTTCCTTATTATACCAAAAACGGTCAGTCGTCTCCAGAAACAAAAAGAAGGTGGGGTAAGGAATGGGGAGGGGGTTGCGAGTGAAGAATCTATTCTTCTTCTTGAACGTGACCGGCCACCATCTACCGAAGGCTGAGACCTGTGATTTGTCCCAGACTCTCTTCTCTCCCTCTCTGTATCTCATTAGTGATGCCTATTCAAGTTTTTAAATTTAAATTCAATTATCCAACATATAGAACGTCATTAGTTTTTGATATAATGTTCTTTTTTTAAAATTAATTAATT
The DNA here is from genome assembly GCA_002007465.1 of Ailurus styani. NCBI lineage: Eukaryota > Metazoa > Chordata > Mammalia > Carnivora > Ailuridae > Ailurus > Ailurus styani. The sequence continues at coordinate 1,832,903 of LNAC01000212.1, forward strand.
AATTAATTAATTTTTTAAAATTATTTGCCCCAGGGGTACAGGTCTGTGAATCATCCGGCTTACATCTTTCACAGCATTCACCAAAGCACAAACCCTCCCCAATGTCCATAACCCATCCACCCTATCCCTACCCTCCCACCCCCCAGTAACCCTCAGTTTGTTTTGTGAGATTAGGAGTCTCTTATGGTTTGTCTCCTTCCCCATCCCATCTTGTTTCCTTATTTTTCCCTCCCTACCCCCCACTGATATAATGTTCAATGATACATTAGTTGTGTATAACACCCAGTGGTCATCACATCACTTGCCCTCCTTAATGCCCATCACCCGGCTACCCCAGTCCCCCTGTGAAGCTAATTCTAGATTATCTTTACTGACTCCATCTGTGCCTTCCTCTCACTTCCCCTCATCCCTCTCCCCTGCTGCAATCGTTCTGGCCTCATCACGTGAGTTATTACAATGGCTTTCTAACATATTCCACAGCTCCCCACATTGCCCCTCCTTAATTCATCCTCTGCATGATTTCTAAATCATGCAGCAAACTTTCTAAATATCAAATTGCATCCTGTTACTTCCATCCTATCCTATCGCTCAGCGGCTCCACAGCACGTTCAAGGTGGAATACAAACACCTTAGCTTTGCAGGCAGGCCATTTACTGGGGCAGCGTCCTCCATGCATCACCTCCCTGCACTCTGTCCATGGCTCCCTTTTACCTACTCTTTCCCGCTAATTCCTTTTTTTGAAAACCCGATGCACAGTTCACATCCTCCAAGAAGCATGCTCTTATTTTCCCTTCAAATGCTTCTTCCATGGCCCTTTGAACATTGCCTTGTGGTCCTCTGTTAAGTTTTCTCTTGGTTTTGTCTGCCCAACACTGAGCCCAATTCCTGATATGTAACAACAGAACCAGGAATTTCGCCACTTCCCCTCCACCTCATTACACTTCATGGAAAAGCATTTTTTACCTAGGATCATCTTGTTCTGTGTGTAATCCTTTTTTTTTTTTTAAGATTTTATTTATTTATATGACAGAGAGAGAGATTACAAGTAGGCAGACAGGCAGGCAGAGAGAGAGGAGGAAGCAGGCTCCCTGCTGAGCAGAGAGCCCGATGCGGGCCTCGATCCCAGGACGCTGAGATCATGACCTGAGCCGAAGGCAGAGGCTTTAACCCACTGAGCCACCCAGGTGCCCTCTGTGTGTAATCTTGGTAAAGACTGGAGTCTCACATGGACCACTGTCTGTAGGGATTTACAATGGAAGGACAAACATATGTAAATCCTGAAGCCTTAAAAAATAATACGTACATTTGCCTGTAAGTTTTTGTAGACCACTCAGGTTTTGGACCACACACTTTTTGGTGGTTTGTACCTTAACAGGGCCCGGTGTCTGGTAAGTGCTCAATAAATATCTGTTGAAGAATGAACGAATGAATGAGCGAATGGACAATAACCTCTTTTAGGCACTTATTACAGTACTTCACTCTGATTTCCTATGTTTCTCCCATACTTACCTATAAGCTCCCCAGGTCTCTCGAATATACTTCAGCGTATGTGCTGGCATCAACTACAGGGCTAGAATAGAGTGAGCACTGATTGTTGTAGCCATAAATATCATGCTCAGCTTTTGAAAATGTCATCACCCCAAGATAAAAGTTCCCCAAGTCCAAACTCTCAGTAGCTTTGAAAAAACACAAGTACATACGGCAAGTCAAAAAGAACAGGTACTCTGAGGCAATGAGAAAATAATTTGAAAAAAATCATGTATAAGGGAAAGTTCAAACAGCATGCCTAAAGAACATTCTACAGGGAGCTCTGCGTTCCTCTGTGTCTCCTTCATGCCTATTGACACCAGATGGCGACATTTTATCATGATTGACTAAGTCTTGGCCATTTGCTAATTTACTCAGCAAAGGTATAGTTGGAGGCTTAGGCTAGGTACCAAGAATTCATAAATGAATAACATATAGACTTTGATATCAAAAACTATAATCTATTGGGAGAGTAAACAGCTATGCAGATCATTTAAAAGTACAATAGTGGGGCTCCTGGGGGGCTCCGTCCCTTAAGCATCTCACTCGATTTGGGCTGTCATGAACTTGGCGTCGTGGAATCAAGTCCACGTTGGACTCTGTGCTCGGGGCAGAGTCTGCTTGAGATTCTCTCTCTCTCCTCTCCTCTGCCCCTCCCCCTATGCGTGGTCTCTAAATAAATAAATAATATTTTTTAGAAGGGCAATAGTGACGATACAAAATAATAGCTAGCATTTTTTAAGGGACAAAAGACCTAAAAAGACATGTCATAAGCAAGGATTTCCAAATGGAAAAATCACACAGAAGCACACAGAAAGCTGTGTGCTACAAAAAGCACACAGAAGTGGTCAACATTATTAGTCATCAGGAAAATGCCAGTTACAAGCTCTGTGAGATGCTCTTCTATCGCCCCCTTACAATGACTAAAATGAAAAGGACTCAGAAAACCAAGGGATGATGAGGTTGTGGAACAGCTGGAAATCCTACACACTGCTGTGGAGGTTGGAAACTGGCACAACTTTTGGAGAACTGCTTGGTATATCTACCAAGGCTAAGCTTACAACCCAGCAATTCGGGGAATATACCAACAGAAATGAGTGCTTCTGTGCACCGGAGACATGCACAGATATATTCAGAGCAGATTATTGACAATCACAAGAAATGGAAACAGCTCAATGTTGATCAATAGTACAGCATATAATTATGGTGTATGCATAATATAGTCAATAAATGGAATATTATGCAGCAAATGAAGAACAAATACTGCTACTTATGGCCACATGGATGAGTATCACTAAATATAATGTAAACTGAAAGAAACCAGACCCTAAAGAACTGTATGATTATATTATGTGAAGTTCAAGAACAAGAAAATTTTTTCTTTTTTTGTTAAAGATTTATTTATTTGAGAGAGAGAGAGAGAGAGAGAGAGAGAGAAAGGGAGGGGGGAAGGGTCAGAGGGAGAAGGAGAGAGAGAATCTCAAGTGGACTCCCACTGAGCAGAGCCCTACATAGGGCTTGATCTCAAGACCCTGAGGTCATGACTTGAGCTGAAATTAGGAGTCAGATGCTTAACTGACTGAGCCACCCAGAAACCCCCCCACCCTTTTTAAAGTAGGCTTCATGCCCAGTGCAGAGTCCAATGTGGGGCTTAAACTCATGACCCTGAGATCAAGACCTAAGCTGAGATCAAGAGTCAGTTGACGATGGGCGCCTGGGTGGCTCAGTGGGTTAAAGCCTCTGCTTTCGGCTCAGGTCATGATCTCAGGGTCCTGGGATCGAGGCCCGCATCGGGCTCCCTGCTCGGCGGGGAGGCTGCTTCCCCCTCTCTCTCTCTGCCTGCCTCTCTGCCTCCTTGTAATCTCTCTCCCTCTGTGAAATAAATGAATAAAATCTTAAAAAAAAAAAAGTCAGTTGATGAACTGAGCCTCCCAGGAGCCCCCAAGAACAGGAAAAGCTAATCTGTGATAATAAAGGTTAGAATATGGGAGAGCAGGCCGTTATTGCTGGGAAGGGGACAAAAGTGAACCTTCTCTTGTGCTAGAAGTTTTCCATATCTTGATGCAGGTAGGGGTTGCCACATAGGGATATGCAGATGTAAAAATTTACGGAGCTATTTAAGATTTGTGCACTTCACTATATGTAAGTCATTTCTTAATAAACTAATAAAAATGAAGCAACAGCTAATAACATCATTGAATGTTTAATAGGTGCGAGACATTTAGATCTACTCTTCTGGCAACTTTTAAAAAATTTATTTATTTGAGAGAGAGAGAGACACTGCACAAGTTGGGGGCGGTAGGCAGAGGGAAAGGGAGAAGCAGACACCCCACTGAGCAGGAAGCCCGATGTGGGGCTCAATCCCAAGACCCGATCATGACATGAGCTGAACGCAGACGCTTAACTGACTGAACCACCCAGTCACCCCTCCATCGTTATTTTCTTTAAGATTTTTATTTTTTTATTTGATAGAGAGAGAGAGATCACAAGTAGGCAGAGAGGCAGGCAGAGAGAGAGGAGGAAGCAGGCTCCCTGCCGAGCAGGGAGCCCGATGTGGGCCTCAATCCCAGGACCCTGAGATCATGACCTGAGCTGAAGGCAGAGGCTTTAACCCACTGAGCCGCCCAGGCGCCCCATCTCTTTTTTTTTTTTTAAGATTTATTTTATTCATTATTTTAGAGAGAGAGAGTGAGGGGAGGGGAAGAAGGGGAGGGAGAAAGAGAATCTCAAGCCAACTTCCCACTGAGCACAGAACCTGATGCGGGGCTCAGTCCCGTGACCCTGAGATCATGACCTGAGCTGAAATCAGGAGTCAGAGGATTAACTGGCTGAGCCACCCAGGCACCCCTGGAAGTTTATACACTCTGACCGCCTTCACCCATCTTCCTCCTCTCCCCCCTCGTCCCTGCCCCGGACAACCACCAATCTGCTCCCGTCAGTACAATAGGAGAGACTGGAGTGGTTGTGGTCAGGGGGAGGTGGAGAGACAGGTGGAGGGAGACGGCACGCTTGCCTTGTCAAAATGGGCCAAATCCAAATGTCTCTTTGACAGAGAGAGAGAGAGAAAGAGAGAGAGAGAGAGATCACAAGTAGGCAGAGAGGCAGACAGAGAGAGAGGAGGAAGCAGGCTCCCTGCCGAGCAGGGAGCCCGATGCGGGGCTCGATCCCAGGACCCTGAGATCATGACCATGAAGGCAGAGGCTTTAACCCACTGAGCCACTCAGGTGTCCGACCATAGAAAATTATATTCAGTCTATTTCCAAATAAGGGAACATTTGCACATTCCGAGGGTTAGGACTTCATCTCTTTGGGTGTCCCTTATTCAGCTTATAGTTTTCAAGCTGCAGAAGTACGGATAAATAGAGTTTTAAAAATAAAGAAAACCTCTCTAACGACCCACTAAAAATACCGCCATTGAGAAGTCCTCTCTTAAACCCTCTTCAGTCTGGCTTTTTTCCCTCGCCATCCTCTGGTAACACCTTTGACAAGGCTGCCAAATCCCATGGTCATTTCTCAGCTCTTAGCCTGTTCTTGCAGCATCTAACACAGGAGAGTGCTTCCTCCTAGAAATGACCCTTCTCCTCTACCGGCTACTTCTTTTCAGTCTTCTCCCCTGGATCACCATCCTCATACAAGTTGTGAGCATCAGCATGCCCGTGGCTCAGCCCTGGGACCGCTTTCCGTCCTAAGCTGTTCTTATCCCCTGAGCAGTATAACCCAGCCCCCCCAGCTGAAGTCACCAATACACAGATGATGCCCAAGTTTTGTCCCCATTCCAGTCTCTCCTGTAAACATCCAACTATTTTTTTCTAAAGATTTTATTTATTTATTTGACACAGAGAGAGATCACAAGGAGGTAGAGAGGCAGGCAGAGAGAGAGGAGGAAGTAGGCTCCCTGCTGAGCAGAGAGCCCGATGAGGGACCCGATCCCAGGACCCTGAGATCATGACCTGAGCCAAAGGCAGAGGCTTTAACCCACTGAGCCACCCAGGTGCCCACCCAACTATTTTTTTAAGTTTATAATTTTTTTTTTCAGTAGTCTCTCCACCCAGTGGGGGGGGCCCGAACTCATAATCCGGAGATCACGAGTCGCGTGCTCTACTGACTGAGCCCACCAGGCGCCCCCTTAACATCCGACTTTAATAAGAACAGTTTACTTGACATCTCCCTTTGAATGTTCAACAGGGATCTCAATCCTGACATGTCCCAAACCGAGCTCCTTAGACCACTTCCACCCCCAAACCTGCTCTTTCCCCAGGGTCCCCCATCTAGAAGTCTAGAAGTCTAGAAGACTGTATTTGCCTTGTCACTCAGCCCCCAAATCCTAGGGTCCTCTTTGGTCTCTCTTTTTTACCTCTCTGTCTACCAGCCCCTCTAGAAGCCAATGTTATTAGTTCCGTCTTGTAAAAATGTCTGAGTCCTACTACTGCCGTGCACTGTGACCGCTGCCACTGTGTCTAAGCCACCGTCACTTCGTGCCCAGATCGGCACAACAGCCTCCTAACTGCTCTCCCTGCTTCCCCTCCCGCCTCCTTACAATCTGTAGAACCAGGGAGATTATTTTAAACACACACCCCATCATGTATTTCCCTTCTCACAATGTTCCAGTAGCTTCCCATTATATTTAAGGTAAAATCCAAAGTCCTTCCCATGGTCCTCGATGCTTCTCCAACTTCATTGCTTATTGCTTCTGACGTTGCCCCTTGTACTCCAGGCTCATTGGTTCCTACTGTTCTTCAGACTGACCATTCTCACTCCTGCCTCAGCACCTTGCCCTCTCTGTTCCCTCTCCTAGACCCCTGTCCCCAGATATTGGCCCAGCCTGCTCCTTGACTGCATCCAAGTCTCTGTTCAGTTGTCATTCCCTCAGCGAGACCTCTCCCGGCCCCTCACCTAGGAAAAGCATTTCGGTTACTCCCTAGCCTCGTACCATAATTGCTTCTCTTTAAGACATCGGTCACTACCTCACATTATAGTATGTATTTATTTGTGTAATTGATTGATTTCTACCTCCTCCACTAAAACATTGGTTTTCTGAGAACAGGAATCATGTCTACTTTCGCTCATCTCAAGATCGCTAGTGCCTAGAACAGTGCCTGACACAGAACAGGAACATGTTAGATATTTCTAGAATGAACAAGTGAACAAAGATTTTAGAGGCTGGCTGGCCGGGATATAACAGGTAAGCTCTTGGGAGGGACCACCCTCCACTGCCCCCCACACCCCCACAGACTCTGATCCCCATAACTATTCCTACTCCCACCCCGCCTCGCCAGCTGCAACAGCCTGCCGGCTCCCGATGAATGTCAGCTCTGTAGAGGCAGCCCGGGCCTCCACCCCCACCTCAGCTTCCTGACCAGCCTCCCCGGGGAGGTGGGCGGGCAGGCCACGAGGCAGAGAAACCTGCCTAGGCGAGCACAGCTAATAATGGACTTCTTGTGTTGTAGCAACTGCTATGACATGCAAATGCTATAGGTTTCCCAAAAAAAAACTAAACAAAAAAAACCCCCAAAAAACTGAGAGCAACCTGGTGGGATTCTTTGTAAGTTCTCAGCAGCAGAAGCTTCCTTTGATGTGCCAGTTGGAACAGCCAAGTTAAAAAAGAGGGCAGCCACTTGTGAGTGCTGTCCCCATCCTTTCGGGGGAGGGGGCGGGCAGGCTCCGGAGGCCACAGGCCCAAACAGAATGCCGCCTTCCACGTCAGACCCTGCTCCCTCCTCCACCCCACCCCCAGGGAAAATCGGTGGCCAGGAGAAACTCACCTAAAGGACAGAAGCCTCGTGAGTAACAAGATGAACAAGTGGAATTTTAGACACAAGCCTCAGTTTGAATTCCCAGTGTGTACTGCTAGCTTTGTATTCTTGGGGCAGTGACTTACCGAGCCTCAGTTCCCTCATCCGTAACATTAAAATCACACCTCTCTGTTGGGGCTCTTGTGAGGGCGGAATGGTCTGGGCCAGCACTGGGTCTCCATGACTGGTGGTCGGTGGGTAGGAAGGCCTGGAGGGTAAAGGGGAGGCGGGGACTGGCTAGGACATTGAGGTCCCATGACACCGCTGACCCTGGGGTGTGGCCAGTCTGCTTTGTGGAAGCCGGAGAATCACAGAAGGATGCGGTTACAGGAGATTTCGAAGTTATTAAAATAGCAACAAGGGCGCCTGGGTGGCTCAGTCGGTTAAGCAGCTGCCTTCGGCTCAGGTCATGATCTCGGGGTCCTAGGATCGAGCCCCACATCGGGCTCCCTGCTTGGCAGAGAGCCTGCTTCTCCCTCTCCCTCTGTCTGCTGCTCTGCCTACTTGTGCTCTTTCTCTATCTCTCTGTCAAATAAATAAATAAAATCTAAAATAAATAAATAAATAAAAATAAATTTAAAAAAATAGGGACAAAATCTTGCATTTTTCAAAAAGGGAAATGGGCCCACAGAGATGAATGGATTTGCCCAGAGTCACACAGCCAGTTCATAACAAAGCCAGAGCAGGTGCCCAGAACTCAGCTATTGGTCTTATGCTCTTACCAGAGCTTCTGGGTGTTTTCAGCAGCCTGGGTGATTCGTGAGCCCTCCTGCCCCCTGACTCCTGGGACTCAAACCCCATAGCAGGCCAGTGCTCTCTGCCCAGTCCTCCAGGCCTGCAGCGTTCTCTACCCCTTGTCCCTGTCCCCATTCTCTTACCTTTCTTCCCTCTGACCCTTCCCTCCCAGCCAGGAGGCCCACTGGCCTGTTGCAGAGGAGGACATTTCCTGGAGGTGAGGGGACAGGGAACCCTCTCTGATCTTGAGTGCAAGATCACTCTGAGGATCCCCAGGCTTCTGTGGCAGCTAAAGCCCTTAGGTGACGTGCGTCTCAGGCCAGGCCTTGGTAGAGCCTCTCACTCCTTTCCTATCCTCGCAGCCCTTCTGTAGGCTTGTTGGTGATGCCATATTGCCAAAGTTTTCATAAGTCAGAAATGAAAGCAAAACCCCCAGCTCTCTTAGGTCACAGGCCACATGGCTGTCTACCCGCTTCATCTCTCTGTTCCTTCTCCATCAAACATTCTTGGAATTATCATCTCTTCTAGACTCTTAATCTCAAAAAACAAACTGAGGGTTACTGGGGGGTGGGAGGGTAGGGAGGGAAAAATAATGAAACAGGATGGGATGGGGAAGGACACAAACCATAAGAGACTCCTAATCTCACAAAACAAACTGAGGGTTACTGGGGGGTGGGAGGTAGGGATAGGGTGGCTGGGTTATGGACATTGGGGAGGGTTTGTGCTGTGGCGAGTGCTGTGAAAGGTGTAAGCCTGATGAGTCACAGACCTGTACCCCTGGGGCAAATAATACATTATATGTTAATAAATATTAAAAAAAAGAAAGAAATATCATCTCTTCTGCTGAGCCCTTCAAATGGATGCATCATTCTGAACCAGGGCTCAAGTCTTTAGCTGCCGCTCATGAGTTTCCTCATGACTCTGTGACTCAGGGCTAGTCAAACAGGGCTTGTCAAGCAGGGCTAGTAGGATTAGCTCCTCCTAGGGTTATTGTGAGATTGTGAATTGATACCTGTAAAGCACTTCTAGAAATGCCTGGAACAAAGTAAACCCTCAATAAATATTGTCTGTGTTTATTATTATCATTATTATTATTACTACGAGAGTCAACCTCTCCCATTTCAAATAGGAATTTACCTGGGACTCCAACGGCCCCCTTTTATGTATTTCTCCCTCTTTCTGTCCGTAACTAAGTATATGTTAGTGCTCTACCTGATGCGGTCCTCTTGCCTGTCGGTTGTCTCCTCCAGTGGCCAGTGTCTGATGTAGGGAGAAGCTCCCAGCGGGGCCGGGACCAGACCTGGGTAACCTTCCTCTTCTGCTAAATGGATTGAACCCCAGGTGCCTTGTATTGCTGTTAACTGAAATAGTGTCATCGAGTCAACCGTAGGTAGCACCGTCTCCCTTATTCCTGGTGACCTGTGTGACCTGACTTACATTACGTTTACTATAGGAAATCATCCATTTTCTCAGTCAAAAACAGTCAAATATCAGCACTTTCATATGGTTCAGTCTTATAAGAGTAAAATAATTGTAATAAAAATCAATAGCACCAATGTTTATTTATTGCTACTATCTGCCAAGTACCATCCTTTTCATGTGGTTCATGCCGTGTCACGTCCACGGCCCTGTGAGGTGTGCGCCATGATGGTTCCCAAACGTCAGAAGAGGAGACGGAGGCACTGAGAAGTTTAGCCAATGTCCTCAGGTAACACAACTAGTGAAGGGATGCAAACCTAGGGGTTGACTTCTAACAGCAAATGCTCTATTGCTAGGCTTTCTGAATTTAGGACTCTGCCTCATTCTTACACATTCATCCTTTGAGCCTCTAACTTTGACACCCAGCTGGTGGATAGGCTCCTGCCACTTGATGAGAAAATCCCCTGCTTCTGCCTTGTGTCTGCTTGAGTCCTGAATATGCCTAGTTTCTCTGCACTGTGTTCTGTCTGTCTGTCCAAGGAGCACTCACCCATTATTCATGTTGGACCTTCCTGATGAAAAGGGCTTTATTCAGTGCCTCCCATCCTGCTAATCACTTGCTGGGCTCCACGTGCCACTCAGTACCTGCTCCTCTGCCTCCGGCCAAGTCTTCCTCCTCAGTCCCTCCCCCATTCCTACGAGCGGTCCAGCGTCACTCCCGTGCCCACTCCCTCTGTCATTTCTGCAGTCTCAGGCATTCGTACCCCGCCCTGCTCAGGCCTATGACACTGTGGGGGAGAATCCCCAGGGTGCAGAGGGCATGAGCCTGGTCCCTGCATGCAAAATCCTTGCACTCTCATGGGCAGACAGAATATAGAAAAAGAAGTGCAGGGTAGTGCATCCCGAGTGATGATTAAGTGGCCTGAACATTTATTATGCACTAAAGGCCCAGCATTAGAAAGAGAGTGAAGAATCGTGATCAGGATACAGTCCGAACAGTGCCTGCCTGAGACCTGCCCCAAGCCGGTTCCCAGTATTAAAGGGTGCCCAGTAGGGTGCCCTGGGGGAGGTCACCCGAGAGGCCAGGACTGCAGAGCAGCTCTGCTGAGTGTAATGGCGATAGTGGAATCTCATTTCTGAGCCTCACTGGACATATCCTAAGCCTTTTATCCACAGATCAGAAGTCCAGTAACCATAATTTAAATTCTCCCCTGTGCCTCGCCTGGGCCGCAGTAAATTGCCGCCTAAAAGCCGCATTTTTTTTTTTTTTTTTTTTTTGTCGGGACCCACACAAACCATGCACTTTCTGGTGATTTTTTTTCTAGCCCCCCTTCTGCTAGCAGAACAAGCTTCATTTATCTGCAGCCATTAAGTCTGTCCACAGGCAGGTATCAGACATGACCAAGAAATCAATATGAGCCAGTGAAACAAGATACTTCCTCCCTATTTTGCGCATCTAAATGAGGAAAGCTTCCAGTGGTGATCAGGGAGCAGCCGGCAGCTCAGTGCCCTTTTCCCTCTCTCCACGCCAGCCAGACACGGGAATTCTTTTCTGCCAGGAATATGGGCCAATGCGAAATTCAAGGACTTTCATAGTATGATGAAGCTGGTCTAAAATATCCTTCCCATCTTGGAAGCTATCACAGAATCTGTTCTGGCAAGGGGTAGGAAAGAGGGACCAGGGAGCCATCAGGTCTGGAGATGTATAAGGTGTCAGGCTCTCTGTTTCCAGACAGCATCACTCATATCACCTCTACGACTCTCAGAAACCTTTATTTCCAAACCCCATCCAAAGTCTTGTATCTGTATACAGTAGGGTTTGTTTACTCCATCCAGCTTTTATTCATCTAGGGTAATTTATTATTGATGACAACCTTTTTTTTTTCCTGAGCCTCTGTTGTTCAATAAGATTTTGGAACTCAGTGGCTTTGTCACTAAAGAGCGGGCTCCACTCTCCATCGACCGGTAGGGGTAGACACTAGATCAGTTTGAGAAGGAAACCAACAGGTAAGGCACTCATTTCAGTCTGCCAAAATACCATGCACTGGGCAGCTTAAGCCACAGACATCTATTTTATCACAGCGCCAGAGCCTAGAAGTCCAAGATCAAGATGCCACCATGGTTGATTTCTGGTGAGAGCTCTCATTTTGGGTTATAGATGGCCACCTTCTCACTGCATGCTCACTTGACCTCTCCATTGCAAGGGAGAGAGGGCACGTATGCAAGCAAGCTCTGGTGTCTCTTTTATAAGGAAACTAATCTCATCATGAGAGTCCCACCTTTATGACTTCATCTAAACCTATTCCCTCCCAAAAGCTGCATCTCTAAACCCCTCACCACGTTAGGGATTCAACACATTAGGGCTTCAAATGCAGAATGGAGGGGAAGGAGCCAGGACACAGTTCAGTGCATAGCAGCGTTGTACCACAGATGCTCTCTGTTACTGTATGAACTACTTTGATCAGGGACTGAAGGGTTCATGGGATGCACGACCATGATTTCTGTGATGGCTTCTCCTGTGTTTTCTTAGGCAGCTGTGGTTGGTGTGATGTGATGTAGTTTCTGTGTTGTGGTAGGAGCTGTACCAGACTTGTAGTTAAAAGACAAGGTTTCAATCACCTCTCTTCCATTTGGACAGCTGTCATCAAAAATACAGAAAATAGAGATGCTGGAGTGGCTCATTCAGTTAAGCGTACAACTAACTCTTGGTTTCAGCTCAGGTCACGTGTTCAGGGCTGTTGAGATTGAACCCTGCGTTGGTTTCCCACTCAGTGTGGAGTTTGCTTGGGATTCTCTCTCTCCCTTCCCCTCTGCCCCTTCCCTTTCTCTCTCTCTAAAATAAATAAATAAATCTTTTAAAAAATACTAAGTGTTGGTAAGGATGCAGAGAAATCGAGACACTCATGTACTCTTGGTGGGATTGTTCAGTGGTGCAACTACTATAAAAAATAGTATGGTGGTTTCTCAAAGTATTAAAAATAGAAGTACCAGGAATTCCTTCTGGGTATAATACATACAAAAGAATTGAAAGCAGGATCTTGAAGGGATATTTGAACACCCATGTTCATAGCAGCAGTTTTCACAATAGCCAAGAGGTAGCAATGGATGAACGATGGGTTAACAAAATGTTTGTCTGTTTCTATACATACTGTGAGCTATTATTCACCCTTAGAAGGAAATCTTGTCACATGCTGTGAAATAGATGAACCTGGAGGACATTAGGCTAAGTGAAACAAGCCAGGCACAAAAAGCAAATGATTCCACTACCCGAAGGAGTCAAATTCGTAGAAACAGAAGGTAGAGTGGTGGTTGCACGGGATGTGGGGGGGAGAATATGCGGAGTTTTTGTTTGGTGGATATGGAGTGTAGGGTTTCTGTTTTGCGAGATGAAAAAGTTTTGGAGATGGTTGTACAACAGTGTGAATATACTTAACACTATTGAACTGAACACTTATAATTTGTTAAGATGGTGAAATTTATGTGTTTTTTACCACAATCACACACGCACATTTTAAGTCCAATCAAACAGGTGCTAGCAATGAGAGAGTCATTTAAACTTTCTTTTTCTTTTTTAATTTTTTTTAAAGATTCTATTTGTTTATTTGACAGAGAGGTCACAAGTAGGCAGAGAGGCAGGCAGAGAGAGAGGAGGAAGCAGGCTCCCTGTTGAGCAGAGAGCCAGATACGGGGCTTGATCCCAGGACCCTGGGATCATGACCTGAGCCGAAGGCAGAGATTTAACCCACTGAGCCACTCAGGCGCCCCGAGAGTCATTTAAACTTTCTAAGTTTTGGTTCTTTCATATGTGAAATGAGGATAAAGTGTCCATCTCTGAGTTATGATGAAATCAAAGAGATTAGGGCAAGCACATTAGAATAAAGGTATGTGGGACAGTTGTGGACAATTAAGTGTAATACTGAGGTAGTGCACTGGTATTGATGTGGCTGGAAATGGCTCTGCCACAATTTTAATTATATTAAATGCATTAGTTACTTAGAAGTGTTTTAATTCTGGCCCCTATTAAGAACCTTACGCAATGTAGGCACAGAAACTGCCCGCCATATCAATTCCCAGTTTTGGAGAATGGTGTGAGTTTTAAATGAAATTTTAAGATTGGCAATATATTACCTAGGTAGCAGAAAACACAACAAATTACTTAGGTCTAAAAGCATTCAACTAGCATTTGTAAATGGTAACCTGGACTCATTAATGATCTCTATTTGTTAGAGAATGGTCAAGAAGACTGGTTTTGTGTGATTCATACTCCCACTGCTACTCAGGAAAGGGTAAGCCAGTAAAATCCATTTGTGGGCTGTGAAACACTTAATGTTCCTTTGTACTGATGTCTTATCATCAAGAAAAAAGAGTTCGTTTATAAAGAAGACAGCAGGAGTAGGGAAGTAGCACATAGTCATGCTAACCTTCCTGTGCATCTTCAAGAAGCTCTGCTCCCCGGTTCCTGGGTTTGGGATCAAAGATGGGGACCGAACATCAGATCCCTGCTACCTGGTCAGACTAGAAAGCCAAGGTCCTTTTTCCTTGGTTTCCCTACTAGCAAAACTCAGTTTTCCTTGGGGCATCTTCAAAAGAGGCTAGAAAAATACTCTAAGAGAGACTTTTCATATTTCCTCATTCCCAGACTGTTCCCAGAGAGGATTGTCACAACCCCAGCAAATGTCTGGTCAGACGCCCACTGTGGGTCTTTGAGGAGGATCAGCACCGCGGTGGCTTCTAGAGGGTTAGTCAGGGGGTAACATGTCTGCAGTGCACTTAACTCTCACTGATCTTTTTTTTTTTTTTTAAAGATTTTATTTATTTATTTCACAGCAGGAGAGAGATCACAAGGAGGCAGGCAGGGAGAGAGAGAGGGGGGAGGGAAGCAGGCTCCCTGCCAAGCAGAGAGCCCGATGCGGGCCTCGATCCCAGGACCCTGAGATCATGACCTGGGCCGAAAGCAGAGGCTTTAACCCACTGAGCCACCCAGGCGCCCACTCTCACTGATCTTGACAACACAAGAGAGCCGTGACCAGGCGCCTGGGTGGTTCAGTGGGTTAAAGCCTCTGCCTTCAGCTCAGGTCATGATCTCAGGGTCCTGGGATCAAGGCCCACATGGGGCTCCCTGCTCAGCGGGGAGCCTCTTCCCTCCTCTGCCTGCCTACTTGTGATTTTGCTCTCTGTCAAGTAAATAAAAAAAAAAATCTTTAATAATAAAGAAAAAAAGAGAGAGCCATGAGCAGTGACGGGGCTGACCCCAATGAGCACGTAATAATTTTTAGAAGTCGACTGTGATTTTTAAGTTGCTAATTCTTTTAGAAAGTTGATTGGGTGGATGTAATTTAAGAGAGCTTTTCACTCTTTCTTTAGGACCATATGTCTCGGTACCTGAGTGGCCCAATCAAAAGTATTTTTGCTGTTACCCTAAGAAAGTTTTGTATTTTCACTCAACTTCGTATCCTAGCACTCTGCCTGTTATGTCAAGAATCCCAAAGCCAGGGAGCCTGGGAGGTTCAGTCGGTTAAGCCTCTGCCTTTGGCTCAGGTCATGATCCCACAGTCCTGGGACCGAGGCCAATGTCAGGCTCCCAGCTCAGCAGGGAGTCTGCTTCTCCTCGCCCCTTTGCCCCTCCTCCCCTCACTCATGCTGGTGCGCACGTGCACACACACACACTCTCTCTCTTAAACAAACAAATAAATAAATAAAATCTTAAAACGAAAAAAAAGAAAAGAATTCTGAGGCCAACAGACAAGTGAGGTACCTGCCAAAATACTGTTACAAACACACAAACCACACACCCGGACCTCAGGAGAATGAAAGCTCAGTGAGGAAAGGGATATGTGTGTGTTCGGTTTGCTGCTTTATCCCCACTGCTTGGAAGAGTTCTGAGCACGGCAGAGTGGTGCTCAATAACTATTGTTCAAACGAACGGTACTTGCTGTTTATGTGCACACACACAAAGTCACAGAATTGGCAACAGAGCAACCAGCATCATGCTGGGGAAACACAAGCAGGCCTTACGTGACCGAAGATGGCCAATTTCTCCAACAGGATGGTCAGGTCTAACACATCTACATTGGAAAGAAAATATGTCAGGACACGGGGCTTAAATCCAAACACCATGTCTGGAACAACTAAGAATATATTTAGTTCAGGGACTCTTAAAATTTGAGAAAACAGCATGGAACTAATGGGAACTATAAAAACAACGGACGTGGTGCTTTGAGCAGCCAAAAAAATTAATTGTATCATGATTACGGACATCAGGTCTCAGGGTCTAATTACTGCTTTATTATTTTCTTTCTTTGACTTAATTTACAAAGATTTTTATATGATTTGACTGTTAATTTGTGACCTTAATAGGAGTCCTTGTAAAATGACATACTTCAGATTTTCAAAAAACAGTTTCAAGCACATTACACTTCCCGAGGAATTTTTACATGCATTATCTAATTTCAAACATCTATGCAAAAACTGAGGAAGACCAAATCTCTGAAGTCCAGAAAGCCTGAGAGATCATCCAGTTTATATTTTTCCTTTTCCTCTGCAACTTGCCTTTATTTTTTTATTAAAGATTTTTTATTAAAGATTTTTTATTTATTTATTTGACACAGAGAGAGAGATCAGATCACAAGTAGGCAGAGAGGCAGGCAGAGAGAGGAGAGAGGAGGAAGCATGCTCCCTGCCGTGCAGAGAGCCCAATGTGGGCCTCAATCCCAGGACCCTGGGATCCTGACCTGAGCCGAAGGCAGAGGCTTTAACCCACTGAGCCACCTAGGCGCCCTGCAACTTGTATTCCTTCTATTCTATACAGGAAAGTGAAAATCAGGGTAGGTAGCAACAGCTCCAAATACTTCATCCCCCAAAGTGAGACATGGACAACTTTGCACAGAAGGCCAATGAGAAAATGTGTGTGTGCGCACGTGCACATCAGGTGTGTACGAGTGTGTACTTTGCAGTAGGCATCAGACTTTGGAGTCAAATGTTCAGAGCTCAGATATTGCCACCCCAGCACCAACAACTCCCCTCACATCAGGGCTGATTCTCAGCCCTGACTACACATAGAAAAACCTATTATTTATTGCATGTGTCCACTTCAGAGATTCTCATTAGTTTGATTTGGGCATCAGCATTATTCAGAGCTACCCAGATAATTATTAGTATACAGCTGGAGTTAAGAACTACTGGGTCATACACTGCAGCAGGTTAGACTAAAGTTAGAATTTGCCATTGAAGAAGTTGTTTGATCTTGAACCTGTGAAGTTTATACATATCATCTTGTGGGCTTTAGGAAAGAAAAAAAAGGCTTTGAGTTATATATAGTGAATTAAACATGAGTTTATCTACATTCCCTCCTGAGTTTTCACTGAAATGAGAGTACATGTTACAAACCCACAGGACACATAGAACAAGAGAGGAGAACACCACAGACAAGAGATATAAACAAAGTTTGGGGAAATGGAATCCAATAGAAGAATAGAAGCTGACTTCATGGAGCTAGAAAAAGCTAAAGCCTAAGTGCTTGCAGAGGGGGCAGGTTGATGAGAGTCAAATTGATTTGGGTTCAAGAATCATTGAAAGGCTCAGAAATTGGAGGGCCCCTGCTACAAAGATGGGAAGTGGGGGTGAGACTGAAAACAGGAGGGCCGGGTCCCTTGAAAGTCTACATAATGGGCAGCAATCCCCCAAGTCTTCCCAACATGAGATGGCAGGTCTTCCATTGTAGAAGGAGCTAGGTTATTCCCTGGAAAAACCGTCAAGAGTCTTCAGCCAGGGTAGGAAGGAAGCACTGTACTGGAAAGAGGAGAGTCAGGGAAGCTCCATAATCACCTTCGGACATCCAGCCCCTTGCAGCCTCTTGGCCTCGAGAATGCTGACTGGCAAACAAATTCTCCCAGGCAAAGAACTGGAAAATCTTTCTTTGGAGAAAATGAAAAGCCCTGAGAAAAAAACCTCTGAAAAATGATGTTTAAAATACCCACACTAAGAATGGCTTCACATCCCTACAGAGTGAAGGCAATGATTTGACAAGCCACACCGATTATTTCTGAGATTCCAATCAGCTCTCCGGAGCCTCACTCTGAATGGATAATGAAAGATCTCCAGATCCTTGAAGAAAGCTTCCATCTGGTGGAGCCAAAAAAGAGAGAGAGAGAGAGAGAGAGAGAGAGAGAGAGAGAGAGAGAGGAGAAACGGAAGTCAATCCAAAAAGAGACAAAAAAGATATTAAAAATATAATTGATATTCTCAGAGAGAAGAGAAGATACAAAGAGTTCTCAAGAAATAAGAATCGGGTAGATTTCCTAGCTAGTCTCCAAAGATGGATCCCAAGGAATCATGCTTCCCAATATCCACGCACTTGCATAATTCCCCCTTGCATGGAATCCGTTTGGCTTCATGATGCTCTAACCAATAAAATGGGACCAAAGTGATGCTATGCCCGTTTTTGGCCTAAACCTTAGAAATCTAGCAGCTTCTTTCTGCTTTTGTGCTTTAGGAAGCCCTGAGCCATCCTGTAAGAAGTCTGGGTACCCCACATGGAGAGCTCATGAGGAGAGAGAAAGTTCCTGAGACTATATGAAGAATGAGAGGCTCTGCCCTCCCAGGGTTCTGGCTGAGCCTCCTCCTACCATCTGGCCAAAGCAGGTGCATGGACGAAGCTGCATTGGAGATTCCAGACCCATCTGCCACATGAGAGGGAGACCACACAAGAGAGTCCAACTAAAACAGATGAGCTCCAGTCAACCCACAGAATCATGAAAAATAATAAAATGGCTGTTGTTTTAAGTTACAGATGGTATGTTATGCAACCAATGATATCTAAAATAATTGCCAAAATAAAATGATGAATCTGAATGGCATCAGACTTCTTAACAACAGCCCCTAAAGCTAGAAGACAGTGGAGCAATAGCTTGAAAAGCCGGAGGTGGGGAGGGGGGAGATTATTTCAACCTACAGTTCTACATTCAGTAAAATTAGCAATCAAACATAAGGTTGGATTAAAGAAGATTTCTTGCAAGGCCTCAAAAAATTTATAACTTATGCAACCCTTCTCAAGAAGCTATTGTCAGGTATGAGTCAGTAGAATGAAGGATTAAACCACAAATTCTCAACTGGGGGAAATTTGGGCCTCCAGGGACATTTAGCAATGTTGGGGGACAGTTGGGTTGTGGAGGGGGGTGGTGTTGCTGGCATCTAGGAGGTTGAGGTCGGGGATGTCACTAAATAGTCTGTAATGGCAGGACAGCCCTCCCCAACAAGGAATTGTCTGGCTCCAAATGCTAATAGTGTACAGGCTGAGAATCCCTGGATTAAACCAAGAGAGAAGACATGATATCAGGGAATAAGATTTTCAACACAACAGATCTGCAAAGGGAAGTCCCAAGACCATGGCTGTCTTACAGGCTTAGAGAACAGCCAGTCCAAATTGGAAAGGGATCATAGAGGATTCCAGCAGGAATACAGAGATATATCCAGGAGCAAAAAAGAGAAGGATGGAACTGGAATAATACCTGATTATTTGACTACTGGGTAGAGAATTTATAGTTCTTTTGAAGAGTGGGAAGATTTAGTGATAGGGTCATGAAAAAGTAAAAAATGTAAAAGTGAGGCAATGACTAACTTTACAAGAAATGAAAAATTGTACAAGAAAGGAAATATAATTATATTCTCTCAGCTCAGCAAGTTGATCTTATATGGCAGTAAGGAGGTAATCATAAATTAATGACATCAGACGCATATATGGCTTATTATAGCACTGTTCTAACTGCTTGACCTATATCTACTCATTGAACCCTCACAAAACTTTTGCAAGGTAGCTGCTATTATGATCCCCAGTAAAGGCACAGAATAATTAAGCAGTTTGCCTGAGATTGCACAGCTATAAGTAGTAGAAGCAGGATTTGAATGTAGGAAGTCTGGTTCCAGAATTTTAACATTTTTCTACCATCCTAGGCTGTTTACTCATTAAAACAGATTTTAAAAATGTGATATTCATCTTAAAAGCACGGGGGTAATTGGCCAACAAGCAATTGTTTCTGTTCTCCAGCAGTTACCAAATGTCTGGAATATCGCTCCTAAAACCAGAGTAGAAGGACAGAGTGGGGGAATCAGAGTGTGAATGTGCTAAACCCTCATCCACTGTAATAGGATTACTGAGATATATATACAGTCTTAAATTCAGAAGTAAAGATATAGCAGCTCAAGCATGCTGTCTTGATATATGGAAGAAAATGTCAGAACAGCTAAGAGATTAAAGTGGTTCCCCTGGGGCGCCTGGGTGGTTCAGTGGCTTAAGCCTCTGCCTTCGGCTCAGGTCATGATCTCAGAATCCTGGGATCGAGCCCCGAGTCTGGTTCTCTGCTTGGTTGGGATCCTGCGTCCCCCTCTCTCTCTGCCTGCCTCTCTGCCTGCTTGTGATCTCTCTCTGTGTCAAATAAATAAATAAAATCTTTATTTTCTTTTCTTTTTTTTTAAAGATTTTATTTGTTTATTTGACACAGAGAGAGAGAGATTACAAGTAGGCAGAGAGGCAGGCAGAGAGGCAGGCAGAGAGAGAGGAGGAAGCAGGCTCCCTGCTGAGCAGAGAGCCCGATTCGGGCCTAGATCCCAGGACCCTGAGATCATGACCTGAGCCGAAGGCAGAGGCTTTAACCCACCGAGACACCCAGGCACCCCTAAATAAAATATTTAAAAAAATAATAAAGTGGTTGCCCTGACGGGTGGGACTTAAGAGCAGAGAGGGAAAATGAGGGGAGAGCTTTTATTATCATAAGCCTTGTACTACTATTTGGCTTTAAAATTTTGTATATTTGTTACTTTGATAAAAAATAAAATTCATTTAAAAATTAAACTGTCGTTGGTTGAAGATTGTTGAGACTAATCCTGTCTGGAATCAGAGACATAATCCAATGATTCTTAAAATGGCCTTCTGGGCTAAGGACCGTGGAAATAGGACTATTTCATCTCAGGGAATGGCCTAAATTGCTTTTTCATAAATAGGACAGGAAGATCATTTAGAGTAGAGGCTCTTGTCTTGAGCCACATAAGACTCTCCATGACCCATTGGTGGCACCTCTACGACAGTCTGTGTGGTGTCCAGAAGAACTCCTTTCTGGAGAGAAACATGGGGTATCTCAGGTGTGAAATGGTCCTCGCTGAGGGAAGAGGAAGGTTGATAACCTCTACCCCTGGGTACAAAAGACAAAGGTAAATTGTAGCAAAGGAAGATTGTGTGAGAAAGTCACTTACCATTTCGAATGAAGGCTAAGGACAAACCTTAAGAGACTGAGATTTCTTGAAAGGTACTCAGCTATGACTTATTTTTAAACCCCTTTCTCTTGCTTTCCCCAGACTCCCCTTCTGCACCACTTAATAGTCTCACCATCTTGGAGGCCTTGGACCACCTGTTGCAGTCCTACTCGTTGTAATAACCAATTGGACTGGACTGAGCAACTTTGTGTGGGGACATTTCAACATCACCTTGCCTCACACCTGAGCTGTGCCACTTTGCTCTTGTCTGTGAGATTCCTATCTATAGTGAGGTAAGAAACAGTCAGACTAGTTGGGAACTTGCCAATGAGCTGCTCAGAAGCACAGGGGAAATTAACCCTGTGTGGCAAACTAACCAATGGATGATGAACACCAGTGGATAATTCTCTCTTCCTGAAACTGTCCTGAAAAACAATCATGTGTAGCTCGGAAGATCCTCTGAAATCAAGCATTTCTTTCTGCCTCATGTCAAATGGTGATGAACGCTTGTGTTACTTCTCCCTGCTCCCCTCACCACCTTTCCCTCACTCCCAGTTCCTGGGATTGCACACCCTAACCAAGTAACAGCCCACACGCCACGTCTCAAGGTCTGCTTTCTGGGAAGCCCAGATTTCAGACTTCAAAAAAATGTTAAACGCCTCACCTAATATAAAATAGATCATCTGAACAGTCCTATAACTATTGAAGAGATTGAATCTGTAATTTGAAAGCTTCCAAAACAGAACTCTTCAGGCTCAGATGGCTTGCTGGAAAATTCTACCAAACATTAAAAAAAAAAAAAAAGAATTAGCATCAATCATCAATTCTATGCAATCTCTTCCAGAAACTAGAAGAGGGAAAAGTACTTCTCACTTCACTTCATGAAACTACTATTATTCTAATAACAATATCAAACAAACAGAGTAAAAAACAAAACAAAACTGCAGGCTTATATTTCTTATTAACTTCGAAGCAAAAATACTTTTTAGAAATGCTAGCATATTGAACCCAATAATATATAAAAAGGATTATATACCACAACCAAGGGGTAAGGGCTGGAATTATGAGCTAGACTGACTCAATATTTGAAAATCAGTCATTTGATGCAGAAAAGGAATTTGACAAAACTCAATTTGTGATAAAAATTCTTAAGAAATTAGGGACAGGGGGTAACTTCCTTAAATTAATAAAAAGCACCTATAAAAATTAGCAGTTAACTTCATACTTAATAATGATCACCTGAATGCTTTCCTTCTAAGATTAGGAATAAAGCAAGGATGTCCATTTGCCAGAGCAATAAGCCAAGAAAAGGAAAGGAAAGGCATACCAGTTGGAAAGGAAGAAAAAAAAACTGTCCAAATTTGAGAAAAATCCCAAGAAATCAACAAGAAAAATCTCAGAACTAATGAGTGAGTTCAGTAAGTTTGCAGGATACATGATTAATAGCAAAAACCATTGTATTCCTATATATTAGCAACACACATGTGGGAAACGAAACAGAAGCCAATATCATTTATAATTACCCCTCAATTATCCCTCAAAATGAAATACCTAGGTATAAAACTAATAAAACACATAGATCTATATGCAAAAAAACCACAAAATGCTAGGGCACCCGGTTGGATTAGTTGCAAGAGCGTGCCACTCTTGATCTTAGGGTTGTGAGTTCAAGCCCCACGTTGAGGGTAGAGACTACCAAAAAAATTTGTTAAAAAAAAAACATAGACTGTTAATGAAAGAAATCAAAGTAGATCTAAATAAATGGCGAGACACACCATGTTCAAAGATTGAAAAACTCAATATAGTGAAGATGTCAATTATTCCCAAATTGACCTATAGATTTAATGTAATTCCTATCAAAATCCAAGCAGGAATTTTTGTAGATCTAGACAAGATTGTTATAAAATTTATATGAAAAGGCAAAGGAATAGAATAGTTTAAATAATTTTGGAAAAGAAAAAAAAAGTAGGAGGAATCATGATGCCTGATGCTAAGACATTCTGTAGTGACAGTAATCAAGATAGTATGGTATTGGTGGAGGAATAGACATATAGATCAATAGAACAGAATAAAGAACCTAGAAATAGACCAACACAAATATGCCCAATTGATTGCTACAAGATGCAAAAGCAGTTCAATGGGGAAAGGACAGTTGTTTCAACAAATGGTGATGGGACAATTATAATTAGGCATCTATGGGAAAAAATAATAAATCTTGACACAAACCTCCCACCATATACAAAAATTAATTCAAAACGAATCACAGATTTGAATGTAGTGTGGGTCTATAAAACTGTTAGAAAATACCAGAAAAAATCTTTGGGGGCAGAGACTTATGAGACATGACACCAACAGCAGGATACATAAAAAGAAAATGTGGTAACTTGGACCTCATCAGAATTAAAAACTTTTGCCCCATGAACAACCTCATTTAAAGGATTAAGATAAAATCTACCACCAGGAGAAAATAATTGTAAGCCGTATATCTGACAAAGGCTCATATCTACACTATAGAAAGAGCTCTTGAAAATCAACATTTTTAAAAAGTTTTTATTTATTTATTTATTTATTTATTTATTTATTTATTTGAGAGAGAGAGAGAGAGAGAGAGAGAGAGATCACAAGTAGGCTGAGACGCAGGCAGAGAGAGAGGAGGAAGCAGTCTCCCTGGTGAGCAAGGAGCCAGATGCGGGGCTCGACCCCAGGACCCTAAGACCATGAACTGAGCCGAAGGCAGAGCCTTTAACCCACTGAGCCACCCAGGCGCCCAAAAATCAACATTAAACAACAAACAAAACAATTATAAAACATACAGAAGACATGAGCAGACATTTCACCTGAAAGGAGATAAAGACAGCAAATAAGCACCTGAAAAGTTGTTCAACACCCTAGCCATTAGCAAACAAAATCACAATGAGGTATCAGTACACATCAGCTAGAACAGCTAAAATAAAAAACAGCGACAACACTAAAGCTGGCAAGGGTGTAGAGAAACCGGATCACTCATAGCTTGCTGGTGGGAGTGAAAATGTTACAACCACTCCAGAAAACAGTTTGGCAGTTTCTTATAAAACCAAACATGCAATTATCATACGACCAAGCAATTTCCCTCTTCGGCATTTATCCTAGAGATATGAAAACTTAGCTTCACACAAAAACCTATACATGAATGTTCATAGCAGCTTTTTTTCATAATAAAAGAATACTGGTAACAACCTACACATCTTCTTTGAGCGAATAGTTGAACCAACTCTGGTATATCCATATGACTGCATACCACTTGTCACTAAGAAGAAATGAACTATTATATTAATACATGCAAAAACCCAGGCAGACTTTGAGGGGATTATGTTTACTGAAAAAAAATCAATCTCAAGAATTATATGCATGATGCCATTAGTAGAATAGAACATTCTAGAAATGGCAAAACAAAACAAAACAGAGCCAGCAAACAGATTAATAGTTGCTAGGGGACAGGGAGGAGTGGTGGGAGTAGAGTGGGGTGGGGGTAGGTGTTTGTACAAAGATGTAGCATGAGAATGGTCTTTCGTGGTGACAGAACCATTCTGGTTCTGGATCTTAATTGTGGAGGTGGTTATACAAATCTATACATGGAATTAACTGGCTTGGAACTGCACACACACACACACAAAAATGAATGCAAGTTTTTTAAGTGGTGAAAACTGATTAAGATTTATAGTCTAATAAACACTAATGGACCAATGTCAACTTTCTGGCTTTGATAGTGTCCTATGGCTACATAAGATGTCACCGTTGGAAGCTGCCTGAAGAGAACTTCAGGACCTGAAGAGAACATAGGCCAAATCTCTGTAACCTACTGGAGATAAATAATATGCCTTGAGCAAAGAAGTGAGCTACAGAGTTTAAATTAGAAGGAGTCAGTGTGTTCACTGACACCCAAGCATGAAGGAAATAACAGTGACAGACGGGCTGGAGCAAATCTGGGTTTGAGGCATTGCAGAGGGAGGAGAGCATGCCTGCGAGGGTGGATGGATGCTAACACGGAGTCAGTGCTTTGGGTGCAGAAGGGATGAATGTCCAGCCTTGTGAGCGCGATTGTCTGAGACTGAATCAATCCCTTGTTGATGAGACCTGCGGCCCTGGCTGCTTCCACGGCGGGAGATCTGTCTGCCTCCTCCGTTCTTCTGTCCCCCTAAACCTAAGGCATATTAATAGTAGTTGTCATCACAACTTACATTTGCATAGAACCTTTCCATTTTTGCAAAACTGTTCCATATCTTTGACCTCATTTGAGCCTCACCATTCATTGGTAAGGAAGTCAGGGGAGGTGTTTAGGGTGAGGTTAGACAATTAAGAGAGACAGGGATTTCACGGACCCCTGTGGATATGGTGGTATGTTTGGGTCTCTGGGCTCTGACAATCAGCTCTGAAATCTGAATTGTGGCCACTCGTTTCCTACTGGATCAAGTCAACTCCCGGAACACAGACTCTTTCCCAGGATGCTGTGCAGGGAGTGAGAAATTCAGAGAAAAAAAGCTACCAGCAAAATTCAGCCTCATAGAAAGACCTCTGGTTTTCAAGGAGCCATAATAAAAGAAATCAACCATCAGTTCATTAGTTCATGGGGTTTCTTTTTCTTAAGAAAAGAAAGGAAAGTATGCAAATTTCACCCTGACTGGTTTTATGTTTTCAGGTAATTCCTGAGTCTTAGTCATACATGGGTCTTGGATTAATCAGAATTTATTTTTATCTTCCAACCTTCCGGCTGAAGCTGAGAGTGCTGTTCTTTGCTTGCTGGGTGAGGTTGCCATAGAAACACTTTCAGGGGAACCAGTGTCTCTCTTCACAATGTTGTGACTGCGAACAGGGACTAAAGCAGACCAGCTACTCCCCCAGCGAAGGAGAGTACCCTGGGGCCCTGAAAGTGCTCCATCACCTCTACTCCAAGATCTGTGTGCCCTGAGGTGTGAAGTGCTTCCCGATCAGCATCCAAGCAGCACCCACAAAAATATCGTTTGCGCCCTGAAGCCTCATGTCCACTAGCCCCTCCTTGGAGAATGGCTGCGGAGCCCCGATATGAGCTAGGAGCCCTAGCTGGAAGCACTGTCACGCCGGAGCTGGCTCGCACTGGTTCACAAGACCGATCTGTGCATTACTCCCCAGTTCCATGTTCCCGGATGTCCCATCGGCAGCTGGAAAATTAACCCCAGGTCGGAATATTTATTCCTCAGAACTTGGTCAATTGCACAGATCAGGGCTTTTTACTTTGTCATCAGCTCACTACGGAGAACCTATCTTTTTCAGAAACCCTAAGGAGCTTTTTTTTTTTTTTTTAAAGATTTTATTTATTCATTTGACACAGAGAGAGAGATTACAAGTAGGCAGAGAGGCAGGCAGAGAGAGAGGAGAGAGGAGGAAGCAGGCTCCCCACTGAGCAGAGAGCTCGATGTGGGCCTCGATCCCAGGACCCTGAGATCATGACCTGAGCCGAAGGCAGCGGCTTTAACCCACTGAGCCACCCAGGCGCCCCCTAAGGAGCTTTAATATCTGATTCCGAATACTTTGTCTTCCAAATGTTGGTCAGTTATAGGTATCTCTGAGTCCAAACGAGATAAAAGTAACTCAGATCACCAGAGGAGACGAGAACTCAGGTCTCTTCAACTTGTCCTGCCCTTGTAACTTGTGTGTGCCTCTGTTATCACCCTTCGAGGTTTTTTTCAAATACTGTCAGCTTCGTTTGACTCTATCTCCTTAAGCACAACAATTCTTTCTTATACATCTTTATATCCCTAGTGCCCAGTATTGGGCTTGACACCCAGCAAGTGCTCGCCAGGTATTTGGTCCAGGAGTTACTGAATGAGTAAGTGTGTGTTAGAGCTGCAAGAACTAATCAAACAGTCATTATACTGGTAAGAAACGCCTCCCAGGAAAGTAATAGTAAATTGCCCAAGGGCACAGTCCTGTTAATGGTAGAGGAGAGATAGGAACTTAGCTGATACCATCTAAAATGGTGCCACGTTGTCCCCTGGTTCCAAACGTCCAATCCTTGTGACAAATACCACATTTGATTTGTAGCCTCAGCCTTTTCCTCTAAACATTACTTCTTATAATCTTGTTCCATGAGGAGCACCCTGCACTGGAATTTCTCCATCCTTATCTGGACACTTCCACCATCCCTAAGTAAGGTAGGACTGTTCCTGCTCCAGTAAGCTATGACTATAGGGGAAGGAACTCCAGGACATTTCCATCAGACCACAGTGCCCTACTCTCTTCCTCCCTTCCTTTATTTTTTTTTCTCTCTCTCTCTCTCCCTCCTTTCCTTCCCACCCTTAGTCCTAGATAGGCTGCTGCTGCTTCTTCTTCTTCTTCTTCTTCTTCTTCTTCTTCTTCTCCTCTTCCTCCTCCTCCTCCATCTTCTTCTTCTTCTTTTTAAAGATTTTATTTATTTGACAGAGAGATACAGAGAGAGCACAAGTAGACAGAGCATCAAGCTGAGGGAGAGGAAGAAGCAGGCTCCCAGCTGAGCTGGGAGCCCAACACGGGGCTTAATCCCAGGACCCTGGGCTCATGACCTGAACCGAAGGCAGCTACTTAACCGACTGAGCCACCCAGGTGCCCCCTGGATAGGCTTCTTTACTTAAAGATTCATAAATCATATCTTGAGTTCTTTCCCTGCAAATCCCTAATGTAAAATTCTAAATCTCATCAATGTTTTGGGCAGATATGAAAACATCACATACAAGGAACAGTGAGAAAGAAAATCACATTAATATATCTGTTTTAATGTCATTTCTGCAAATGTCAATATTCCTCATATGGTGTCCCATGAAACTCAGCCTTTGAAGAATTCAACTTTGCATTTGTCTTTCAGAAATCTCAATCTCCAGGCTCAGGTGATAAAGGTTTATTTCAGGTAAGTTACAAAAACTCTCTGGTTCTTTATTTGGATCTTGAGCTGGGAATTTAAATCCTGATCTCACTATTTGCCTTCTCCAAGTCCTTTCAACATCTGGAAGAAAACACGTAGCTCCACAGTGCTTTACTTATACTTAATTTTTCTACGGCAACACCTTCTTAGAGATCATTCAGAGCCTTTCCTTTTACAAACACTTCAGGTACAACTTGCAGGTAACAACAGGTGATAGCCAACTAATTACTTTGCCATTATATGTCCTTGACTACTAGTTATCAGAGATAACACAGTCATTGATGGCTTTAAATTAGTTTACATTTGGTTCCAATAAAGTACCAGTCAGAGAAAGAGAACTATGGTGAGTATTATGGATATGAGAGATTTATTGTTAAGTATCGGATCTCTTTTAGATCGTGGAATCAGATGCAAAAATGAAGGAGCTAAGGAAGCGAAGTTCTAGAAGGGAAAGCTGGAGAACAAGAACAAAAAAGAGTCACTCAGCAGGTCTTCCTGGAGCCTGACGGACAAGTGGACAAGTCGGTGCTTGCAGGGAATTCTGGGAAGCAATCATACGGAGCCGCTCAAGTGGGACACAAAGGGGAGGGTTCTGGAGAGGTCTATGGGAAACCGTTGCCCTTAGCCCCTGCCTCAGGGGGTACAGACCTAATCCTGGGGCTGCTGTCTGGAAGACAAGCTGGATGTGTCCCCAGGTGTCTCTGTGTCCGTCTGTGACATACTTCGGAGAGTAATGGCTGTTGTTTCGCTTTGGCCTTCCAAATCTCATGCAAGTTCTGCTTTTGGCCAACTCTAAACTAGAACCATATGTGGTAGGGAATTCTGAGATATACAGCTTCCATTGTGACCAGGTTGATACCGCACAACCAAAAACAAGCCTCCAGACTGTGCAGGCGGCAGCAAGTGACAGTAAGTGCAAACCCAGAGCAGAACGTACAAATACACAAACAGCCGTCTATCACCTGCTGAGACGAACAGTCATGTAATGGCAATTGCACTGTAGTCAAATTTATCTGTCAGGCTGATGCGGAGAGGTGTTAAAAGCTGGGAACTGAAAAGAAGAGAATTATCATTTTGCTCCCTTTTAACCCTGACAGACTGTTAAGTTAAATGTTTCCCACCTCTATATTTTAAATATTTATTAATCAAAAAGCAAGGACGATGGAAAGTTACAACTCAGCTAGCTAATCCTCCAAAGAATCTACTCTCAGGGGATATAGTCACTAAACTTGTCATTCTCATCCTATTGTCTGTTAAAATCCATGGCTTTTTTTACTGTAAAAAATCTAGTATTAAGAAATTTTCTTCATTTAATTTATTCAAGCCTCATCGTCGGGCTTCCTTTTGGGGTTGATTTCAGTAAATCTTCACAGAATCAAGATAGGTGGCTAAACTTAATTATTTGTCACGGTCCCTTTTACTCTTCATTGTATAATTTTACTAATGACATGAAACTCCTTCATTGCTATTTCTGAACAGACACAGGCAGGGTGATTTTAAGTGATACCTAGAAAAGTAGAACACAGTCCTAACAATTTGTGTCCGTAAGGAATTTTGAAATTTACAAGGCACTTTGAAATGTTTTCACACTTGAGTCTCAAAACAATCCAGTGAAGTGAGCTCGGCAGATGTCGCATCACCACACTGATAGACACGGAGACTTGGTCTCTGTGTTTTTAAACAACTCGCTGTTGCCAGAGCTCCCTCAGTTCATCATGCGTGAGCTAACAACTTATGCAACTGATTACGGTTACTGGGTCAGGTGCTTTTCTTTTTCCCTGGGAGTGATGACGGATTGCTCCGCTTCATCCATACTTTATCACCTGGTCGTTTGTACAATCAACACACACATTTTGAGGTAGCACTGAAAACAGAATGTGTAAGAGAAAAACCTGGATTTGAAAAATAATTCCATCCCTTACTAGTGTTTTTTTTTTAAGATTTTTATTTATTTATTTTCCAGAGAGAGAGAGAGAGAGAGAGAGATTACAAGTAGGCAGAGAAGCAGGAAAAGAGAGAGAGGAGGAAGCAGGCTCCCTGCTAAGCAGAGAGCCTGATGCGGGCCTCGATCCCAGGACCCTGAGATCATGACTTGAGCTGAAGGCAGAGGCCTTAACCCACTGAGCCACCCAGGTGCCCCATCCCTTACTAGTTTTGTGGCTGTGGCAAGCTGCTTAATCTCTCTGAGCTTCAGTTTTTCCATTTGAAAAATGGAAATCGTTTTTACAAGGTTGTGAAGATGACATTATACAACACACATTGTCAGGATGCCTGATGCCTCGCCAGGCACAAAGCAGGGGCTTGGCAACTGCCATTTTTCATCTATAAATCCTTCTTCCTCAAGTCTGAGGGCAGTTCTACACAAAGCCCTCCCTAATTAACCTCTCTCTGATTTTCCCAATTTCACTGTACCCAAACCACTCAGAGTCCTACTTAATTGATCTCAAATTGCTCCACAGCGATCTGCTCTTTTTCATTCATTTGACAAATGCGTAGCGAGTGCCAACTATTTTCCGACACTGTTTTAAACTCTGGATACAAAATAGTGAAGAAGACAGACGTGTTCCTGCCCTCAAGGAGCTCACAATCAAGCAGGAAGCAGAGCTCATACCCGTAAGCACACCTGTAGATGTATCATAATAAAGGATGAAAAATGTTGTACATGGAAAGACCAAGTTACAGTGTGGAAGACTGAGTTCAGCTCGGGTGGCGAAAGACATTTAAGCAGAGACATGAGGGATTAGAAAGAAACTGGTCATGTAAAGATGAAAAACTAGCATTTTGTAGACAGAGAAGAGAGGATATGGACACCCTGAATGGGGAAGGAAAACACTAGAAAATCAGCATGGCTGGAGTACAGGGGATGGGAGGGGTGTGGCCCGAAACCAGGCCAGGAAGCAGGCAGGGGCCAGACTGCACAGAGCCTTGGACCCCAGCTGACATCTCCCAGAAGATTTTGAGTACTCGCAGTTTGTTTAGGAGGGTGGAAGTGGGGAAGTGAGAGAAGGAGACAAGGAGGGCAATAAAGATGCGTTATTGAACAGATCATCACTGGGGGGAGTCTGGATCTCCACCCTCTGGAAACTCCAAGACCTAGTGTATATGGGACACCCGCCCAGGACACCAGGAAGTTGGGCTCTTTATCAATCAGATTCTTATGCTCCTTACGGCATTAATTCTCTGGCACTCCCAGCTTGCCAAGTGCAGGCTTACCACACTGATGGCCAGGAAAAGAAGCCCAGGAACAGAAAGTTATAGATGTATACTGAAAACAGTCTTCAATGTGTATGGATGAGTGCTGAGTAGTTGGGGTGGGAGATGAAGGAAGCCATGCTGGACACGTCATTTTCATTGTAGTGGGGAACTATGGGAGGATTCTCATAGTTTAATATGATAGAGTGTAGGTGATTAGTTTTGTTTGTCTGTGTACGTTGTAAGATCCTTGAGAACAAAGAACATTCTTCACATCCCTTTAGCACTAGCCACAGTGATGACATAGCAAGTACTAAATAAATACGTTTGATTGACTGTCCAGAGGTAAAAGTACTGATGGATCCAAGGTAACTGGACCACAAAGGATCAGATGAAATTTTTTTCATCAGTATGTTTGGTATTGGGTTTTATAAAGTCTTTTAAAGTGGCCAAATGGCACACGGGCCACCTTGGTATCCAGGAAGTCAACTATAATTTGGGCTATTCATAGGAAATATCTGTATTTTTTAAAGATTTTATTTATTTACTTGACACACAGAGAGAGATTACAAGTAGGCAGAGAGGCAGGCAGAGAGAGGAGGAAGCAGGCTCCCCGCCGAGCAGGGCCTCGATCCCAGGACCCTGAGATCATGACCTGAGCCAAAGGCAGAGGCTTTAACCCGCTGAGCCACCCAGGCGCCCTCATAGGAAATATTTCAGAGAGAATTCAACCCTGCTTTCAACTCTGAGAAGGGCAGACTAGTGCCAGTGGTTGAAAGTACTGATTTTGGGGGCACCTGGGTGGCTCAGTCGTTAAGCGTCTGCCTTCAGCTCGGGTCATGATCCCAGGATTCTGGGATCAAGCCCCGCATTGGGCTCCCTGCTTGGCGGGAAGCCCGATTCTCCCTGTCCCTCTCCCCCTGCTTGTGTTCCCTCTCTTGCTGCATCTATCTCTGTCAAATACATAAATAAAATCTTTAAAAAAAAAAAAAGAAAATACTGATTTTGGAGTTCCACCCACATCACGCAGGTCCTGCGCAATGGACATAATATGAATTACATTACCTCACGGGGTTAGTATAAAGGCAGAATAAAGGGCGCCTGGGTGGCTCAGTGGGTTAAAGCCTCTGCCTTTGGCTCAGGTCATGATCTCAGGGTCCTGGGATCGAGGCCCGCATCGGGGTCCCTGCTTTGCGGGGAGCCTGCTTCCCCCCCCTCTCTCTGCCTGCCTCTCTGCCTCCTTGTGATCTCTCTCCCTCTGTGAAATAAATAAATGAATAAATAAAATCTTTAAAGGCAGAATAAAGTAATATTCTCTATTGAGTATGTAATTAACATTCAAGAAATGTTATCGTTACTAATATTTTGACTTTTCTTAGGGTTATTTTATTCTGATAGGCTTTCTGGAACACAGATAAAAATGTACTCTCAAGTTTAGGCTAGACACAGTCAGGAGGAGCCTCTGGTCTGCTTGCAATTCAAGCCTATTCGTTAGGGGGGAAAAGGTCCCCAAACCCTCATTTCCAGTGGATGCTTCTTCCCAGAAACAGACTTTCCCTCCAGGAATCAAGGGACATATTTGCAGAATGAACAGAAGCACGGGGGGGGGCGGTAGGCCGAGTGTGGACTCACACTCTCCCCGACCGACCGGCCCTCTCACCTCTGTGCTGCTCTCTCACTCCCCTTCCTGGAGAACTCAGAGGGAGCCGCACGGAACTGTGAAGTATCTTTACGTAAAGGGCCTCACCAGCTGGGACTGCACCGGCCTGCACCTTTGTATTCATCTTTTCCCATTTGCATTTTTTTCTGATTTCAAAGAGATATATTCTCCTCCCAGAAATTCTGGAAAACGTATACAACCATAGAACAGTAGGGAAATAAAGCTCTTTAACCCTTCTCTAGGATGTGATTGTATTCACCCATGACCTGCGAGCTCAGTTTTTTTCTAACTACCTTAGAGTCACAGGCTTTAAATCGCATCTGACCTGAAAGTCTTTTATAGCTATCTTCCCTCTCTTCTTGCTCTGGTCTCTGTGAAAACAAACCCTTCTGAGTCACCGTTCTCTGCCTCTGAGTGTAGGTGTTTGTCCACTTTCGGGCCTCCGCTTCCTGGAAGAGCATGGGTGGCCACGGGGGGCGATGCCCAGATCCGGGTCCAAATGACGTTCGCACATGGGGCAGAATGGGGGGGACAAACCCAGAATGGGGCAGCAGCCAACAGCCAGGGGTGCTGAGCTCAGGTGAGGAGTCCTCACTCCGCAGGGTCTTCCAGCGTTGTCTTCCCTCTGCGGTGAGAAGCCCAGCCCGGGAAGGCAGCTCCAGCTCCAGCCTCGTCTAGCTGGAACAGATACTCCACCAAATGAAGAGCAAGAGGGGACTTTTTAAGGGAATCTAAATAAGGCTCTCAAACTCGGCAACTGTTCAGAACGCTTGTCTTACCTCACGAGATGGGAATGACTTTTATGCCGCCGGCACCGGAACCTCTAGGAAAGCGGCCGTTCCGGTGTTGCTCAGGCCACTGGGGGTGTCGGGTCAGGGGGTCCGGCAGGTGGGGAGTGGACGTCGGGGCGTCTCAGGGTCAGGGGGTCCGGCAGGTGGGGAGTGGACGTCGGGGCGTCTCAAGTCCATGCCGTGAAACCAGATAGGTTACATCAGCTGGGGGCTGTTCTGTCTCTGTCCTGCCAGCCGAGAAAGAGGAAGGAAAAAGAAAAGAAAAGAAAAAAGAAAGAGGGGGGGAAGCATAAGGGGGGGAGGGAGGAAACTATTCAGATTTCTCCCAGGAAGATGTCTCCCTCCTTGATTCCCACTGTCTGTTAAGCACTCAGGCAGTTCTTCCTTAGCTTACATCCAAGTTTCTCTTATTGCCACTTAACCTCATGTTGTGTATCCTTCCTCTGCGAGATGAAGCTCCTCGGTACCAAGAAAGGTGGTGATTCTGGGGTCAGACGGTTGTGAGTCTGAGCCCCACGTTCCCCACCTGTTAGCCAGGTTGACTTTGTGGACTTTGCCTTGCCTTGCCGCACTTTGGTCTCCTTATACGTAAAATGGGCAGAATTATAACACATGCCTATTAAGGTTGTTGTAAGGATTACGTGGGATAATATAGGCAATGCTCTACAATTACAAACTCAATAAACATCAGTTAAAAATAGAACATTAGCAGCAGACCCTCCCATGACATTGGCAATGTCTTTGGTATTGTGATCCAACTTTGAACCTGAGGATGAATTAGATCCTTTAGTTCTCTTTTTTCTTCTTGTTTTTTTTTAAACCATCTTTTGTTTTTCCTATCGCTCAGATTTTTTTAGCCACTTCCTGAAAACTCAAAGTAGAATTATTTTCCTCGAACGTAGAATTACTTTACTTTAAAACTGAAAGCCCCATCCTCTGCTTGGTAAGTCTCAGGGAAGTGCTGGAATTCTCTTCTCTCTTTTCACTGTGGTCCTGAAGAGGAAGAGACCGAAGCAGTGGACCCTTCGTGAGGAGACTTAAAAAAGGAGCAGCTTCTTTACCCCGGGTTCCTGCCTCAGCTACACGCAGGAAGGAGCCAAGGGCATGTCTCTTTCCTGCTGCATAAAAATGAGGCATCTTCTCTTCCCTCTGAGGACTTCGAGGCCCTCAGGCACTGCCAGCAACACACAGTTGCTTACTTATTGGGATTATATTTACACATATATATCACATCACACATGCCGGTGCAGAGAAACGATGGTGTTATTAAGAATTTGGCCTTGTCTATGGACATTGGGGAGGGTTTGTGCTATGGTGAATGCTGTGAAAGGTGTAAGCCTGATGAGTCACAGGCTTTTTTTTATTTGCCCCCTGGGGCAAATAATAATTTAAAAAATTAAAATAAAATAAAATATAAAATAAAAGAGAATTTGGCCTTGTCCTTTTATGAATAAATAAATATTCTCCCCAATTCGATTTTTAGGTTCTTCACTTCTATTAACGGAGTCTTTTCGTACTCCTCCCCCAGCCGTCAACAATACTGAATCTCTTATAATTCTTTCAAAAGAGGCCCTACGCCCAATGTACCTCCACTCCCCCGGAAGAGACACATTCATTATCTCTGCTTCCCATTGCCATATCCAGGTGGCTCAACCCTTCCTTTATGGAGTTCACAGAAGTCACGCTGTCACTCCTGTACCCTCCTCAAAGTTCTCCACCAACTTTCCTGTACTTTGTCCATCTTACTCAGTGGTTTCTTCGTCGAAAGAATGGTGGTTCTCTCTTTTCATCCTCACCATCACCTTCAAGAATGCCAACAATCCGTGCTGATAATGCTCCTTGTATTCTAGCCCCACATACTCTTTTCCT
Organism: Ailurus styani; assembly: GCA_002007465.1. Taxonomy (NCBI): domain Eukaryota; kingdom Metazoa; phylum Chordata; class Mammalia; order Carnivora; family Ailuridae; genus Ailurus; species Ailurus styani. The sequence continues at coordinate 1,868,042 of LNAC01000212.1, forward strand.
TTCTTTCAATTCCAGAGACAGACACGCATTCACCAACTTTTAATCCAGTCCAGGTGAACAGTTAGCGAGTTCAGTAAAGAATTGTTAACTTACTGGCCTGACTGTGAGCCTGAAATTTCCTCCCCCTGCTTTATTCCTTTTTTTTTTTAAGATTTTATTTATTTATTTGACACAGAGAGAGAGATAACAAGTAGGAAGAGAGGCAGGCAGAGGGAGAGGAGGGAGTCCAATGTGGGGCTGGATCTCAGGACCCTGAGATCATGACCTGAGCCGAAGGCAGAGGCTTAACCCCCTGAACCACCCAGGTGCCCCTGCTTTATTCCTTTGAATGCTACAAGTTTGTTTTGCTTTTATTGTTTTAAAAAATTCTGGGAGCAACATTTGCTTGTTAAATAATTCCAGTTTCTTGCAGAAGCATATAAATTGAAAAATCACATATTCCCGATCTCCTCAACTCCAATATCTTCCTTCTGCAATGTACTCAGTCACTTAGCAGAACCTCTACAATACAGACTTGCTTATCCCTCAATGTGGCTCCAGGCTAGAGATGTCAGTCCCCCCAAATCCCCTCTGATAATGATCTCCTGCTCCTGCTTCTCTCGAGACTATTCGTGGTCCCTAAAATTGCTTCTTGGTCTTCCTGTCACCACTAGTTACTCCCTGATTCCATTTATTCATTTATTTATGTATCTTTTTTAGAGAGAGAGAGTGGGCACACATGCATGTGAGGGAAGGGACAGATGGAGAGGGTGAGAGGGATCCTCAAGCAGACTCCCAGTTGAGTGCAGAGCGCAACTCAGGGCTCCATCTCATGACCCTGAGATTGTGACCTGAGTGAAATTGAGTCAGGTGCTTAACTGACGGAGCCGCCCAGGCACCCTAGTCCCTGATTCTTTATTCTTTCCTTTCACATCTATTGGCATTCAATTAACCGTTTCATAAACCTACTTTTATTCCACTCCATGATATCTCAATACCTTGAACTTCTGTTCCACCTCGCCACTCTCCAGCTTCAGGAATGGTTGGCAATGTTACTGGAGAAAGCCTTGAAGCCATTTGGAATGGATCCATCACAATCCATTCTTTGTTGGGGCTACTGATACTCACGTCTGCTTTCATTCGTTTTTTATTAATTTATCGTCCCACTTCCTAGAGACTTTTCGGTCTCTCTCTCATTCTCCTCGAGTCCCCAGTTCCGTCCAGCTTTCCACTTACAGCAAATAGCTTTATTGCCTGTTTTACTGACACATAATCTCTCTTATGTGAGCAACTTCAAAGTGTTTTCTTGCTACCTCCACATCGCTGTGGATCCTTTCTCTTTGCCCTCGTCCCCCTCCCCTGAAGCTGAGGTTAACTCCAGCCAGTGCCCTTGGTTCAAGCCCCTCTTCCTTGTTACGAAGCTCATGCATCAGTGACTGCCATTTTCCTGCAAATTTGGTCTTTTCTTCTGAGTTGACTTCTAAGCTTTTGCTGATATGACTTTCCCAGAAAAATCCTTACTTATTCTGATGTTTCTTACCAACACTTTCCTATCCCTATCAACACTTTCACTTCCACTATCAAATGTTTTGAAAATATAATCAAAAAAATTCCGTCCATTAGTTTTGCACCGACATTTCTTGCTCAGCTTCTTCCATAGGATGGCCTCCTCTTGACCCTCAGCTGAAACTCCTCATAAGGTCATCAGTGATTTCATGATTACCAAGTCTCCCAAATCAATTTTTATCCCACTTAAGTCTCTGTTACAGCCCTCACTGTCAGCATGGAACATTCCTCTCCTTTCGTCCCTGCCACAACACTATTTTGATCTCCTATCACTTTGATCACTCTGTTTCCATCTCTGTTACTGGCTTGAGTGCTTCCTCTACCCTCCTAAATTTAAGTATCCTTAGATCTCCTATCACTTTATAGTCTCTCTTTCAAATACCAGCCATTTCCATTACTTCAATTATCACTCTACACAAATGACTCTCCATTCTTGATCACTAAATCCGTGATCTCTTCTGAGGACCAGATTTAAATTTCTGGACAATCTATCAGAATTTGCAACACAAAATATACCAAACAAAATCCAAGATCCATCAGTTTTTTCCCCAAATTACCACTACTGCTATCTTTTCTATAACTTTGGGTGGCATCAAAGTCGTCTCCTCTTCCATGACTAGGGTTAACTTTCTTTCCTGCCCCACACTTGGTCATTTGCCAAATGCAATGTATTACACCTCCACATTTTCTTCTGAATCAGATATCTCCCACTCACACTGCCTTACATCAGCTCCGTTTTTCCTTCTTACTACAGCTACAGCAATCATTTTCCCTATTTTTCCCATTCCATGTCTCTTATTCTGCCAAATTAATTTTCCTAAACCTCATTCATATCACCTCACTCACATGCTTTAAAATCTCCAATGACTCCCGATAACTCCAGACTCCTTTATAGGCGTTAAAGACTATTTATTAAACTTAATGTTTCCAGCATTATTTCTCTAAGTGTATCCAGGGTTGAGATAAACTAAATCATTCACTTTCCCCATCTCAGGTCTGAAATTTTCTGCTTCTAAGCCTCCCCCCCTTTTTAAACATACAATGTATTATTTGCTTTAGAGGTACAGGTCTGTGAATCATCAGTCTCACACAATTCACAGCACTCACCATAGCACATACCTTCCCCAATGTCCATAACCCAGTCAGCCTATCCCTCCCACCTCCCCACCCCCCAGCAACCCTTAGTTTGTTTCCTGAGATTAAGAGTCTCTTATGATTTGTATCCCTCCCCAGTCCCATCTTGTTTCATTTTTCCCCTTGATCCCCCACCCTGCCCCTCCAATTTCTCATACCAGAGAGATCATGTGATAATTGTCTTTCTCTGATTGACTTCTTTCACTTAGCATAATACCCTCTAGCTCCATCCATGTCATTGCAAATGGCAAGATTTCATTTTTTTTATTGCTGCGTAGTATTCCNCTGCATAGTATTCCATTGTATATATATACCACATCTTCTTTATCCATTCATCTGTTGATGGACATCTAGGTTCTTTCCATAGTTTGGCTATTGTGGACATTGCTGCTATAAACATTCAGGTGCACGTGCCCCTTCGGATCACTACATTTGTATCTTCACGGTAAATACCCAGTAGTGTGATTGCTGGGTTATACAGTAGCTCTACNGGGTCGTAGGGTAGCTCCATTTTCAACTTTTTGAGGAATCTCCATACTGTTTTCCAGAGTGGCTGCACCAGCTTGCATTCCCACCAACAATGTAGGAGGGTTCCCCTTTCTCTGCACCCTCGCCAACATCTGTCATTTCCTGACTCNCTTGTTGATTTTAGCCATTCTGACTGGTGTAAGGTGGTATCTCACTGTGGTTTTGATTTGTATTTCCCTGATGCCGAGTGATGTTGAACACTTTTTCATGTGTCTCTTGGTCATTTGGATGTCTTCTTTACAGAAATGTCTGTTCATGTCTACTGCCCATTTCTTGACTGGGTTATTTGTTTTATGGGTGTTGAGTTTGAGAAGCTCTTTATAGATTTTGGATACTAGCCCTTTATCTGATATGTCATTTGCAAATATCTTCTCCCATTCTGTCAGTTGTCTTTTGGTTTTGTTGACTGTTTCCTTTGCTGTGCAAAAGCTTTTAATCTTGATGAAGTCCCAATAGTTCATTTTTGCCTTTGCTTCCCTTGCCTTTGGAGATGTTTCTAGGAAGATGTTGCTGCAGCTGAGGTTGAAGAGGTTGCTGCCTGTATTCTCCTCAAGGATTTTGATGGATTCCTGTCTCTCAATGAGGTCTTTCATCCATTTTGAGTCTATTTTTGTGTGTGGTATAAGGAAATGGTCCAGTTTTATTCTTCTGTACATGGCTGTCCAATTTCCCGAGCACCATTTGTTGATGAGACCGTCTTTTTCCCACTGGACATTCTTTCCTGCTTTGTCGAAGATTAGTTGACCATAGAGTTGAGGGTCCATTTTTGGGTTCTCTATTCTGTTCCACTGGTCTATGTGTCTGTTTTTGTGCCAGTACCATACTGTCTTGATGATGAC